>CAUJNA010001524.1:799368-874368 GCA_963377175.1 Effrenium voratum
AGTCAGTGGGTGGGTGGGTGGGCGGGCGGGCGCGTGAGCGAGCGAGCGGCGCGTGAGCGAGCGAGCGAGTGAGTGTGTGAGCCAGAGTAGGTATGCCTGAAGAGAGCCAGTGAGAATGAGAGTCAGCGATTGCAAAGTTGAGTGAGTGACAGTGCGCAGGCGTTGAAAAGGGTGTTACAAGAGTGGGGCATGATCATGTCCCTCATGACCCGTAGAGCGGTTTTGTAAAAATGTTGTAGAAAGGGGCTCAAGACCATCACCAATCAACCCTCCGGTTAAAAACGTCTTCTTTCATCGGCTTAAACGGACCTGAGCCATATGCAACCTGTTTGCTGGTAAGGGAAGTTGAAGGAACCCAGAGGGGGCAAAGCAGCAAACAGAGTTCAGTCTGGCACTGTTTTGGGGCGGGCCTTTTTTTCCAACGAACACGGTTTCAACAATCCGCTTCGCAGCATGGATGGCACCTGTGATAAACTAATGGACCCCCAGGCGCAGATGGTTGTCCTCTTTTACTCAAGGTTTGACACACAAACCCGTCAAGGTGGGTCCTTGTCTGGGCCGCGGGTCCTCATGCGGCCTTGAAGTTCCATCCAGGTCCACCCCACCCTCAAGGACACACCCGCGGGTCCATTAAGGTAGCACTCTCACAACCACAATCTAACTGGTTTAGACCGAAGAAGAACTGGCTGGTGATCAAAAAACCTCCATGTTGCTCCTTCCTCGCGATTCGCGAACGCGATTCTGTAGGGTCAGGACTAAACAGAGATGAATGGGACCTGGACAAAAATCAAGCACTCAGAGGCAGAACCAAGGCGGAGGCCAAGGCTCCGCATTGCACAGAAGCCCGTTTGCTCATTGGGAAGTGGGTAGACGGTGCCCTTTTCAGTTGCTCTCCCCATTAAACCCCGCCAGACCACCGAGCGCGCTTGCGCGCAAGCGCGGTCCAATCATGTTCAGAGCAGCGAGCCGAGCAGACAACTGGAGGGTACCTGGAAGACCATTTTCCTCTTGCAACCGGGTCCCTGTCAGGTGCCATGGCTCTTAGTACCCTATATGTGGGGGTGATCAATACTCCCTTCGGCCCCCAAATGACCATGGGTAACTTTCCCATGTATAGTGGTTGACATATCATTTGTTCTTCGCTTGTATACATCCATTTGCTGCGTTGCCCCCTGGAAAAATGAGAAACTATAGTGAAATCGATTCACAATAACAAATACTCTCAAGCAAATGGACGAACCTCAAATAGCTCCAAAACCCAGGATGAAGATATTCTACTGAAATGGAAGAAACAAGTACGGACAATCCCAACAAATTCATTTCAGCAAATGGATCATCCAAGCAGGTTCTACAACCCCCAAGACCCCAAAAGCACCCAAGAGGTCTCTCCAATATTCAACACCTGCTCCCCTACCATTTAATCAATTTCAATCATGCTCCTTTAACACGTGCTCCCCCCTTAACCAATTTCACAGATGCCCTTTTATGCTAAAAGGCTCGGGGCTGAATGGATGTACATCGCCGAGCAACGGAACGATCCGATCGCTTCGGAATCGGATCGCCTCGTTGGACGCATTGTCCTTCGCGATCGCCTCCAGGCTTCGATTTGCTCGGATTTGAAATCCGCTGACTTGAAGTCTGGGGGCTGGGGCTGGACGTTTTACGTTTTGAACCCTCTGCTTCGCCAAGGTCCTATGGTTTGCTGGTGTGTGGTCTACGTAGTTACTGGACTTTAAGTTTGGAAGCCTCTGATTTGCAAAGTGTCTATGGTTTTCTGGTGTGTCGTTGGTAATTACTTGCAGTACATTGTGGGTTCTGGTGGTTTCTGTGGTTTTCTGGTGTGTGGTTTGTAATTACTTGCAATAGGAATTCTAGGGTTCTACGCCGTATGAAAAAAATCTCTCCTTGGGGGGGGGGGGTAACTTGTTGTTTATCTAGCTTATTGGGGGGTGAACCGCCTTCTAAAATTTGTGTTTTCCAGAGCCTAGACAAAGAAAGTTGCTGGTTCCCCCGGTCTTGGTGGGTTGCTAACCAAATCAGCACGATACTCCAACCATCTGCAAGCGATATCCCCTCGCTCTCCCTTTTTTCTTCTTGCCTTTGGACACTCCCCAACCCTTGGGATATCCATCATCTTCTAGCTTCAGGAAAACAGAGATATTCACGGTCATGTTCAAAACCAGCAGACACCTCTTCGGGATAACAATCATCATCCGCTGCTTGCGTCCTCAACTACGTCCCCGAAATGGGGCAACTAGTTTCCTTTCGGCTTCCCTTCTAAACACCCTAACACAGGCATTCCCTGCAAACAAAAACACAGATAATGACAAGAGATGACAAGAGATAGCCTCCCCCCGCGCCTCAGCCGTCGCTGCTGCGGAAGGCTCGGCAGCCGCGGCTGCAGAAGGCGCGGCATTGGCCTGCGTGATTCGAGCGGTTTTGGGACACCGGAAAAGGACCCCCCTCAATTTGGAAACCACCAGTTGGATGGATCAGGTTGGGGATTCCGTCATTCCCAAAAGTGAAAGGATGCAAAGCAACCGCGGGATTCAACTCCTTCAAACCTCCAGTGACAATTGGGAAAGACCAGGTCAAGTTTCGAGGGAACCCCGCTCCCACACAACTTCCCAAGAAAACAAGCAAAACCCAGTGGATGGACACATGCCACGCATCAGTTGGCATGGATAAACCCCCGAGAAGTACCGCAAGAATCCGCTTGCGGGCTGGCGAGGTTGACCATGCGAGCATTCCTGGCTGAATTTCGCCGGGATCAACCACTCTTGGCGGTCTCCTTTACCAAAATGAACCTAGTTCAAAACGGTAGACTCAAACTTGGGACAATGAACCCCTGAGTTGAATTAAGTCTACCGGGTTGGGGTAATCCGCAAATCTAGGCAAAACTGATGATTCGCCGACTGCGACTAAGGGGCCTGTGACAATCTTCACGGGTGACGTCGCGGCTTTTGTCCCGCTAGCAAGCCGCCCAGAATGGAAACCCTGGGCGCTGAAGGCTTCGAGTTGCTCCAGGTTCCGGGACAAGACCCAGTGACGGATTCCATTGAAAAACCAACAGGGGAACATAACAATTCGAAACTGGGCTGCCCTCAGATCCCCTGCTCTAAGCTTAACTTGTGGGCAAAATACAGAAACCCAACCCCCCCACAAACACAGCTAAAAACCACTTGAACAAAAACACACTAAACCCCGACTCAACACAGCCAAAGACACCGAAGTTGAACGGGACCGCTGGTTCCGAACCGAGCACAACAACTCAAAAGCAGAAGCTCTGCGCGACCATCGCCTGCGCCGCCGCCGCCGGCTCGCCGCTCTTCGCCGCCGGCGCCGGTTGCTCCGATGGCGCAACCGGCGCAACCGGCGCCGGGACCTCGCGGAGGGGGAGGAACCCAAGTTCCCTAGTGGCTCCAAACCAGTTGGAGGGAAGACCCAACACCCTCAAGACCCGCAAATCACCAAAGATCTAGGGGTAACTTCCGTTTCCATTCTGAATCCAGGGATCCGAATCTTTCTAGAAAACCACCAGAAACCCTGGGGAAATGGATCTGTTTTTTGAAAAGAACGATGGCTGAAAAGAATGGACAAGGAATCAACCCCTAGAATGATGAGGTGACTGGGCAAAACAAGTCCACCTGGAGTCTCCTTCTGACCCTTTAATACTAGGTCCATGACCCCATTATTTTAGGTAATGACCCAATTTTTAAAGGATGGAGACTCTAGGCATGTTCCAAACCCTTTTGGAACCTGGTCCCACTTTGTGAGAGGACTCATGTTTCCTTGTAAAAAAAAGAATGAGAGTCCAAACCCGAAAAAAGTGCCGGAAGTCCAGGTACTCAAACAGAATGAGGGTAGGACATGATGGAACTTGCTCGTTCTTTGATCCCTTCAAAGTGGATTCAGGGGTGTCACTGGACAACTGGAACAAGTTGGAATTGATGCAAGAACTAAACCTCAACTGTGGCAACCCAACCAGAAATCAGAGGCTTGGCGTTGGCGGGGGGATCACTTTGGTCGCAGTTTTTGGATCACTTTGGTCGCAGCTGAAATCCACTCACTTTGGTCGTAGTTTGAGCATTTGCGGATCACTTCTGTCGCAATTTTTGGATCACTTCAGGCGCAGTGGAAGATAGCTTTTTGAGCACTAACAACAGGACACACGCAAAGGGTGTTGCCTCTCAAACACCTAACAACAAGACATGCCGCGTGGGGTGGGGTCGACAAGGATGTTGCCTCTCAAACACCTAACAACAAGACATGCCGGGTGGGGTGGGGTCGACAAGGATGTTGCCTCTCAAACACCTAACAGCAAGACATGCCGGGCGGGGTGGGGTCGACAAGGATGTTGCCTCTCAAACACCTAACAACAAGACATGCCGGGTGGGGTGGGGTCGACAAGGATGTTGCCTCTCAAACACCTAACAACAAGACATGCCGGGCGGGGTGGGGTCGACAAGGATGTTGCCTCTCAAACACCTAACAACAAGACATGCCGGGCGGGGTGGGGTCGACAAGGATGTTGCCTCTCAAACACCTAACAACAAGACATGCCGGGCGGGGTGGGGTCGACAAGGATGTTGCCTCTCAAACACCTAACAACAAGACATGCCGGGCGGGGTGGGGTCGACAAGGATGTTGCCTCTCAAACACCTAACAACAAGACATGCCGGGTGGGGTGGGGTCGACAAGGATGTTGCCTCTCAAACACCATAGTCAACGGCGAAGAAACTAGGACCGAAGCGAGTAAGGAAACTAGGACCGAAGCGAGATGAAAACTAGGACCGAAGCGAGCCAGCAACTAGGACCGAAGCGAACCCGCGACCGCTTGGCGTTGGTTAATATTAAGAAAACCCAGAAAAAAACAAAAACTACAACTCCCCGAATGCAGACCAGGTTCAACAGAGATACCGGCAAAAATGCGGATTGCACATTGTTCTTGGCTGTAATCCCGTTCACACATAGACTAGGAGACTCTCATCGCCATATTCACGCTCCACGTTGACTGGGCTCCTGGTGTCAATGTCAAACACCAAGTATAGGTTGTAACATCCCGAGTTTCTGGATTTGGCAAACGAACAAAAAGCAGCATCGGCGCAAAGCAAACAACAAATCAGATTAACGGCTCCAGGACGCTTTGGACAAAACGCTGGCATGTGGAGGGCGTTCTCCATCCAGGTTTTGTAACACTCGTTCTCTGCAAGGGAGCTGAGAAAACGAAATCCTTTTAAAACCACTCTGAAAGGGGGGGGCCCTCAAACACATACACCTGGAGTCTCCATGACCCTCAAAAAATGGAGAAGTTACCCAAAACAATGTGGTCGTTGGCTCATTTTGAAAGGGTCATGAAGACTCCAGGCACCCATTCCCGTTTTCAGAGGTGTCACACCCTTGTTTCTCGGACAAAAGAAGCCTTTTCTCACTTCCAACATGCCCAAGCCTAAACAACAACACACCTCGTTGTTCAGGGGCGCAAGTCAAAGTTCAACTGTTTCGGGGGCAAATCAAAACAACAAACACAACCACTTGGCTTGTCAACCAGTTGAAGAGTCCAACCCAAAACTTCTGGGAAGAAACAATCAACATTTCGCCTTCCAATCTGTGGGTCCCCAATTTTTCAGAGAGAATACCACGAGTTTGTGGTAGGTCCTCCAGTAGAGAGGATGAGGGTACCCGATGTTTCTTTCTGTAGTCGATTTTAGTAGCGGACCCTTCCCAACCAAACAAGTTGGTTGAGAAAGGGCACCTAGTTGGGGACCTGCTGTGGATGGACAAAATCCTGCACCTAAGAAACCCTCCAATGATAATTGGCCTGTAAATACGAGGGTCAGAAATGGATTTCGCAACCATCAGTAGCTGTGGGTTGAGAGATCCGCAAACGCCCGGCAGGTCTGAGCGATCCGAGTCCCTTGCAGGTCTGAGCCGAGCTAAGGCTGGAAGCTGCAGCAACAGCCTTTGAGTTGACTCGAGTCGGGCGAAAAACAAATGCGATTGGGTGATGGGTAGGGAATGACGAGTCCGGGTTTTGGTTGAACGAACCTGGGGACTCCCCAAGGAAGCCAAGCCAATCGGATGGATGGTTCTTGGGGTCATTCCCCCATTGACAGGAAGCAAAGGACGCTCGACAGTCCATTCTTAAACCCAACCTCCGACCAGTGGGATTTTGTTTGGAAAAGGCTTCCTTTACACCAATTCTTCCTCTTCCATACATATATATATATATATGTATGTATGTATATTTACATTATTGGAGGTTCATGCTGGCGGGAGCGAGACATGACAGCGATGGCAGGAGGGACCATGTCGCAACACGGGGTTCCCCCCCCCCCCCGCTGGGCGCTGGATTCTTGCTTTCGTGCGAGCAAGCGCTCGGCAACTCGACATGTAACCATCATCCTCAACATGGGTAGGTGTCTTTTTTTGGGGGGGGAGGGCAGCAAGAACCCCAGGTAAGTAACATACCGGAAGGGGGTTGCATGGGGTTGCTTTCTTGCTTACTTGCTTGCTTACTTACGGACCTGGGTTCCTAATGGGGGACTGGGTGTCGGCGACCATTTTGGGAGTCCACCCGCCCGCCGTGCGCCTCACACGCTTGGGCATCGACGAGCTCTCCGAATCGATTTGCCGAAGCGGCGGATTCTGCAGGGCCCCTTATAGTCAGACCTGATTCTGGGGGCAACTTCCATTTCCAGTCTGAACCCAGGGATTCGGGCTCTTTCTAGAAAGCACCCGGATTTGTTTTCTTTAAAAAAAAAAAAAACGGTTCCGGTGTTTGGAAAGAACGGTGGTTGAAAAGAATGGGGCATCAACCCCTAGAATGATTCAACCCAAGCCACAAGAGACAGATGGGCAAATCACCAGGCAACACCGACCTGAGGGACCAAACTGTACCCAGATGTGTCTCAACATAGGGATATCCCATTTAAGGGCTGGATTTCTTTGTGGTTTCCCTGCACAATCCCCCAAAAAAGGTACAACAAAAGAAGCAGAAGGCAGAAGGCGAGCGACCCCAGTGCTGGGCTTGAGGCCAAAGTAGTCGCCCACACCAAATGAAGGGTGCGGCCTCTCAGGTCCAACAGACGCAAGTTTGCCCCGTGGAAATTGACCTGGATGGTTTTGTTTGGGATTCGGATCCCCAAATTCGTGGTTTTCCTTTTGGTGTTCCCTTTAAAGCCGCCTAAAAAGGTGTTTTTAGGATTCGGACCCCCAAAATGCGGGGGAGGGGGGGGGTTGTCCTTTCGGTTTTCTCTTTAATTAAACAGCAAACAAACACAGGGGTACCCTCAACAAAAAGACACGCGAACATGGACGCCCAAAGCCCAAGCACTCTGGAGAGGAACCGGCCAGAGGCAACATGAAGCCTCAAGACTAGGGGGTGCCATGTGAATCTCCAAGATCAAGAAACTGAAACGCCAAGCCATCCAGATACTTTTCGCTTCCAACCTCCAGAAGTGACGCCATGACACTCCGGAGAAGTGGCCGCTTGGTTTCAGCTAGCTAGCCTCAGACCTCAGGATCCAAGCCCCGCGCTTGCTGAAAACCAACCGCTTGGCCGCAAATGTTCAAAGTGCGATTCACAGTGGGCTGCAGGAAAACATCTCCAAGAAGCTCAATGCTTCTCATCGGTTTCGCCTAAAGCGAGACATTGGTGTCAGATACAGGGTTGGGCAAACGAGCCCTTGCGGCCATGGCAATTCAGCGCCCGACCAAGCCGAAGCCTCAGTTGTTGGGCTTGAAAGCCCCAGACCCCCAGTGGCCATGGAAAACACCTTCGACACTCTTTGTGTACGGTAGTTGATTTCAAACGGACACAGGCTCCAAACAAAAAGAGGACATAGGTGATGTTGACAAGACACCCCAGGTCAAATGAGGCTGCGGGTCAAAGCCCTGTACCTCTGGTGAACATCAAAATAGGTGGCAAATGGATGTTCGTCCACCCCAAAATGGCTCGCCATAGGCTATGCAACCCATGGCCATGAAAAAACAAAGGACCAAACCAAGCGGGGGGCGAGGTCCGGCGAGATCCGGCGATCCGCCAGCGATCCGGCGAGATCCGCTGTCTCACGCCTCCTTGCTTTGTGGCTCTGCCCATGGCCTGCGGCACTGCGTGGGATCGGGCGCTTGGCTCGCGATGTTCGTCCGCGGCGTTTTTTTCTCTCCATGGAAACCCTGTTGGGCTGTTGGGCTGATGAGCTGTTGGGCTGCTGGGCTGTTGCCATCAAATAGGGAGAATCCTGGGACCAACCTGGCAGCCCTTGCTTCCAAAGGCTTCACGTGTAACTTATGGAACCCCAACACTCACTTCCGATCAAGTGGATGAGCCAAAGAAAAGTCGGTGTGGTTTTTGTCTGAGCCGCTAAAATGGCAACCAAACCCAAAAAGTGACTAAAGTCCATAAACTCAGGAAGTGAGAAAAGGCGTCCCCCAAAAAGATGTCCTACAAATCATACCCAAGTTGGGCTAACAGCGAAGTATAAAATAACAAACTGGAATTCGGGCATATCCAGGTTTAAAAAAACAAAACAAACATCAGCGAGCGCCTTTCTATCAGTGAGTTTGCCCAGACCCGACCAGCAAGCATGGCAACCTGGAGGTCACCAGCCTGGGAGGAAAGGGTGAAACTGGCGGACCTTCTTTTGGCTCACCGAAAAGGACACCACAACAAAATCAACTGCCTGGCGTCTCCATGACCCCTTAAAAATGGGGTCACTACCCAACATAATGGGGTCAAGACCCCATTTTTAAGGGGTCACGGGGACTCCAGGTATTTTAAAAACCCAACAAAGCGTCCGAAATCATGGCTTCAACTTGGAGATCGAGCTTTTTCGGGACTCAGCCAGCCCTCAAGTGCATGGTGAGGCTCCCGCTTGGCCCACATCTGGGATGCTCCGCCCCCAAAAAACGTACCCCCAGTGAACATCCCGATCCCCACTAAAATAGACTAAAATGGGTGGTGCACCTACCCCAAAATGGTCCCATTGGTTTTGACCCACAGCCATATGGTTCTCATTCTGCTTCATGGCCCAACAGATTGAATCCTTTCGGAGGCGCCCCCCCCCCCACCCCGACTCCAGAGCACTTGGGGAAGTGAAAAAAAAAAACAAAAAACCGCCCCTGAAAACCAGACCTGATCGAAAGGCTTGGGGCTGCCTTCTTTCAGGCCACCTATTCCCGCTTGGTTTAGGGAAACCAAAGCTCGGCTGCGAAATCTGCAAACCCCTGCCACAAGTTTTCAACTTTTGGTGGTTTAATACGGAAAACCCATTGGTTGGCAAAAAGCTAAAGTCCGAACATTTCTTGGCAAAATGCACCAAAGAAAGCAAACATGCCCGATTTAAAGATAACTCTTGAGCCGCCACTCTGCCAGGCAGAGAAATCAAGTCTTAGCTCACAGGGCTTCACTGGTCCTTTTTGAACCCGAGTTGGGCCCCACATTTGCCCTTCGCCTTTCCAAGCGTTTTTGCAGCTCAATCAGCAATAAGTCCAAACTTGTTGCCACTAAAATGATCTTCCAAAACAAGTTCCAAGTCCGGAGGGAGAATTGCAAACAAGGATGCTGGATCCACTCAGAGGTCCCTTTTTATTCTGGCCCCGTGATTTCGTTTTTGTTTTTGTTTTTTTAACCATGACCAAAGTTACCCGCTCCGTGGCGGGTTGAAGGGAAAGAGGCCCCCTAGCAGTCAAACAAACAAAAAAAGGTTTCTCTGCCTGCGCAGTCGGCATCTGGTCAAGAGGCTTGTCTCGTTGGCTGAGACCGGGGCAGTAGCACAGAGGTGATGTCTTCCAAGTAGGCCTCACACGTCACCGCAACATGGCGGTCCCAAACCGGGCCGATGTGTACGCGATTGTATTTGTTTGTTAAGGTGAACCAAAAGTAAATAAAGTGTGACAACATCAAACAAGGGGAACCGCCCAAACCCAGAATCTGAGGCACATTGAGCGGGTCAACCAAGTTTGAAATGGCATTGACCAGCTTTTTGAGTTTTTTGGTGGAATAGCACTCTTCGTTCAAGGCTAAATCCAGTAGTGATAGATTGCAAACAAAACCATGGCTATCTTGCAGGCACTTGTGCAACTGAGTGGCATCTACTCAAACACACGCCATCCGCGTGACTGGAACGAGATCCTGTTCTGAAAACGTTTGTGCTCACCGGCTGCTTCATGTGTAGTCACACATGTCATGCCACATGTACCCAGGAACTGAACCAAACCTAGACCGAAACGGGGTGACAAAAAACAAGGACTCAAACAATTCGAAGGAACCCACGACCTAGCACGTTGTTGTCCCAGCATTTCCACCTTACCCCCACTATGGCAGGTAACCAGGGTTGGTCAACCATGTGTTGCAGAACATTTTTCCCTGGTTGCTATAGTGCCTGGAAGCACTGTGTCAAAATGGGGTTTCGGCCCAACATGTCTTATTCTCCCTATTTCCCTTGAAGCCCATTTCCCTCAACACACTTGAGACGCCCCGTTTCCAGCAAGACCACACGCCACCCCCTCTTTCTCACTTCCTGCCGAAAAATCCAAACCTTCGCCCAAGATGGTCACCGAAGCCGAGAATCCAAGTTCCGAGTTCCGGACCCCCAAAAAGTGGCACAGGGAAGTCACTGAACTCTCAAGGGCTTCCGCCTGAAGCCTTTTTCGTGGATGCTTGTCAGCGGAAAAAACGAAAACAATAACTCTCACACAAAAGGAAAAAAACGTATTTTGACATCAGCCATAGTTTCCTCACCGTCCTAGATTTTTTTTGGAGTAAGCTCCAAAGGGTAATTACTCGCTTCGGTGAACTCCCCGCCGTCGCTCGCTTCGGATTTCTCGCCTCGGAGCGGCTCAGCGTGGCCAGGAAGAGCAGCACGCCGCTGCTCACCAAGAGCGCGGCAGGCGCCGCCATCTCGGGCGAAGCCGTGCGGCGCGTTCGATTTGGGTTTTGCTCTCTCCTTTTGTTTTAAAAAAATAATATTATCATGTGTTTTGTTCTATGTATGTATATATTTATTCAATAATTACGTTTTATTAAGCATTTAAACTTGCTGAAGCGATATATGATTGTTTTGTTTCCCCAGTGTTTGCCGACGTGTTGGTGTTTGTTTGGCTTTCTTAAGCATTTACTGAGATAAATATTATGCGCTTTGATGTTCCCCTTTCGGGTTTTTTGACTTTTATTTTCCCCTTGTCGGTTGTGACACATGCAAATGGACCCTGTCTTTTGGGGGGCACCATCTTGTGTTGGTGTCGTTGTGTCTGTTTTTCCGCGGGTACCCTTTTTAAGGGGATGTTTGTGTATTACGTCTCCTCAGCAAGTGTAGCTGTGCGTGCACTTGAGTTGGACTTGATGCATTGGGGATCTGCACCATCAGGTTGTTTTTGGAACCAGAACCCGCCCTCCCAAGGACGTGTTTGAGGGTGAAACTATATAGATGTTACAAGCTACAACCTGCCCGTGGTTTTGTCATTACCTTTGCTGACCAAAGGGAATGGCGGCAGATACTTGCAGTGTAGACGCATGCTTGGGGACGCGGAGGAATCCAGGTGACAGGTTTCGCTCATGATTGGATCGGCACGGCCTTTCAAGGATAGCCTTTTGTGGGCTGGAGGTTTCCACAAAGAGAGATGGTGTGGCCAACTCAAAGGACGCGCCGCGCAGTGCCCTTTGAATCTTTCCCCCGGTCCAAACTCAACTTGGTTCGGTTTACTTTGTGTAGTTTCATGTTTGGGGATGCTTCCAATCTTTGCTAAGAAATCCGCTTGACCGCTAAGCTAGGTCCTCCAGTAGAGAGGTTAGAATCAGGGTACCCTTTGTTCTGTAGTCTATTTTAGTAGGGGAACCCTTCCCCAAAAAAAGTTGGTTAAAGAGCACTACTGGGAGACCTAGTAAGCCAATTAAAGTGCCCTTTGAGCCTTTCCCCTGTCCAACACCCCCACGTCTGAGTTCAGAGTTCAAGAAACTAACCTCTGAAAATCTGGGCTGCCCCGCTGCGAAGGCCTGAATGGACTGCTTCTGGTACAGTCCTGGAAGAAAAAAGAGCGTCCCCGGCCTTGGGCGATGTTCGGCCCTAAACCGAATGTTGACCTCGGAGTACTTTTCCCCCGGTTGGGTTCGTGCTGACTGGAATGGAATGCATTTGGGAAGGCACTCCCTCTGAGCCCAAGAGGGCCGAGCTGAAGGTCAACACAACGGTTTATTAGTATGTGGGTGTTCCGCTCCATGATAAACCGCACTAAAACCGGGCACGCCCCCATATTAATAAACCGGGGGGTATTAATCCGGGGTCAACATTGAGGCTTACCCTCCCACCAACACAGAACCTCACGTTTGGGGAATCGGTCCTGGTGTGGACCATGCTCCTTTTAAAGGAACCGGGTGCCGAACGTGAGGGTCCGTGTTAATTGGTGGGAGGGTAAATCATGTTCATCATTGTCTCCAAAAGCAAAAATGGACGAGGGTGGCATCAAAGCCTTCGTTTGTGCTGTCTCGTAGGGGACGACGGGGTGATGGTGTCGCCTATCGATTGTGGGGGGCCAGTGCATCTGGAGCAACGGGAAATCTGAGTTGAAGCAAACCACTGGCTGACATAAGCTAGGTCCTCCAGTCGAGAGGTCAGAATAAGGGTACCCGAGTCTTTTCTGTAGTCTATTTTAGTAGGGGAACCCTCCCCAAAAAAAGTTGATAAAAGGGCCCTACTGGGGGACCTAGTAAAGGTTCCCCATCCAAGGTTCACATGCAGCCGATGGACCAAATTCACTTCGCACCAGTTGGCAGGTAGTCAAGGCATCCATCCAACCTGTTGTGAATGGGGCCCTTCATGCTAATGGGGCACAAGTAGGGTGACCCTGTGACCGTCCGAGCGAGCTGAACACCGGGATCTTAGAATAAAGTTGTCGCCTCGGTGAGACGGAAGCCTGAAAGATTGTAAGGGAAGAATGACAACACTCTACCACAAATGCATGGACAATTACGCTCCCACCACCCTCCCACCACCCTCCCACCAATTAACACGGAAGTGCAAAAAGGCCCTTTCCAATAGGAAAGTCGTCTTTCTACAGGGGTCTGTGCACTTCCATGTTAGCTGAGGGTACGGCAAGTCAGGGGCTTTTTTGCTTTCCACCACTCCATTACTTGCAAGTAATCTTTCGGACATCCACCGTATCAGACAAATATGTTTGTTCCAGTCCTCAACCAGCTTTAACCCTGACACAGGGCCTGTCAGAAAAGCCGAACAGGCAAAAAGGTGCAACACGTGCGTAAGCCTTTCTTTGCCAGCATATGAGCAGCGCTTCTTCTGTTTTGCGGTGCCTAAAAAATTGGCATTTCAGCATAAAATCCATGCCAAGTGGAAATGCATTGCCAGTAGTGATAAATTCCCTTCAAAACCAACGAGGCAACTACCGCATATTCTCCAGCAAATGGAAGAAACTGGCGAAGACTGGCAGTGAAAAAGACCCATCCCCTCCATCTTCCCCCACCCCCCACCCCGCCAGTCTCTCTATGTTCCCCGGGTTTCTGTCCGAAGGAGCCATTGAAAGACACGCCTTGTTTTCTTAGATGGCCGCCCCTTCTTTTCTCAGGATCCGGATGCATGAAAAACACCTGAACATTGCAACTTGTAAATGGTGGTGTCCAACTTTATTTTGGATTTGAAAAAGCAACATGTTTCAAATGGTTGCAACATGTATCTTTTAAGGAGCCCTGTTTCTAGATGGTTGATATCCACACTTAGTACGTACCAAGTGGGGACTTACTAAGTGGAATCTCTCGCCCCCAGTCTTCGCAGCCTGTTCCTTGCTTGTACCTCCACCCCCCCAATCCGCATGTCTCCCCCTGTCCCAAATGGGCAGATTCCCTCTGGCTTCCCATCAAAACAAGGCACCCTCAAAGCAAGACAAACAGACACCCAGAACTGGCTCAATCGCACAACAAAACAAACAACAAAGTCGCAACAACCTTTGGTTTTGCTTTGGTTTCCACTTGTTCACTGCTGGGTTGCCTCAACATAGGCGAAGCCCAAAAGCTGTTGGTTCCCTGTGCGTTTCTTTTTGAGCCAAGCCAAAGAGGGTACCTACACTGCACACAACCTGTTTTCTCTTCAACAAACTCCCAAACCAAAACCCAATACAATAAAAACACGTATCAAACACTCGAAACCAATTTGACCCCCCCCCAAAAAAAAACATATGAAAAGGCAGCTTTGATACGTGCTTCGGTTTGTCTCTGCTTTGATACGCCGGGAAAAAGGAAGAAAAACAACAACAAAATACCACTTCAAACTACATCTCATCAGAAAATAAAACATCTTCCCCCCCCAGGACCCCCCGAAACGGACCCCCCCCGATCCGTGAAACGCCTCGCGCTTCAAGCGCTCGCGCTCCTGCGGCCGCGCCCAGCAGCCCCAGCGCCAGCGCGCTCAAGGCCTCCAGCGTGGCCGGCAGCGCCAGGCAAAGCACCGCCTCGAGCGCGGCGCGTGCTTCGCGCTTCGCGCTCGCGAGTGCCGCGGGTTTCGCGCGCGGCTACCTGGAGTCTCCATGACCCGTAACCTTCCTGCTGAAATGAATATTTATGTTATTTTCCCCTGTTGGCTTTAAAGGGAATCTTTCACTACTGGATTTTCTCCAGGGGTCTGAAACAAATGGAAGTTTAAAAATGGGCAAATCACTCCATGACTTTGGGTAACGACCCCCATTTTTGATTCGGGTCATGGAGACTCCAGGTACCCCCCAAGGCTTCGCTCGACAAAAGAGTTTGCGGCGGTTTTAGAAGGATCCCCGTGTGTACGGTAGGGTGTGCAAAGAACACATCAGGCAAGTGGGTGTGTATCTTGGGTGTTCAAACCACATCTTGCAAGTGGGGTAATAAGCATGGTTATGAATGGGACTCAATTATTTTAGCCCGGTAAAAGGTGTGATTATGATCTGATTACTGAGTCGTAAGTTGGTTGAAGGTCCTACTGTGGCTGGACGAAAGATCAGAAACCCAAGGGAATGATTCGATTCCCAAATGTAAATACCAACAATGAAAATGGCTTCCCACCTAAGAAATCCTGGAATGGTTCGATTCCCTTGTAAATACCAACAAACAATGGTTTTTTGAGGGTTTCCCCCATGCTTTCTTAGGTGGTGCGAGAAAGATGTTCATCCACAGTACGAAGTCGGAATCTAAGCAGAATGGTCTTTGAGCTTCGGAGAGCAGGCCGTGAAAGCGGGCCGATCCAAAGATGGTGACAGAGAGTCCTACGCTTGGACTTTGGGCCAATAGAGCCATGGCCATACGGCCAGGGGCAGTAATTCCCTGACTCACCTTGACAAAAATGGCGGAAGAAGAAGGGTGCGGGGTCTACCTTCCTTTCCAGTCGTAGATTCAAAGAGGTTCCCCCCCCAAGAAAAAAAAAAAAAACATAAAACTGGACGAAGGGGAATATCGCCATGGAGCCGGTGGCAAACTCCCTGTGACATATTGAGTGCTCAACATTGCTATTGGGGTGGTTTCCCTTTCCCATGGGGACTAGCTTTGAGAGTGGTTACCCTCATTTGCCAAAATCTGACCCCCAGAGTAGATCTGAGGATTTGAGACACAAACCCCATGGAAGATGATGCCAGACATTTGGCTGTGGCTTGGTTTGTTGCCTTCCCCGATCTATTGATACCGCGGCTGACCTATGCCCTTCGGAGCTGACGAATTCATTCCCCGCTGTGGAATTTGCACCTGTGACACGAAAGTGCTCGATTCCGATGCTCATGCCTTTATGGCTTTCAAGGATATCTGTCACAGGGATCCGGATGCATGAAAAACACCGATCAAACATTGCAACTTGTAAATGATGGTTTCCAAACTTTATTTCGGAGTTGAAAAAGCCAGCCATGTTTCAAATGGTTGCAAAATGGAGATCTTTTAAGGAGCCCTGTGTCACACTCTGGGTATGGTGTAGCCCACTGAAATGAGGAGAGGAACAAACAACAATTCACTTCCGGAGTGGATTGGGCAGAACAAGTCGAACAACGTTTTGCTCACTACGAAACTCGGTTGCTTTCTGCTCCCCTGCTAAAAGTTTAACTTTTAGTGACTTTTAGTGGTTTAGTGGAAAACCCATTAGTTGGCAAAAAGTTGAAGTCCTAACAGCCAACCAACATGCGCCAAAGTAAATGTGTCTTCCCAAAAAAGCTTAAAGTCCAGGAACTCAGAAAGTGAGACAGGAAAACACATGAGTGTTCAGCGAACAGATGACAAGTTTGAGGTCACCTTGATGTCCCGCTGCCGACAAACTGCCGAAAAACACGGTTTCAGATTAAACCGACCCCAAAAGGGTGTCTTGCAAATAAACAACAAATCCACAGGCCACAGGTTGACTGGTTTCAGACGCCACTAAACATGCTGACTGGGGAGGTTCACGTAATGGGTTTGTGTCAAAATGGCTAACCCCCCTCCAACAACAAATAAATCAATGCTAGCGGTTTCATGTTGGTGTCCTTTTTGCATAATCCCAACAGGGCACTACCAAAAACATATATATATATATATATGTATATATGGTCACCCCCCCCCCCCAGGGCCTACCTTTGCCCTCTTCTAGTTGAAGGTGTCAACTCTACTCTGTGTGCCTCTTTCTTGCAGATGCCTGAAACACTGTAAAATACAGTGTTTTGTTGTTTTTGTTTACCTTCTATATGACAGCAGATGTCTGATTCTTTGAGGCTTGAAAGGCAGCAAAGCGAAAACGGATTCCGTTTTCAGATTCAAGCCTGGCTTTGATTGAATCACTGGTTTTTACAGTGGTTTTGAGTACACCAGGGAAAAACATTGAAAACATGATGTTTTTGGCAGCTTTGAGCTCTGCAACCTGCACAGACCCAAAAGCACAACATCTCCTGAAAATGAAAGCTCTGAGACCTGCACATGCCAAACACATCTCCAGACCAAGTTTGGGAGTCTGGGGATATGTGCCCTTTATTTGTTTAGCCACATTTAAGCTAAATCATAGTTGGGAATGAGTTACTATTAAAATTTGTTTGCAAAGGCCAAGTGATTTCTTTCCAGAATAAGCTATATTCCAATTCAAGTTGTATTTGGGGATGGATTCTTAATTAAATTATTATGTTCAAAAGCTAATTGAACTCTGTCTGCATTAAAGTATATTTGGATTCTACTGCAATGATATTTTCCTTATTTGGAAAGGTATTCCTGTTCAAATTCTGATCTAATATAGACATTATGGTGAATTATGAATGGTGGTGAACTATGTGCTTACTAAATTATATTCAATATGCAAATTCAATTCGGATCAAAAATCGTATTTGGAAAGGAATGTGTACTTGGATATGTTGGACTCCAGGCTCCAAATTATGAGGCTTGGAGAATCCAACATTAGACATTTCGAGCATTCTGATCTCCAGATTCTAGGTTTCAGGTGTTTCAAATTGGACATTTCAAGGGATTAGAGATCCAACAAAATGCTGTAAAACACAGTGTTTTGCAGCAGTTGCTCAGATTGTGTTCCCTTGGACCGAATGGACAGCCTTTGATATAACAGTGCAGCAGTGATGACACACACACACACAATCATCAACCTTTTAGGACCACATGCCCAAACCACATCAAACAAGGCCTCAAATGAGTGTCCTTTTTTTCCCAAACAACAGTCTCCACTTGCTGCGCAATAAGCCTACAGAAGGTTTATAAACTTTCAGGAAAGTTTATAAACCTTGTTGAGTGTTTGACGAGTTTCCCGCGTCAAGGTTCATGGTATCGTTGAAGGATGGGGGGAGGGGGGGGGGGGTGGCTGGAAGTCTTAGCAGTGAGGTGTGACTCAGCCAACTTTGTAAAGACTTCTCAGTACCCCCCGCCCCCTCCCCCCCCTCCCCTCCCCCCCTCCCCCCCCTCCCCCCCCCTCCCCCCCCCCCCCCCCCCCCCCCCCGTAAAGAGTTCTGACCCCCCCCCTGCCCTTGTTGCAGGGAAACCGTCAAACCCTTGACATGGTTTATAAACTGTCTTGAAAGTTTATTCTTTGCTGTTGTTACTCAACATGACTTGTCACCCACAAACAAATATGCAGCAACAGCACACTTCTTGCGTATGTATGCTCACACCCCCTGTCTTTAAAAATAAGAGGGTTTTGTACATTTTGAAGTGGAAAGGTAGGCCCTGGGGGGGGGGGTGAGCATATATATATATATGTATTTGTGTTTTCAAGAGTGCGGAACAAGAATATGAAGCTGAAGGGTTGTGGGAATTCAGTGGGAAACTACCCAGGGTAACTGCCGCAAACGCAGTGCTCTGCATTGAGCCGATGGAGTCCGCGCGTCCGCTTTGACGGGACCGTGGGTTGTCGCCTTAGGTCTGAAAGCAGACGGCCCACTCCTCATACTCATCGTCTTCCTTCAAGAAAAAAAGCGGCGCAAAGAGCTTCTCAACGTTGCACTTCTCTAAGGGCTTTTGTATTGCACCTTGGGAATACACCCACTGGTTATTGTCCCCATTTGGGCGGCACATTTGCGGATAAGACCGTGTAGTTTGTGTAATCCCAGGGTGTAATACAAAAACCCTCCGAACTTCTCCTTGGGCTCCGCGATCAGCTCTGCTCCCAGCAACCTTGATCTTCACCCACGGTATCAAGGGATTTTTTCTGGCCAGTACCTAAACTGGGCTGCCCGCTTTCTGATCTGCGAAAAGCTTAAACAACAATAGTTGGTTGTATGGACACCCAAGAACAAAACCAGCAACAAAAATGGAAATCTAAGGAACGGAGGGCTGGTTTCAAATCGCCAAGTCAAAGAATGTGGTGTCCAAAGATGGGGGGACTGATGACTCCCCGCTTTTGTGTTTTTTTGCCAGTCACTTCGAGGAAACCTGTCCAATGGAGGTTCGCTGAAGGGCGAGAACTCTCAAAAGCCCACGCAAAGGCCTCGTGGAAAGGAAGCGGCAAGCAGCCAATTTTCCACTTTTCAGATGGAGATGTGTTGCCAGGCAAAAACCTCGCCCCCTTTTTGCTTTTTGCGGGGTGTATTTTCAGCCTTGAGAAAGATCGCCGGACTCTCCCCTTGTAGTAAAAAGTCTCAGGGAAGGAAGCCAAGTCCAAGCGGCTGTACCTGACCCTGGGTGAACTCAAAGGAGCATAGGCAATGCAGTCACCTGGTGACCTTTCGCACCATGGCCCTGGTAAAATGGAAGAAAACCCATCCGAACCAGTCGAACCCATCTTGACGTTCTTGTTCTTGGCCTTGACACGCTGAATCTCCTCCTTCATGAAGATGTTGTACGCAGTGGGGGCACGTTTCTCCTTGACGTCTATATAATGGTGATGGGAAACACGGAGTGTATATAAGTGAGTCAAGAGGAACAAAGATGGGAACATTGGTCATACACAATAACGGGGATGTTCATACTTTCAGGGGTATAGTTACTCCTTCTGAAGTGGGTTGGAAACCAGGGAAGCCAAGGCCTACGAACAAGGGGTATGTACTTCCAGCCTCAGGCACCAACCTAACAAGGACGTCTGTCAAAAGGAGGTTTCACGACCATCTGACCAAACTTCATTCGCGCCTGGATCAGATCCCCCAGCAGCACCGTCAACCTGGCGCAATTGGCTTACGTCCCCTGGATTGCTTTTTTTGTTTGACAATATGTCCAGTAGTGATAGATTTCCTTGAACATCAGGGGAAACAACACATATCCTCAAGCACATGGAAGCACTGTAGGTATCAACATAGTCAGCTTCCCTCTAGTTGGGCGTTTGGATTGGTGTGGTTTGGGGTGGTTCGTGTACTAGCTTACCAACACGTCATGCTTAAACTTACAGCCACCCGCACGGGTGGCTGATGCTTCGACGCTTCACCCCAACTTCCGGGGGGGCATCTGCACTCCAGTTCACTTCACTCGAGCGTCTGAAGTGGGGTCCCAAAGCAAACAAATGCCACAATGTGCCGTGCAACCTGCGGGTCAAAGAACCTTCGTCTTTGAGAATGAACCTTAGGGATCCCAAGCAACATAATTTTTTGAGTCTTGGAGTTCCCTCAATCCGTGCCCGAGAACCAGCAAGGAACCATTCCACCCGGCCCAGATGAGTTTGGGAGTTTCATTTGTCCACCTCGGACAGCACAGATCAAAGCTGTGCCATGAGGCTTAACCCTTGTCAATGGCGAAACGTTGCAAAAGGTGAACAAGCAAAGTCATCTCCCCAAAAAGATTGAAGCCTTAGCACATAGAATGGCTTGAAAGGGAAACTCACACTCCCAAAGGTCATGGCTGCAACCCGGTACCAGGGGTAAGCCTCGCTTTGGGTCGACGCGCGTCTTGCACCTGCTCACTTCCGAACGGGAGTGGATTGGCCAAAACAGTCTGAACTTGTGATATGTGTCTCTAGAATGGTCTCCATACAAAAAGAAATAAAGTCGAGGAACTCAGGGACTGAGCCTAAGAAACCCTGCTTGAAACCGTGGTTCGTTGGTATCTACAGAAACATCGTCTCATTACGTTGAGTGTTTCTTGGGTGGTGCGAAACGGAGTTCACCATCCACGGTACTGGAGATCCGTGTGCCAAGCGCACACCAAGCATGGAGGCCGCGCCCTGCTCCGAGCAGCAATCTCAGGCCGTCGGCCCTGGGCAAAATCATGTTGCCATGGCAGGCCATGGCAGGGGTGGGGGCCACCCCCTCCCACAAATGCTACTGATGGACGAAATCCCGCAGGACTTTTAAGAAAGCAGGGGAAATCATGGTTCGTTGGTATTTACGGGGGAATCGAACATATGCCAGGGCTTCTTAGGTGGTGCGAGAAGCGGATTTCGCAACCATCCACAGTATGTTACTGGGAGGAAGGGTAACCCAATTGAAACCTTTCTTTTGGGCATGTCGTTTTCCTGCCGAACTGGCTACCAGGTGAAAGCCTTTCCCCTGTGAGCCTTTGACAATTCTGCCTCTCCACAAGAAAACAACTCACCGCAAGGTCCCGGCATGGTCGTGGAAACCACCTTCTCTGTGCTACCAAAGTATATGTTGTGCATCCACAGTATCACCAAAAAGGGGGTCCTGCCGAACATTCCACAGCCGTGAGTCCCGGTCGGGAGAAATGCGTGGCATATATCTCCAACAAGCAGCCCATGAGCACATTTAAGAGGGGCAACCAGTCATTTGGTGTGGGTGTGTTTGTTGTTAAGTGGTTGCTCAGCCGGGAAGTCAGAAACAAAACCAAATATTCTCATGGGACAAGGCGGAACTGATCGAAACCGGGACTTCCTCAATGCGCAGGGCTGAGATCCTTAATTAAGGACAATCGTTCCACAGAGTTTCCCTTAAGTTACGTCCTCGAGAATACCCAATGGTGGTGTTCGACCCGCCCAGGTGTGTAATGGACCGAGTTGAACACAGGAACAACACAGAAAACTGCAACAGAACAACTCAGGTTGCCCTTGATTGGTGGTTTGGATTGGTGGCTTGGATTGGTGATTTGGGGATTTGAACCTTGGTGTTTTGTCGAGGGTAAATGGGCAACCACCCTTCACCACCAAACCACCAATTCAAATCACCAATCGGGGGCGAAGCTGAAAACCGGCCATGATTAAAAGCAAAACACACCACGAACAGAGGCGACAACTGAGCAATCAACATTTTGGCCAGCGGGCGTCACGTGTTCCCGAGCAATCAAGTAAAATGACCCTTTTGTCTAGAAAACGGTTCGGAGACGCGCTGTTTGTCGATTTCACCTGTTCTTGCCCCTGTAGAATACTTTTTATACCACTCTTTTAGTACTTTTTCAATATCCCACAGGGCTGGTTCCACAGATTCGCCACATTGCTGTGGGTCAAAACCAATGGTACAATTTTGGGGTAGGTGCACCACCCATTTTTGTCTATAGTGGGGATTGGGATGTTCACTGGAATTACGATGTGGCTTCTGACCCAATTCGCCATCTCCCGTGGACGCTTTGGCGCAGCTTGCGACGGCGCCAAGTCGGGCCCCCGGCCCTTTCCACAGGAACGCAAGCGCCAGGGTCGCGGTGAGCAGCCCTGAGCCGAGTTTTCCCGAGCCCCGCCCCACAGAAAGGCAGCGCTTACCCCCCGGAGTCTTCCATTTTCGTTAAGACCCCTGGAAGAAAATCTAAAAAACTTCCAGTAGTGATGGAGTCCCTTAAGAAACAACAGGGGAAAATAAAATATATATTCTTACAAGCAAATGGAAGGAGAGGAGTCCTACTCATAGGTGACCTTTTGGACAAATAGATGGCCCTGGTAAATGGAATCAAGCCAATCTAAACCAGTGCTATCTACTTCAAACCAAACTCACCTAAAAGGCATGGTCGAGATCGAAATCCATCCGAGTCTCGCACCACAGGAATGAAACCATAGCATCTGTTACGGAAATTAAAGTTGGGGAATCAGAAAAGTCCCTCGGGGTTCGGAACGGTGGTGCGAAATGGAATTCGCAACCATCCGCAGTGGGGGCCCACTTGGGTGTTCAATCCGTGCACCAGGAAGTGGGTTAATAACCATGGTTTGTAAAGGTCATAAATGGGTTGTAATCTGAGTACTAAGTTGCAAGTTGGTTGAAGGTCCTACTGTGGCTGGACGTTTCAACGGAGGTGTCCCCAGGTTTTCTAGGGCTTTTCATCACTTTCAGAGGGAAACACTCCCAGAAAAAATATACAGGGTTTTATTCATCCGGGGTGACCAGTAAATTAGACTGAAAGGGGAACCCCGCCCCAACTCGAGAAAGTCTTGGCGATCCTTCAGCTGAGTCACAATCAAAACCTGGTACAAAAATGGTGAACCCAGAACCATGTAAAGAATTAGAAAGGCGGCCGCAATTATTTATGGCTGGGATTGTCCCTTACTAACCTTCATCTACCCAGGTTTTGATTGTGGCTCAGCTGATGCTTCTCTTTTGGTGCGGTTTGGTACCGGAACCTTGGGAGTACCGTACAAAAAGAGTCTGGGCTCCTGATTTTCTCACAGTTTCTGGGGGGTTTTCAAAGTCAGACAATTTGTTCTTTCCCTCTAAACCTACCACTTAGCGCCTGAGTTTATGGCAACATAATGGGCCAAAAGAGGTGTGGTGTTGCAGAACCCTTAAAAGGCGCCCAGACATCTGGGCGAAGCGATCGAACCACACCCAGACCCGGTGGCCATTAGAAAAAGAGGGCAATCTCTTTGTTTGGTACTATTCTTCTCCAAATCTCCAAGCAAAGGACAAAGGGCAGTGGAGGACTGGGGGTTCCCAAGGTTCCCAAGATTCCATTCCCCTGTGCTGCTGAAGCAGATTTTGCAACTCGAAAGTGAACGGAACGTCGGAACCCGACAGCAGAAGCCTTTCCATCATCATACCAAACAGCAGGGGGTCACATGCGCGCAAAAAAAAAGGAAAGAAAAAACACGTACCCTAAAACTAAGGGGCCCCGATTGTTTTCGGGCAAAACTGGTTGTTTTCAAGGGCCCCTGAGACCTCGGGGTTCTCCATTGGAGGGTCCAGGGGTGTGCATTGGGTCATGATCCTTAGGGTATGCATGCCACGCTCGGCAAAACTGCAACGGACGGTCTTCCACAAAGGTTATTGGACCAAATCCCTCTTTGAGAGATGCCTTCCGGGAAGGGGCTCTACTGTGAGTTCCAGAAGGAGAAAGGAAGGCTCTCCCAGTATCAAGCTGGCGTCACTTTCATCCGCGGAATTGCCAAAACTGCTTACCGCTCAGATGGGATCTTGTTCGGAGTCAAGGGAAAAGGGCTGAGAACCAAGAAAATCATGTTCGCAGAGCAAGGAAGCAACCTGAAATCTGTGGAATCCATCCATCTTGAAGCAAACTGACCGCAGAAAATCCTCTAGGCTGTGAGAGTGGCTAGGCCAAAGCCAGTCCACACCTTCAACACCACCAAAATCTTCCATGTACTTCTTCGGCCCTTGGAAAAGGTACACATACTTCCAGTAGTGAAATAGATTCCCTTTAAAACCAATAAGGGGAAAAAATAGAAACAAAATTCTTGCTTCGGCACATGAAGGGAAGGGTCTACGTGGAGTCTCCGTGACCCTTTCAAAATGGGGTCATGACCCATTATTTTGGGCAACGACCCCATCTTAAAGGAGTCATGGAGACTCCACTGCCAGGTATCCCCGAAAAAAGTAAAGTCCAACAGACGCGAGTCTTTCCCTCGGACTCGGCTTCGCTCCCTCGCTCCCTGCCTGCAGCAAAGGTGAGGATCTCGGGCGGGCGTTGGCCCACGAGGCTCAGAAAGTCCTCGCACCGACTCGAGGCTCCAAGCGACTCGAGGCCGTGCTTTTCCTAGGTCCTCCAAGAGGTTAGAATAAGTTGGTCATTACCCGTGTCTTTCTTTCTTTTTTGTCTATTTTAGTAGGGCCACCCTCCCCTAAAAAGGGCAAAAGTACCTGGAGTCTGCTTCTGACCCGAATCAAACATGGGCCAATGACTCCCGGCACGTTCGTGTTGCGATGCGATTGGTAATTGTTTGGCAGCGCTTTTTGCTCTTTCCGTCGCTCTGGCCGTTTGAAACTGCTCTGAGGTGGTTTTGTGGTTCAATGGTTTTGTAACGACCCCATTTTCTAAGGGTCGTGGAGACTCCAGTGTGGAGGTTAGAATAAGTTGGTACCCGAGTGGTTTTTTCTTTTTTGTCTCTTTTAGTAGGGGGACCCTCCAAGCAAAGTTGGTAAAAGGGCACTGCACCTAGTTTCCGATCCCCTGCCAAGAGTTTGAGGTTGGGAATTCGGACCACCAAACCAACGAACAAGATCTATGGAACCGGATGGCTGGGAGCGACCAAGGCAACTGTGGGCCTTTTCTTTTGGCAACCAACGAGTTCAACGAAGTCCGGGTTTCCTTTTGGGCTCCTAGATCAGGTCTGTCTCACTTGCTATCGAGGGGATTGGCCAAAGAAAGGGACCAAACTTTAAACTTACCACTTTAATGGTCTGCTCAAAAAGTGACCTTGATTCCCCATTCTTTTCAACCATCGTTCTTTTCAAAAACCGGATCCGTTTTCCCTGGGTTTCCGGAGGTTTTCTGATCCCTGAGTTCAGAATGGAAATGGAAGTTACCCCTAGGAGGAAGCCAAGGATTCTTTCTGAGCTCATGTGGAGTTCTCTGCCAGATTAAAGATCTCTGCAGAGCAAAAGTGCCTCTCTGAACCCTCTTCACTGTAGGGTGTTCGACAAAAGCAAACTCTCCGTCCTCATGGAGTGGTTTTTCGCACCTAAAGTCCCCAAACTTTACATTCACCACCAAAAATGGTGCAACCCTCAAAGAAGTGACTTGACTCGAGTCCGAACCAGAACTCCGGGAGTGGGCGGTCTGAAGCGTTCTTGCACCTCTCATGCCACCTCGGTCCCGGAAGGAGCCACCCACCAGCAGCGGCAAGATCACCAGAGACGCCACCGCAAAGGCCGAGCCCTGGCGAACTCGATTCGTCCCGAGGTGGACGTCTGAGAAATGCTTTCCCTTACCCCTCCCCTTACCCCCTCTCCATGGGGGTGGGGAGTTGGATACGTTCCAGTACTGCGTCACAAACCGGGCTCCACCAATTGAGGGTGACCTGATCAAGTGTACTTCTCAACATAGGGGCACCTTAAGCATGTGTGGCTAGGTCCTCCAGTAGAGAGGTTAGAATAAGGGTAGCAACATTTTTTCTGTAGTCAATTTTAGTACGGGAACCCTCCCAAAAAAGGGGAAGGAAGGGCACCTAGCTGGTGGACCTAGGTGGCTTTCCTGCCCACCCTTGGCAGAAACAAGCAAAACCACTCGATTGCTGGCGCAAGCCGACAACGGGATGTGGCGAATAGGCTTGCTGCGGAACAAGACGCAAAGAAGGGAAGAGCGCAGTTTGGGTTTTTGTTTCTGCTCATTTTTCGTGGGCTGCACGCAGCAAAGCTTTTTGCTCATAGGGTTGGTGCTCCGCATCAAACCAAAAAGACTGACCTAGACACCCTGGTTGGATGTGCCTAAGCGAACCAAGCCCTGGTCCACTGTGAAGGGAAGCCAAAAGGAGTCCTACCATTCCAAAACCCCTCCCCCAACAGGGCCCACATTCTCGGGTGGTTTTGCCCCAAAAACGCGAACCCCAACCTCCCCGCCCCCCCCCCCCCCACCCCACAGCACGCTCTGCGCTGCCTGGGCCTCCGCAGGCAGCAGCAGAAGCACCGCGCCCAGCAGCACAGAGCTGACGGACACCAAGAACCTCCCAACACGAGCGAAGGTCTGAAGTTGGTTTTCTTATCTAGGTCCTCCAGTAGAGGGGTTAGTTTTTCTGTAGTCTATTTTCGTAGGGAACCCTCCCCCAAAAAGGGCAAAAGGGCAAAAGGGCACTACTGGGGACCTAGGAACCAAACAGGTGCCACCAACCCCGGTGCAGCGCGCGCACGCTGCAAGTGAGAGCGCTAATCGGCGCGAGGTGCCGCCTGTTGATGTGCAGCAGAGACATCCACTGCTGAATCTGCACGACCATGAGCCCAGCCTCCGCGTACAAATCCGCTCACCGAACGTAGGGGAATCAGGAAATGCACCGGTTCTGGGATTAGGAAACCAGCACTTGGAAGGTTCTTCTTGGTTCTCATTCCAAGAAAGCTGCCCAAACTGTTGGCTTCCCACGGTCGGGAAGCCCCTGGAATGTGAAGGCCAAAAACCAGGGAAGGCCCAAGACAAGGAAGCCAGGTGCTCTCTACCGTGGGCAAACACTGCAATTGAAACGGGCACAAAGCGCCACAGAAACAGAAGCCTGGCGCTTTGCACACGCACACACACACACACAGACACACAGCCGAAAAAAAGGTGGGGGAATGCATGCAACAGGAACCCCTGTTCAACGTCAAGGTGGATGAAGTGCTTCCGCCGGATCCTTGCAAGACAGGACCATAGACTTGGACCACCCAGGTCAAGGATAAAACCCGCACAGGGTGGCAATGAGGGTAATTTAATGATAATCCGGCAATCCGCCGTATGGTTGACTCGTTTCCCCCCCCCCCCCCCACCCACCCGCAAATATCAGCCGCAAATATCAGTGTAACGGTGTGGTGCCAGGACTAAAGTTAATCGGCAATGAATTCCCAACTTTTGACTCAAATGATTTCCACTATACTTCTCAACAAGCATGCGGCTGTACAGGCCAAGATAGAACCACACCAAATATGTCTAACCCACTTCTTCTCGGGTCTTGGAGGCAGAGTACGTAGCAGGGTTGCGCCAAACCGCTTGCTCAAACATTTCATAAACCACTGTTGGGTAAAGTAAACTCTTGTTGGTTTGCCCGGGGTCTGGTTGTTGAAAACAAGTCTTGCGCTGAGTGGTTTCTCGGATTGTATTTGGTTCATAGTCCCAAATGGGAGTCGAAAGGGATTATTTGTTTAATGATTCCGGACCCCTTAGATGGAGGCTTCAACATAGGGGGCCAAGCAAATTGAGGTGTGCTGGGTTGTCCTTTGAAACCACGCTGACACTGGCCCCTCCAAAAATCAGACGCCCAAATTTGTTCATCGGTAACCCTCAAGTGGACATCACAATGAGGTGGGGATTAGCGTCCAACCACTTTGCTCCATTTGCTTAAGCCCCCTGCAAAGAATGTAAAAAACTGTCCACTAGTGAAATTGATTCCCTTCAACACCAACAGGGGACATGAACAATATGTGCTTTATCAAATGGCTTTTCTGAGAAACCTTCCCCAAACCAAGCAACAACTGCTCAGTCAGATTTTTAGGGCTCCCAGCCTCCATTTGCTTAAGCCCCATGGAAAAAAAGAAAAATGTTTCCGGTAGTGATAGATTCCCTTTAAAACCAACAGGGGAAAATAACAAATATTCTTAACCAAATGGAAGCCAGAGGGCCCGAAATGCGCCCCTTGAGCGCCCCCCCCAAAACCGCAAATCGAGGCATGGGCAGTGCAAGAGGCAAAGTCATCAAGGCACCGCTCCTGCGAGTGGAATCCACTTGTGGGTCCAATTTGGGCTCCGATTTTCCACAGGTTCAACCGAAAAGTTAGTCCAAAGATCCAACATGATCCAACCAAATAGCCACAAAGTAAAGGAAGTTGTCTTCTGGGGGGGTAATGTCTCAGGGAGAATCAACCCTTTGTGGGGGTGCAATCCAGATGTTCCACTGTTTCGCCCAAAAAGTCAAATCCAAAGATGTAGCCAAATAGCCATAAAAGGAGCCCTGCTTAAAGCGGCTACATGTTGAAAAGGTTGAACATTGCGCTTGGAGATGGCTTCCCCGTAACTGGACTGCCCTCAGATCCCCGGCTAAAAAAGTTTAATCTTTAGTGACCTCCATGAAAACTACCACTAAACACTAAAAGGCTAAGAAGCTAAGAAGATGGCTGGGAGCCACCAAGGTAACACACCATTTGGAGAGCAGTTCCGGGAACTTTTTCAATGCGCCCATGGATGACCCTGCGTCCAACAGCTGGATAATATCCTTGACTCACCCCCTACTCCAAATGCCCTGTTTTCAGGGTATCCAGTCGACCCTCTGCTAAAAAAGGAGGTATTTACCATGGAAAACCAGGTTTTCCAAAAAATACCCTGAAAAAAAGCGGGAATTCTGAGTGGGAGGCATAAGTCCCCTAGTTGGGGGGACTTCTTGAGCGAGGAGAGTCACCACTCCTCAAGAAACCCAGCTGGCCTGTCTATCCCTAGTGGAAAAACATCGGGCCCAACCCCCCAGAAAGGTTCTCAGAACCCTGCTATCAGAGAAACCAGCTACAGGAAATTATGCACGAAGTTAGACAACTACCCACCAAAATCTGGGATTTCCTACAGAATTTCCTGTAGTTGGTTTCTTAAATGCTAAGAACCCCCTCCAATAAGATTCTAAGAACCTGTTGGGTCGGAAAAATGGCAACCGAGAATTGCGCCAATGCAGAGGAAACCCTACGAAGCGGAACGTAGATTCAAAGTGTGCGGGCACAACGGTTGCTTCCCCAAATATAGTTCTGCGGTATCAAGCACTCCCTACAGTTCACCCATGTTTTCTGCCTGGCTTACTTGCAACATCATTCATATGGCCATGAGCTCCATTTTGGGGTGGATGAACATCCATTTGCCACCTATTTTGATGTTCACCAGGAATACAGGGTTTTGACCCACAGCCATATTTGCGTGTGTGTCCTTTCAAGGGAAACTTAAACACCCTTGAAGTCAAAAGCTTGCAGCCCAAAGGAAAAATAATCAGCACTTCGTCTTGATGCATGGCCGTGGAAACAAGAGTTACCTTCCACCTGCGCATGGGAAGATGAGTTTTCCTGGCTTGTTTTGGTTGAAATCGCGTCTAGCTGATTTGTTTTCATTGAAACTTGTTTGAATCTCAGGTCGCCTATCGTGATAGGCCATGGACTTTGGTTGAATCTCCGCAGAAAGGGAACCGTAGCTGTCGCAGTTCTCCAGTCCCAGGCAAAATGAAATGGAGAGGTCAACACCCCGCGCCCTCTCCAGCCTTTGGGGAGTTTGATACGTTCCATGCGTCAAAAGGGACACCAAAAAAAGGTAGCCTCTCTTTCGGCTTCCCACATCAACCTAAGGGCTCCCAAAAACGAACGCCCCTTTCACGGAATCTGCCGGAAACCCTTTCCACTCCTGCGCGGGAGCGGCTGAAATCTCCTTGGCTGGCGCTTTCTCGCCGGAGAAGCATGGAGCTTGGTGAGGTTCCCCCCAAAAAAAGACAAGTACGAAAACTACCAAGAAGGCTCAGCTTGAGTCAACAGCACTCGGCAAAGTGGTGCCCCAGAAACGAATGACGGGCCAAGAAGTGTACCTCAAACCGAGAAACAATCGCATGGAAGGTCACAGCTATACGGCTATTTTGGGCTTACTTGGCTGGAATTAGAACCGCATCAAAAGACCATATTGTTTGCCTGGTTAGTGGAAAACAAAGGGGACTCCAAAAAAGCAAACAAAAAGAAAAGTGTGCTAATTCTGGAGAAAATAATTCAATCGTGGAAATGATACGCTGCGGTACCTTCGTCATGGGCCAGAGTTCGCGCTACCTTCGTTTGTCACTCCTTCAATTTGCCCGCATCCTGCGTCCTACGTTTTGCGGATCCAACGCTGGATGGGCTTTTGGGAAAACCCGAGTTGCCTTGCCTTTTCAACGTTCCCCATCTCGTGCTGAAGACCATCACGCTCATTAAATTTGCCTACTGAAATTGGATCAAACGTAGACCTTCCGCCTAGATGTTCCGCTCGGCATTTCGGCCTTTCCGGCGGCCAGCTACAGGCATTGATTGGCCCAGGACCCTGGCAGCCTTTCGGCCAAAAAGCGAGTCTGTGCCGCGGTCCAGCCATTTTTGTGGGTAGCCACTCTACAACTCTTGCTACAAAAAAAAACAACGCGTTTTGTGCAGCATCCAGTCAAAAATGAACAGAACACCAAAGAACTCAAAAGAAAAGAAAACACGTGCCAAGAACAGTGAAACATATGTTTGATCTCCGGTAGCCACGTGGCAGGAAGGGCTCCCATTCCCAAAGAAGCCGGCACGGAACCAGGACCTCTGGGGTGAAGGGAGAAACCTGCGGACTTGTTTTGGGGGGTCCCAAGAATTGAGCGGTTTCCCTTTCAAACAAGCTGCAAGTCTAGGGGCTGATTCCAACCATTCTTGTCAGCCATCGTTCTTTTCAACGACCAGCCATTTCCCCAGGGTTTTTGGTGGTTTTCTACAAAAAGGATCCCTGGAAAGAATGGGGAAGTTACTCCTAGAGCAACCCGAACAAAAAAACAAGCTGTCAGAACACCACTTGTCACGGATTGCTTTTGGGTATGCATCCAAAACACCGAGACCGCGCAAAGATTTGTGGCTTATCCGGCCTCGAGCCAACCTCAAAGGGGAAACGAACCTCTTTCTCCTTGGTCGCTTTAGACCGCATTCTAGGGCTACCTTCCATGTCCATTCTTTCGACTGATCCGAATCTTTTCAGGAAACAGCAAAAAGCCAGAATAAACGGCCGGTTTTGGAAAAAGAACGATGGTTGAAAAGAATGGGGAGTCAACCCCTAGAGACATGCAACAACATAGCATTTTGCTGGACACTTGTGAAAAACAAGAAGGAACCAAACAAACCACAAGTTTAGTTACCCTGGCCCCCAACCCCCCCCCCCCCTTGTGGTGGACTAATGAGCACCATTTGTGGAAGTTCGTTCGGCAAACCCGCTTCAAGTAGTTGAACAAGGAGCGCCGGGTCTGTCAACCCAATCGCCCTTTCACATAAACTTAGTTTCCCTCACGGCTGGTAAAAACAATAAAACACTTATAAGTCTTGCTCTTTTGAATCCTTTATTCCCCAAACAGCTTGTCTGCACTAAGGCGCGCCCTTTTATGTTTAAACTAGGCTGTCCTCAGATCCCCTGCTAAAAGTTTAACTTTTAGTGGGTTAAATGGAAACCCCCACTAACCCCTAAAAACATCTAAAAAGCTAAGGAACCGGATATGGCCGGGAACCACAAAGTAAATAGATGTCAATTCCTTTCGTGGCTGGTAGGTCAGACCTAGGGCGCGGGCAGCTTCTCTCTCCTTGTCCTTCAACGCCGCGACCTTCGCCTAGGGGCGAAAGGGCTGATTGAGGTGGGGGTTTCTGGGGGCCCACTCACTTCCGAACGAGTCGATTGGCCAAAGCAAGTCTGAACTTTCTATTTACCACTAAAAGGGTTTGGACCCACCAAAGTGACTAAAGCACTGCACCCCCACACCCCGAATGAAAGGGGAAATTGTGCCTGTGTCTCTGCTTTTGGCGGATTCATAGAAAAAAACAAATGGGAATCATGAAAACATCCTTAAGGGCCCACTATTTGATGCAATGACGCCTACTCTAAAGATTGGCAGACACCAAACTCTGGCCACATTTAGCTGACACTCTCTGTCAACAAGGGCGCTCATTTGGCAGTTCCATTCCCAGAAACAAATTGGCAGGGGGTAGCTCACTAGTGTGGAAACATGACAGGCGGAGAACTGCGGTGTTTGAGCCCTGCAGCGTTTGACACGAGTTGTCAGTTTGCTCGGGCGTACCCTGAAAGGAATCAAGCCCCAAAACTAAGGGAAATCACCAACCTTTGATCGCTTTTGGGATTGTCTTAAAGGGAAGCCGGTTCCCAGTGTCTTTTGCTTTGCAAAGCAAGATATTGCCTTGGGTTGCTCACCTCGAATTCCCAAGGTCTCCCCTTGCTGACATTAGGTGCGACAAAAAAGCCTCGAGTGAGTCGAAGGCCTGCGGAAAGTGCATGCGATGCATCGTGTCTCTCTTGATTCACGTGTTTTGGAATACCCCAAGGGAAGCCTTTCAATGGGGGTGTCCCCCTTTCATTGGACAAACACGCCCAAACCAAAACGCCTGCACAAACAGCTTTCATTTGATCTGTGTGCATCGTGGGTTTCCTTCCTTCTGGAATACCATTGCAAGAGTCTCCCAAAGAGGTAGATCCCATGCCGACCACAAAAGGGCCCGTTTCGAGCTAGATCACATGTATCGGTTCATATCGGTTCTTTTTCAAGCAAATCCTCCGGCTCTCACTTCCTGAATGGATGGGCCCAAAAAAAAGAGAGTCCAAGTTTGTTTACCAGAAAAATGGCCACCAACCCCCAAAAAGGTGACTTGACTCAGGTCCGAGTCCCGAAACTCAGGAAGTCAGGGAAAACCCCATCTTGGGGGGATGAAGCAATGGAGGCATATGGTTAAAGGGGAAAGTCAAGTTTGTTTTTTGAAGAAACTTGACGGCTCATCAAGGTAAAGGCGGCGAGGGCATCTTGGGGCCCGGCTGCGTCCACTTTCTGCTCCGCTTCTTCTGCCTGCTTCTCTTTGGCGCTCGCGTTCTTCAGCTGCTCCTGCAACGACCTCAGCCGCTGAGAAGACTTTCGCGCGAAGATCCGGGCGACCAGCAACGGGTTGAAACAAAAACTTCGGTTGGCTGTGTTGCTTGTCTTGCTTTTGATCAGAACGACAGCAGAACAGGGATCCTTACATTATACACCTGGACATTGCCTTCTAAATGGTGGTGTCCCTTTATTTTGGTGGAAAAAGCAATGTTTCAAATGGGCTAAAACGTATCTTTTAAGGAGCCCTGCAGAATCTGCTCTGTTTAATAACAACCCAAGGTTTTTGCGTGTTTTGTAGTGTTCCTTGAACCAAAAAAAGAGAGACAACAATTCCGATTGTTTTTTGGTTAAAACAGAACAACCCAATGCGCTTGTAGAAGAAATAGCCCCTTGGCGTTGCATGAGTCGCAAAACAGCCAAGCTCTGCGTCGATAGGCCCGTTCTCGAGTGGTTCGCTGAAGTGAGGGTTCGGGCTTTGCTGCTCTTCGGCCTCCAAATGACTTCCCCTGGCTAGCTACGACTCCTCAGCTGTTCAGTGACTCTGGCAAAAAAGCTTTTTGGGGAAGACCATTTTTAGTGGGGGAGCCACCCAAAAAAGAAGGTGCCACTGAACAACTGAGACTCGGGTGTCCTTCGGTGCTTTGCAGCCCGGCGGTGTGGAGGCTCGGCTAGGGTGAGCCTTCCCATCTACCCTCAAGCAGAAGAGGCTCAACCCATCCACCAGGCTCCAAACCACCCAAGGGGTTATGGGAACTATAGTGGCAACCGCCAATGCCCAAGCTGCCCACCTTCAAGAAACACCCCCATCTAAGCCAAGAACACTCTGGAAGATGGATAAGGCTTCGTATCCTCCGCTGGAGTCAATGTTGCAAAGGATGTTTCAAGCCAAGTATATCCAACTATAGCAAATCGCCAGCACCAATACACATGCACGCCGAAAAATCGCACTACATCGAGTTCAGTTGCTTTTCTTACGTTTTCTCGATGGCAACTATTGTTTCTGCCATTCGCCTCAACTTTGAGACACGCCAACTTAGGCACAAGTTCCAGGGAAACCAACTTTGAGACAGACCCATCCTCAGCTTCCCGCCGATTGGTTTGGTTGAGGGGGGGGTTCCCAGTCTCGAACCAGGGCTTCAAATCCAAAACCACCAGGCTCCAAACCAAGTGGTGGAAAGCTGACACCAGGTAAAGATCTAGACAACGGGTTGAAACAAATGGGATTCTTGCGCTCTCACTCTTTTTTCTGGTATTTCCCATGTGTCCCTCCTTTTGCGGGTGTTTTATTTCTTAGTACCCTCTTGCTCGTTTGATATCTATAGAGGGGTGAGAAAATCCCCACAGCTTCGCCCCCAAAAAAATCGCTCGCTCGCTCCTCGGTGTCTCTTCGGCTTCCTCGGTTTCGGAGGGCCCATCGGAGGAATCGAGCCCCGGCCGGCCTGAGCTGGGCCTCCAGGGCGTCCTTGCGGCTCTTCCACCGCGCCTCGGGATCCCTCTGGATCCCCAGCTCCAGTTGAACTTCAGCCCGGGGAAAAAGGGAAAAAACGAAAATGTCCGGGAGCGATACATTCCGAGGAAAATAGGAATAGAAGCAAGAATTCAAGTAAGCAAGTAGTAGGAAACCACCCGTGTTCCCCCGGTTTAAAGGGCTCCCTTGGTTACCAACCGGGAATTGGCATCGCTGGGAAAGCTAGTGAAAGGGGCTGAGAAACCCGATACAAACATCATCAGGGCAACTTTGAGGATGTTGGGGACGTTTATTGGAATTTGCCGAATGCTAACTTGGGGAGTGCACCTATTTTAATGTAATCCCTACAGTTTATAAATGATGGGTAAAAATCAACATAAAAATGACCGAGCCTCCAATTGACTACCTAAGGTTCCACAATGTACACCCAAGCGCCCCCAAGCCCTCGCTCCTTGGTCATGCTTGGCTACAAGGATAACCCATTTTGTTGGGTAAACTCGTTCAACCAGCCCCAGTTTCTAATAAGAGGGTGTCGCTGGGTTTAGTGGGGAACATTCCCTGTTAAAAAGCCTGGGTTGATTAATATGGGGTCAACATTAGTCCTTGAGGCGACTTCACTGATCTTCAGCACATCGCGCCTTCTCAGCTTCGGCTTTCTCGGCTTTCTGCAGCGAGCTTCGAGAAATCTCCTGGAGATGTCCAGACTCGGAGCGGTCAAGCGCTTTCAGAAGCCCAACTTTAGCGGGATTGAACGTGGTGGAGTGGTCGGGGAGTGTGTTCCCACTTGAAGGAGCCCATGATCTGATAAAAAGGACACCCCCGCGTCTCCCACTAGTTCTTGTTAGCATAGTTTGGCCATTCGGGAGTCTTTTGTGGACCAGGAGAATCCATACTTTATCCCCTACATGGAATTGGGGCAAACCCTAGAACTTCATTCATGCTGTGGGCGGGCAGCATCCACTTCGCAGCAGTTGCTAGGTGGCCTATCAACCATCATCTTCAGAAACCCCATCAAACAGGGAATTCCTTGGACCAACTTGGCACACAGTCCTTCCCAAGACTTCATGTGTAACTTCTGGAACCCAACAACTCACTTCCGACCAAGTGGATTGGAAAAAACGGGTCGAGCTAATTTGTTGCTTACCACCAAAATGGGAAAAACCCAAACCACTGAAGTCCACAGGCTCAGGAAGTGAGCAGGATTTTGTTCCCAGTTGAAGCTCTGAATAACCCCCCGCACCTCAAGGCCCCGGATTCCTTCAAGCCATGGGGAGTTCGAAGGGGTCAACGTGAGAGAGTCAAAGGAGCTGAAAAGAAAACCAAAGGCAGCTACTCCGAGCATAGCGAACAAACTCCACTTAAGGAACTTCCTTGGCATGGAAGAAAAGAGTCAAAGGTCTTTGCCAGTTGGAAGGACCCATAGGTGTGCTGGATTCTGGCATGTTCTCCAAACAAGCTCTCTCTGGGGCGATGCTCACAAAGACCAACCATCTTGGTTGCTGTTGACCCCCTTCAAAAAGTTCAACTGTTTGTGGGTGCAATGGACATGTCCTATTGGTTCACCCAAACAGTTAAAGTCCAAAGATCCCATTTGGTGGAACATATATATTTTTTGTAGGTAAAGAACCGATTTATCAACCCCCATTTGTTCACGATAGCCATCAAGCTAACCCTCGCTTTTGTTGGTTTTAAAGGGAAGCCAAAGGGGAAGCCAACTTTCTTGGGTCCCTTTTGAGACAAACCCTCCAAACAAGTCCCAACCACCTGGTGGGTTTCTATCTCTAGGTCAGGGGGTGGTAGTCAGTGCCTCTTCAGCTCAGAGTCGGAGCTCCCGCCCCTGGAACCCTGGAACGTTGCTGTTGGGGAGCAAACCGGGATGAATCCTCTTTCTCAAGGCTGGGTTAATCCTCTTTCTGCACAACTCCAGCCATATTACCCGCTCCTTTTGGGTAGCAAACCGAGATGAATCTTCTCTCCCGCTCCTTTCAAAAACCAAACAAAACACTTTTCTGGTGGCGATTCCTTCATTAAAAAAAAAAAAAAAAAAAAAAAACATCGGCCATCTCGTGGTTGACGTTGGAAGGGGAGCTAAAATTTGATTTGTTGGCAGTTTAGTGGTTGGATTTCAACCACGCAACCACACTAAGCCAACATGTAAAAACAACTGTTTCCCCAACCACAACCATGACAATGGCAAAAAGAGCTGCGCAATGTAGCCGTTGGTTCCAAAGCTCTGAGGCTTTGGCTTCTGTGCTTCCATCCCCAACCCCGAAAACTCGCCGCTTCTTTTGGGAGCTTCGGCGTCGGGTCCCGCGGTTTGGCGCCTCGGCTTCGGCGGCCTTCTGCGAAGCCGCCTGTGCCAGGCCGGACAGCTCCAGCGCCCGCGCCTGGCGCAAAGCGAAGGGCGCCCGAAAAGGCGCCCGGCGGTCTCGCCGGTTGGTTGTTGTTGTGATTTTTCCTTCTTCTTTTTGTTCTTTCTCGGACTGAAACCCTGGCGTCGGCGTTTTTCCGCTTTTGGTGCTTTGTTTTCTCGGCTTTCCGGTTTTCCGGTTGGTGTTCCGTTCCAGCAAACAAAAAAAAACAAGGTATGCCCGAAGAAAAAAAAACACCCAAGCGTGTTGCGTGAATCAATCCCCATTGCGCGGAGTGCGTGATCACCAAAGGCGGCAGGCAAGCGTTCTTTTTTTTCTCGAGGAACAAGTCCCAATTCCCTGCAAAGTACGCTGCAACCCACTTGGGGACCGACAACAAGTCCAAAGATTGTCAGGTGAAATGTATGATCTTTGTGGAAATTGCAACTTCTATTACACTACCACAACACCCTTCCCATGTCTGCCAAAAGTGCCTCGCTTAGCAAGCTGCATGAGGCCGCTTGCTTTTTTGTTCCTTCTCGTTTCGGGTACCCCCAACATGGTGGTTATAAAAACCGCAAACACATCCCAAAAAAAACACAGACCCACCTTCTGCCAATATCAACTACGCTCCCGCCTCCTTCTCCTGTCTCACGGCCGTCACTTTCGCCAATAGCACGTGGCACTGCTCCACGCTGGAACTGGCGATAAAAAACAAACATTCGTCGCATAAACCCCAGGACTCATGTGGATGTCCACGGGAACCTGTTAATTTCAAGAAAGAGATCTGAGCTTCGTCCCCACCGAACAAGGAAGGAACTTCTTTGTGATGGGAGTTGGCTTTAAGGTGAGATCCCTTTAAACAACTGTTGGAACCATAACCAAGCACCCTTTTTCTGGTGGTCGATGTACGGAATGGGATCACACGCATCTCGCCAGTGGTGCTCATACAAAAAGGCATCTTGCTTTTTGTTTTGCCATAACGTTGTCCCCGTAGTAAATCCAGTTGATGAAAATGCCCCTGGCTTTGGCTTTTGAAGGGGCCCCCACCGGGAATCAGACCACTTTTGGAGGAGCCCCCACCCCGACTCCCCCATGAAAAACCCGGGTTTATTTTCATATGGGGTCAACCTTACAGCTGCTACATATGGGTGTGGGTCAAGAACAAGTACCCAAAATGAGACCCAGGTAAATGGAAGCAAGGACTCAAACCTGCGGTTTTCTGATGGATTTATAGTGACCCCTATCCATATCTGAACACGCACCAAGGTTCTCTGTGCACCAAGCCAGGCCTTAAACGCCGGCCCGGCTTGTCGCATGGCTCTCTCCCCAAGATATTCCCATGGTGCCTGAGAGCCCAAGAGGGGAGCAAAAAACAATTCTCATAGACCTAGGGCTTGGTTCCTTGTCCATTCCGTTCGACCATCCTTCTCTTCACAAAATCGATCGCCATTTTGCCACTTGGTTTCTGGAGCGTTTGCTGGAAAGATTCGGATTCCTGGAAAGAATGAAAAAAATAGCCCAAGAATAGAGGGGAACCCAAAGCGACCAAACCAATGCTCTACAGAGTTCACTGGATCTCCCTTGCAAACGGTGGGACAATTTGCGGGTGGTTTGCTCTAACTACTGCAACTTTTGGAGGTCCAAAAGGGACATTGAGGAACGATCTTCGATCAAAGTACAAATCCACTCAAGGGAATTGGCTGCTTTCTGAAGAGCAGGATGAATATCTGAATGTAAGTTGAACCTCTTGAGGCTCCCTCTCGGAGCCCCGGCTGGTCGCGGAACAGTCACTTCCCTCGCCTTTGCAATGGGCATTGTTTTGGACGCCCAAGTTCACGCCACTTAAGGGCTAAAATTCCACAAACAAGCAAGTCCCCCATGTGAGTCAATGGCAAATCCATTTTGGGGGAATCACGAAGCTGGGGTTCTCCGGATCACTTTCTGGGGAGGATCAAAGCCACGTCTGCAGAAGATCTCCAACAGGCCGGGGGCACCACTTCCATGCATGGATCCCCACCTGACCCAGACGCGGGCGACCACAACTGGCTGGTTTCAGAGACCCGACGCGTTGGTTCCTGTTGCGTCAGCCAAAAAAGGGTCGGGGTCGAAGCAAGTGAGGAACATCATAAGCCTGGTAGATCTTAAGGAAGGGATCTCGGTGTTGTCAGCACAGTCAACATGGTGGGTCCAGAAGGAGCTGCGGCAAGAGAGAGTTGGTCAAGATGACATTGCCCAACACGAGAGACTTGACGACTGGACAAAAGGCAGACCGATTTCTGGCAAACAGTTGATGTCTGATGTGCAGAGCGGTCCTGCGTCGGAGTGGGAGGCTTCGGGGACGCGCAATTTGTAGTGGAACCCTCCTATCTCTGGACTTTGGTTCGCCCAGAAAGTGCCAAAAAGCCCCTCACATCCTCCACAAGCTGCCAGAATACCATGGGAGAAGGTACCCTTTTTCTGTAGCCTATTTTATTATGGGAACCCTCCCAACCAAAAAAGGAAACGGCAAAAAAGGCACTACTGGGGGACCTAGTTGCGCAACCTGGGGACGGGGAGAGCGCTCGTCCCGAAAACATGCTCAGGAAGTTCGGAGGCTGGTCGTCCCAGCCTGGGCTGTCTGAGTTTTCGGATCCCCCACTAAAAGTGAACCAACCACAACACCTAATAAAAAGATCAAAAAAGCTAGGGGGATGGCTGGCAGTGGAACTTCCTCGCCAGTTTGCGAGACCTTGCGAGACCTCCGCGAGTTCGTTTCGAGCCTGTAGCACCAAGGCTGCCCTGGGCGATGCTGCGACGCGTGAAGAGACGTTCGAAGCTGTGCGTCGTTGGTTGAAAGGGCAAGGAGAGGGTCTTCTTGGCACCAGGTCGAGCTATTCCCCTTTGGATGGTCTTCAATGCTCAGTTCCTGAGTGGATTGGCCAACAAGAAGTCGGAACTTGTTATTTACTACCAACATGGTCTTCCCAACAAGTTTAAAGTCCAGGAACTCAGGAAGTGAGAATGTATTTGTTGTGCTTAGGACCTCAGTGAAGCTGGGTCACAAGATCATAATAAACCAAACAAACAAAAACTCGTGTCACCAGAAAGGTCTTCAAACAAACTCTTTCCGCTTTCAGGCCCACTTCACTTAGCCCGATTGTTCTTAGTGTCAAAGAAACTTCGGGCCATCTCAAGTTGAATTTGATGGATCCGGGAGAACCCGAGCCTTAATTCGAGGTCACTGAATTGGCAACCACCTGTAGGTTGAAAACCCGGCTCAACTGCAATGGGCGCCCATGGAGAGCAGTGCCCCAAAGGTAATTGAAAGCTGGGAATGTTCTTGGCATTGGGTGAACAAGACCCTAAGGTGAGCTCGATTTACAGGTGAGATCAGCTAGAACTTGCCCTGATTCTGGACTCGCATACAGGGGTCCTGTCAGGATGCACCCAAAAACATCCAAAACCACTTTCGTCACCTACCCGGCTAAGAGATCCAAACCACAAATCGCAAGTGGAAGCTCAACGTCGCAGGTCAAGATCTTTTCAAGACCACTACGCTTTTCAAGCAGCTGGAGGGGCCCGACCGACAAACGGCCCCACTTTTCGCTAAACTGGGGCTAGGGAACTGGTTCCTTTCGCAGAAATGGCAAGGGATTGGCAGAATCTGCTCACAGCGCTCAGCATTTGCGAACGACAAGGCGAACCAAGTGAGCCGTAGCCAAAATGCAGGCCGTCCCCAACGAATCTGCAAATATGCCCTTCAGAGCAAACCAAACAGGGTACCCTAAAGCAAAGACACTCCCACATGCTTGCTTGCATACTCCAACTGCGATGCAATGTGTATGCCTCAGAAGGCTTTGATTCTGCCAAGGGGCCGCAGCATCGCAACCTGGGCATCGGGCAAAATTAGGCTCAGCCATATAGACATGGGATATGATTGAGTCCAGTGGCCTTCCCAGGGTCTAGTTTGAAAGCTCGGATTCTGGATGTTCAAACATATAGGGTTTGTCCCCTCTCCTGGTTGGGAGACTTTTGGGGCTAAACCGACCAGAGACAACCGGATATTTTGACCGTGCTTTGGAAGGGTCGTGGCCAGCAAACGGTGGTTCAATCGTCAACTCATTTGGCTTTCCCTTTGAAAATCGATCACTCCCTGAATTGCAATCTCGGGAAGCCGTTTCCAAACAATTCCCTCAATGAGACAAGTACTGCTCTACTACGGCCACGGCTGAACATATTTCAGCCAACACTCAACAAAAGCTACGGCCTAAAGGGCTATGGCGAAAATGCCAGCGTGCCTGCTAGTGGGCTAGCAGGCTTGATATGGCCTGTTCCAAGATGCTAAGGTCCGGCTTGTTGATCCCGACTGACAATCCCCAGTCCAATCAACTATCCAAATGCATTGACATAATTACATATTCTCTTATCTCCTGAGATTGGGCAACACAAGTCTGAGCTGTTTCCTTAACAAATACTAAACTGATGTTCCTGAAAAAGTGTCCAGAAACTGGGAAAGTCAAAACACCAACTGCAAAAATTCCGCCCGATCTTTCTGAGCACCCACGCCAGCGCCATGCGAAACCGCCGCTCACATGAGATCTCTTCAACTAAGGAGCTCGGCTCACTCTGCCTAAGTGAATCTGAGCTCAACCAAAACTCTGCAGCTTTGCGATCAAAAGATTTGCCCGTCAGTCCCGATGGGTGTTTCTCTGTTTTGGGTCTGGGTCCGATTCTCGTCGCCCGTGCGATTGGGCACTTGAGCCAGTGCCTTCATCGCAAAGTTATAGCTGGATCATCCCGACGTGCAGCTAGGCCACTTCCCCCCCCCGCTGACTCCCCTCGTTTGATCTTGACATTTGGAAATCGGGGGCTGTGATCGCGGACCTTATTTGAAACAAGGAGGCTGGACTACCTTGATCCTACAAAAGCCATCTGGAGAAAGCATGCGTATCGCCAAGCAGATCTTTGAATCTATCTTGTGGCTCTCCAGAGAGGAACGCCTGCTGGTTAAATACGTACAGGAAAGCCCACGTAGGTCGCATTTTGGGCTCGCAAAGCTAGGAAGCAAACTGGAAGTTCCCCAGCCTCAACTCCCAAGTGGATGGCCCAAGCAAACAGTCTGAACTTGTCTTCAAACTGGCCACCAAACCCGGACCAGCGACTAATGCCCACTCAGGAAGTGTGAGCAACCTGGGTCCCTCGAACATGGTTTTGGCTCCCGGGTGAGGTTCTCCGTTTCAGAAGGCAGGGCGTGTTCATTGGAGTGGTGATGAATTTGAGGGACCTGACACAGAATCGCTGAGCGTCGAACAGGGGGTCTGGAAAACACACACACACACACATCCCCTTCCAGCCCATCCCCCCCCAGTACTAGGAAGTTTGAACATGGGAAACAAATCGCAGTTGTTGGGGGGTGCTGGTGGCTTCCCCTTGTGGTAACTCAAACATGAGCCATTGAATTCGCACGAATTCGAATCCGCGAAGGCGAATTCGCCCCGTTTCTCGCGAGCCGCCGTGTCGCACTCTGCTCGGCAGAGGCGATCCTATAGCACCTGGAGGATTCTCAAAATAGGAATCGGCCCCCTAGACCTAAAATGGTTGGCTTTGTTTTGGTTTCCCTTCAATACTTCAAGGGAAGCCGAGTCCGTAATGGTTCGTTGACATGTTGCTTTCCGGTTAAAGAGCAACCACCAGTTTGAGAAACACTCACTTGTCAAGACACGTTGGGAATGTTTGCAGTCCAGAATCACAGGGCACTTTAAGCAGGGCCTGAAATGCAGTAAACTTTGAACCTTCCGGAAGGTCGGCCGCGGGTCAACCTTCGAGCAACTGAGAAGACACACCAAAATAATTCGTTGCAGTAGCCGGTACCCTACAAAACATGCCCTCCAAGAGGAAACTAATCTTCCAGCCCTCGCACAATGAGGAAAGGCAATAATTTTGTCGTTCATTAATATGTCTCCATTATCAAGTAATCCGCCGACCCCTTTGCAAAAGCAAAGTTAGTCTCTGCAAAGGGGCGAGGCGTGTTCTAAGTGGTGGTTAGGGGGAGTCTGAGGGGGGGAGGGGGGGTCCCGCAGCGGATTTTTGACACGCCTAACCTCTAACCCTAACCTCTAACCCTAACCTCTAACCCTAACCTCTAACCCTAACCTCTAACCCTAACCTCTAACCCTAACCTCTAACCTAACCTCTAACCCTAACCTCTAACCCTAACCTCTAACCCTAACCTCTAACCCTAACCTCTAACCCTAACCTCTAACCCTAACCTCTAACCTCTAACCCTAACCTCTAACCCTAACCTCTAACTTTAACCTCTAACCGTGAGGATGGATGATGATGATGAAAGACTAGGAAGATGACGGAAGACTACGGGAAGATGACGGGAAGCTGACAGAAGACTACGGGAAGATGACGGAAGAGTACGGGAAGCTGACGGGAAGATGACGGAAGACTGCGGGAAGATGCCGGAAGACCACGGGAAGATGACGGAAGAGTACGGGAAGATGACGGGAAGCTGACGGAAGACTACGGGAAGATGACGGAAGACTGCGGGAAGCTGACGGGAAGATGACGGAAGACTACGGGAAGAGAACGGAAGACTGCGGGAAGATGGCGGAAGACTACGGGAAGATGACGGAAGACTACGGGAAGATGACGGGAAGATGACGCAAGACTACCGGAAGATGACCCTACTCTAACCCTAACCTCTAACCCTAACCTCTAACCCTAGCCTCTAACCCTAACCTCTAACCCTAACCTTTAACCTTAACCTCTGACCTTAACCTTTAACCCTAACCTCTAACCTTAACCTCTAACCCGAACCTCTAACCCTAACCTCTAACCCTAACCTCTAACTTTAACCTCTAACCGTGAGGATGGATGATGATGATGAAAGACTAGGAAGATGACGGAAGACTACGGGAAGATGACGGGAAGCTGACAGAAGACTACGGGAAGATGACGGAAGAGTACGGGAAGCTGACGGGAAGATGACGGAAGACTGCGGGAAGATGCCGGAAGACCACGGGAAGATGACGGAAGAGTACGGGAAGATGACGGGAAGCTGACGGAAGACTGCGGGAAGATGACGGAAGACTACGGGAAGATGACGGAAGACTACCGGAAGATGACGGAAGACTACGGGAAGATGACGGGAAGCTGACTACGGGACTGCGGGAAGATCACGGAAGACTACGGGAAGATGACAGAAGACTACGGGAAAATGACGGAAAGACTACGGGAGATGATGGGAAGATGACGGAAGACTAAGGGAAGATGACGGAAGACTGCGGGAAGACTACGGGAAGAGGACGGAAGACTATGGGAAGCTGACGGAAGACTACGGGAAGCTGATGGGAAGATGACGGAAGACTGCGGGAAGATGACGGAAGACTACGGGGAGATGACGGAAGAATACACGAAGATGACGGAAGACTACGGGAAGATGACGATGATGATGATGATGCTGATGATGCTGCTGAGGATGATGAAGATGATCTGATGATGATTTTGATGATGATGCTGATGATGATGATGATGGTGATGCCGATGATGATGATGACGCCGCTGATGATGATGACGATGATGATGATGATGATGGTGACGAGGATGATGATGATGATCAGGAGGATGATGAGGATGATGATCTGACGATGGTGCTGATGCTGGATGATGAGGATGATGATGCTACTGAGGCTGAGGATGATGATGGATGATGATGACGACATGGTGGATGATGACGATGATGATGATGCATCGTCCTCATTCATCAGGTTGAGCAGCATCATCGTCATCCTCCTCATCATCATTATCATCAGCGGCGCCATCATCGGCCTCGTCATCCAGCATCATCATCAGCCTCATCATCCCCGCATGAAGCCAGACGTTGGAGAAAAATCCGGCCCTTGTTATCGCTGAGAGAAAGCCCGGCTCTTCTCCGTCCCAGACCAAAAAGCAGCTTCCGCATCCCCAGCATGCCAGGCATCACCCCAGACACCTGCAGGATGATGCCGGTGAAGCGGGGGATGCAAAAGCTGCCTTTTTTCCCGACATTCGAAGACCAAAAAGGCAGTTCCTGCATCCCCAGCAAGCAAAGCATCACCCCGGGCACCTGCAGGATGATGCTGGTGAAGCGGGGGATGCAAAAGCTGCCTCTTTTTCCAACATTCGAAGACCAAAAAGGCAGCTCCTGCATCCCCAGCAAGCAAAGCATCACCCCGGGCACCTGCAGGATGATGCTGGTGAAGCTGGGGATGCAAAAGCTGCCTTTTTCTACAACGATGGAAGACCAAAAAGGCAGCCCCCGCATCCCCCATGCGAGACCTTGGCGCCGATCCTGCTGAGAGACGGAGAAGGGCCAGAGTTTCTCCAACGTGTGTGATGCTGTTACGGGGGTCGGCGGCATCAGGCGTCAGCCTGCTAAATATTCGTGGGACCTGTCTGGTGGCCATTTTCCTAGGGATTTCTGGGACGCTTCTTTGATGTAAGGGTTCAAAGGTCCTGATTGTCTTGGGCTCAAGGCGAAATCTACATGACACCAACTGGTTGCGCCACTTTTGCTGGCTCATATTGTAGCAGGCACCTTGATGTATTTAGTCAGTAGTCAGGCAAGCTACTACATGTATCCAATCAATTGCCAATGTTTGAAGTACCTCTCTCTGACGTTAGAATCTCTGCAGGGGGTGTAAGAGCTAATAAGCTAATGATACAAGGTGATAATGATATATATATATATATATATATGTTTTAATTAAGAAAAAAAAAGCTGATGCGGGGCATGCACAGAAGTTGAACACGGACGCCTGCGGTGGACATCATTCTTACCAACATTGTGTGATCCTCCCGAACATCATGATCATAAACTGGGGGAGCTAAGCTGTCTCTGAAATCTTTGGCATTGCAGTCCCATCGCGATGTACTGGCAATGTACCAGTCCCAAAAACAAGAGGAGAAGCTGGTATATAAGTATGACTGCCATAGACTCAACAGGTGACTGGCAAGAAGGGACACCGCCGAGCATGCCTTGAGGCTCGAGGCAACCACAGGATCTTTATGCTGGCGAGTTGCCTGCGGCTCCTGCTCACAAAAGGAGCATCATGCACGCAATGACCTTGGCCGCACTACCCTGGTAAGAAAAAAACGACCGCAAAAAACAAATCATTCAAAGGGGTCCGCCTTAGTCATGACACAAGGCTGATGTTGAAGGGGTCTACCTAACATGCCCAGAATCAGCGATTTCTGGCTGGGGCTAGCCACCCGCTGGCGGACGTGCCACCGGTTCTCGGGTTTTCCAGGCAGTCCCCCTTTGGCTAAGGTATTCCCCCTCTTCCTTCTGGATGCCCTCAGATCCCCAACTAGAAGTTTAACTTTTAGTGGGTCAAATTAAACTACCACTAAACACTTTAAGTGGATGGCTGGGAGCCACCAAGCCTTCCATGGTGTGCTTGTGAAATCCCACCAATCTGGCTGGCGTTTCGAGCCTTCACCGACGGCGCAAAGAAATGACGCATCTGGTTCAAGTTTCTTGGAACCACCCCTACTGTGGATGGGCGAGATTATTGCACCACGAAACCATGGTTGCAACCATTCTTGGTTGATATTTGGGGAATCGCATCATTCCAGGGTTCGTTAGGTGGTGCGAGACTCGCGGACTTCGCAACCATCCACAGAATGACACAGGGCAAAGGGTACCCTGTCCTCCCCTGTAGCTATCGGAGGCTACCTGCAAGTTCAAATGCCTACAGGGGCCATTTCCCCATGGGTGGAATGTTATATAGGAAGAGAACGCTTTTTGGGAGGTCTCTTTCCTCTCCTCTCCTTTCTGAGACAAGAAACAAAGCAAAACCGTAGTTTGGGAGTCAAAATAACTTAGGCCCCGTTCTTCTCTTTCAAGAGAGGCCCCTTTCTTTTCCTTTTTTCCGAGACAAAACCCCAAAACCCACACCCAAACCCTTGCTTCCAAGCGGCCGCGCTGGCGAAAGCCCATGGCGCCGCCGCGGACTTGAGAGTCTGGGCGTGATTTCTATAAGGCCAGGGAGGTCCCTACTGAGCTGAGACCCCGCATGAAACATGGCGCCCCCCCCCCCCGGCATTAACAAGGCGGAGTAGAAAGGTACCCCCCCGCTTTTGTGTTGTATTTGGTTTTTCCCTGGGGGGGAAGCCATTCATGCGGGTTCTCAGTAGTAGGGACCTTTTTGGGCGTTGGTAGGCGTTTCACCGCTTTCTTGTATGTCTTTTGCCGTGGCGTCAAGCACCCTCGGAGAGGGCTCTTTTTCCCCAAAAAGCAACAACAACTACAAGTGGGGAGGGTGCTAAGTTTTCTGCTCGGAGAGGATGTTCCATCTTTTTCTTCCATGTTGTTTAACAAAAACCAAATGGTAGACGCCAATATTCAGGGATCTCCTTTGGAAACTGCAACACGTACCTGTCCAGTCTGCAAATTCTACAATACGTACTCCATACTGTTGGTGGTTGCGAAATCCACTTATCACTTGAGATAGATGAAACCCTATTAAACAATTGAGGTACACCACCAATCCCAAGTGGTGCGAAGCGGAGTTTGTCCATCCACAGTAGTGCCGGAAATTCTAAAGAATGCAATAAGAGTGGGATCCCAAGTATATAAGGGACCTACATCATGGTAAGCGTTTCCGCGTTACCCCGGATCGGTAAGCTCAGCATCCGGTTATTCACAGCTTGGGCAATTCAAGAGAGTTGGCTGGCTAGAGGCTAGAAACGTTAACATGTCGGCCATAGCTTATATTTTGACCCTAAACGCAAAAGATAGAAAGCCACGTGACAACAACAGTTTGAAGATTGAAGATACCGCACACAAACAGACCCAGAAAAACCTGGGATCCAATCAACCATTAAACCAATGGGGGTTAATATGACCATCTTTGTTTACGTAAGGGTGTCATCATCTAATTTGGGTCCTTGCCATTCATTATTCGGGGCAAGGAACCTTAGGAAAAAAGAATTCCCCACTAAACCCAGGAACGCCTCTCTTAGTAAACAGGGGTTGGTGAATATGCGGTTGCTCCCGACTCCCGGCCTCTCGCACGCGCGGGGGATCGCAAGTCAATTCATCCGCAGGGCAGAAGGCTGCAGCCAGCTCACCTCACCCGGGCCCCGGGGCAAATCTCAGTTCCGTGACCCTGGAGAAAAAAAACACGGAACCAATTCTTTTTGGGGAAGAAGGACCATTTTTCAGGGCTCCCTATATTTCCCCCTTTGAACATCACCCAACAGGAAGGTCCTTTTAACTTGGCCCAAAAGGCGATGTCTAAAACCACTAACAGGGGAAATGCAGGGAGCCCTGTTTTTAGTGGGGCAGCCACCGAAAAAGGAAGAATAATTGTTGCCACTGAACAACTGAGGAATTGTGTGTTTTGAGAATGAAATCCTGCACCGCAAGGCAACCATGAAAAACCACTGTTTGTTGGTACTTGCACATCATTCCAGGGTTTCATAGGTGGTGCAGGATTTCATCCACCCACAGTATTGTTTTTTCCAATGTCCACAATTGGACTTGCATATCTTACATGATGGAGTTTCGCTCGTTTTAGGCTCGCAACATAAAATCGGCAGATTGTGGGACACCACGACACCTGTAAACATCACCCGAGCAGGACACTCACTTTGATACTGGCAGCAAAGTTGATACCTAAAGCCACGCACACAAATCCAATATACATCAACATGTGACCCATATTGCTTTCACGGAGTGTTTTTGCAAGGGAAATACGTTCAACGACCTTCCAAATCTTGGCGGTGGTCTGTGGCAGCTCCCCGCCCCTCAACATGTGCAAGGCGACCTGTCGGCCAAGCCATCAGCCCTTTTTCCCCCGAGCTTGGGGCAAGATACGGGGGTTGAACCCTAAACCCTAAAAGGGTGTAATTTTGGGTGCTGGGGGGCCTCATTCCGCACGGCGCCGTTGGGCCCTCTACCCTTTCAGAGTGGCCGAAACAAGCAACCACACTTCTTGTCTAAGCCGCTAAAATGGGAACCAAACTTAAGTGACGATCAAGTCCATGAACTCAGGGAGTGAGAAGACTAAGAAGAACAACCACACATGAACGACCACTTCAAACAAGAAAGCAACCACCAAAAATGAAAAACACCAAAGACTAAGAAGCGCACAAGTACTACATATGAACAATTCTACTTCAAACAAGAAAGCAACCACCAAAAATGAGAAAAACAAGCGCCAAGAGGACGATCAATTCTGAAACCACCTCGAAGCCAAAAGCAGTGAAGACGAGTCCGCCTTTTAATTCTAAGAGCAACGAGTTGAGCCCAGCAGCGATTCAGCAGCGCCACGTGAGCCTCCAGAACCGGAGGCTCGTGCTGCGCAAAAGTCTTTTCCCCGTCCGCGGCCTCGCAAGAAATTCGCCGCGTGGAGGTTCGTTTTAGCGTGACTGGCTGGTTGGTGTGGATCTTTTCTAGGGGAGGTGATTCCTTGTCCCTTTAAACAACCAACCAACGGTTTCCCAAAAAAAAAACGAAACCATTCTATTGGGGACCTGTTCAACGTTGTGCGTGTGTGTGTTGCTTAATGGACTGAACTCCTGCTATTGTTCTAGGGGTTGATTCCCTGTCCATTCCTTTCAGCCATCCTTCTTTTCAAAAACCGGATCCGTTTTCCCAGGGTGTTGGGTGAATTTCTAGAAAGATTCGGATCCCTGGATTCAGAATGGAAATGGAAGTTAGCCCTAGATCTTTGGTGACTTGAGGGTCTTGAGGACCTTAAGCTTTCCGTTTGGGGAGCTTCGGGAGTTTGGGACTTTAGGCTTGGTCCGCTTTCCCTCCAATTTGGCTTGGAGGTGGGGGCTTGTGGGGAACTAGAGGCCCCGGCTGGGTTCCCCTCAACTGCCTATGGGTTTTGGTCGACCCTCACCGGATGCCAAACACGCCCCCGGCCCCCGGCCTCTTGGGCACCGCCATCTTTAGCAAATCTCTCCGCGCAAAGTGTTCGGGCGAAGAACCCTTTGAACCCGCCCATGTTGGCGGAAAACGGAAAGATGAGGATGCAGGTGAGGTTTGCTATTTGTTTTTTATTCAAATGAACTCGACCAAACGTCTGTTTTGCCTAGGTCCTCCAGTAGAGAGATTAGAATAAGGATATCCGATTCTTGTTGCTGTAGTCTATTTTAGTAGGGGAACCCTCCCAACCAAAAAAGATGGTGAGAGGTCGGGCACCAATTGCTGAGGGACCCAGCTGTCACTTGTAGGACCCAATGAATCTTTGCCCAAACAATCAATCTTGGACACATGAATTTGACCAGACCAATTTTGCCAGTCAAGGATGCAGGTGCTGTTTTTTGTTGGACCAATGTATTCGACCAGACATTTGTTTCGCCGGTAGGGACCCAATCAATCTTCGCCTTCATTTCTCTTGGACAAATGAATTCGACCCGACAAAACTTTGCCTGCCGGTAGGGACCCAGCCGCCTAGTTTCCTGGACAAATGAATTCGACCCGACCAAACTTTGCCTGCCGGTAGGGACTAGGGACCGACCCATGCGCCTTCTGCAGCAGCTGGTCGGCCGCCCGCGTGTCCTGCCGGAGTTGCCGCAGCTGCAACAGCAGCTGCGCCTGCAGCGACTCTGGCAGCGCCTCGGCGCGCTCCGTTGGATCCGTTGGAACCCGTTGGAAGGTCCGTCCATTTGCTTTTTCGTGCCCCTAGGAAAGAATCAAAATATGTGCAGTAGTGATAGATTCCCTTTGAAACCAACAAGGGGGAGAACAAAAAAAACTAGTCTTAAGCAAATGGAAGTCTGAACCCAAATTGGGGTGTTAACTTTTGGTGTCTTCGACTAACAAAGGGTACCAAGAAGCCAAATGAAGAGTCAACCAACCTTTTGGCCTCTTTTTGTCGGTGGGTTTTCCCTTTGGTGTTCCTTTTTGGTTTCTTCAGAAAGTGCAAAGAATCCAAGAGGGCCGCACCCCAGCAACCCAAATGGTCCCAATGGCGCTAAATATATAAAACCCCGTGACTCCCCTTTTTCCCTTCGACAGGGATCCGGATGCATGAAAAACACCGATCGAACATTGCAACTTGTAAATGCCAGTCCCATCACATCCTCCTGCCCTCCAGAAAAAAGAAAACAACTCGTTGGAGGATTTCATACAAGGACTCGGCAGAAAGGATCCTGAATGAAGGCTTGCTGTTCATATCGCTCCCAAGCAGGTGTATCTAAGGCTCCAACAGACTTGAATCAAAAGACTGGACAACATCCTGGGTTTCCTCGACCCAAGGCTGCCAAAACTGGAAGATCAGTTTTGGTGCTTTAAGGCAAGCCGAGCCGGAACAAAACCAGCCAAGCGGGCCCTACCCAACCGAACGAAGCTCATTTCGCACCACTTCTTAGGTGGGTTTGGCTCATTCAAATCCGGTTCCATCCATCAACCACTTGCCTGCATTTACAGATTCCGTAATCCAAGTCCAAGCACAGGGCGGACATCGCTTTCTGCTCAATTCCTACATTGGTGTCCTTAGGGTCACCCCTCCTAGTATCCTAGGTGTCCTTTTCGAATAGACGGAATGCTCATCTGCGAACCAAAGTGAGCTCTATCGGCACGCCTGGGGTGAGTGGGGATGGGACAAGGCATTTTACTGCTATGCCTGGTGATTTGCCCGAGTGATGTCTTGCTCCTGAAACCTTCCTCCAGTCGCTTCCCCAGTCGCTTCTTTGCTTCTCTGGAAGCTTTTGTTGGGCCAAGCAGCGCAAAATGGGAGATGCCTCTTATCGGCCTATCGACCCTGGGTTCTTGCTTACTCGACATAGAGGGGCCAAAAATCAAGGAAGAGTCATAAAATGAAAACAACTTGGGGGTCAAACACAAAACGGGGCAGGGGGTATATTAAAAACAAGGATGTAAGGAAGAGGAGGGCGGTCGGTGGTCAAATAAACCGGAGGAGCCCCATTACAATGAAGGCAAGTAGACGGCAGAATTTCCCCCATGCGTGTGGTAGTCATCCTCCGTGCTAACCTAGTTTTCACCCTGGTGTGAATGGGCCTCTCTCTGTTGAGGGGATCCTTGTTGTGTTTGCGTTAAAGGGAAAGCAACAGTAGACCACTCATTTTGAGCTCAAATGCCCAGCGGCCATGGGGAAAAAGGGTGCTCCTTTTTTGGTTGAGTTTAAAGGAATCGGACCTCATTCCCTAGCAAAAGGCGGAAGACATTTTTGGTTGAGATGAAAGGAATCGGAACCCTTGCCAACAAAAGTTGAAGAAAAAGTGACGGAATCCACTGGGCAACTGGGTGAGGGCTGTTTTTTCTGCTGTGCATGGACGATATCCTGCACCACCTGAAAAACCATTGTTTGTTGGTATTTGGGTTTGGTTCAAAAATTGGTAGCCAACATAGAATTTATAGTAAATGGCAAAGACTAAAACCTGCGGTCCATATCGTGGATTCAGATTTTGGCCCATTTGCAGGCCAAGAAACCATGGTTGAACCCAGTCCGTGTTGGATTTTACCGGGGTCCATATCCTGGTCTAAAATTTTGGCCCATACCCATCAGGGGAATCGAAGGTGGAGGCCCGGGCCTTGCTCAGGTAGAGCTCCGTCATATGACGGACGTACTCCAGCTGAAGCGTCATCTCCTGAGATTGATTAAACAAAGTGACAGCCAGCCCCCAGCAGAAAACAAAATATGGGCCTCGTCTTTGGAGGCTCGGTAATTCCCCCCTGTTATTGGTGGTTTTGAAGGGACACCAAAAGGAACAAACATCATTTCCCCCTGAACAAATAAAAGACAAAAAACAAAAACAAACGCGCACATCCGCATCTCGAACTTCAACCTAATTTGACGGGTTACGAAAGTTCAAGCGATTCAACCCCCAAACGCCTGCTAGTTTCACAGAGGAATTGGACCACCTCCGCTTCTGACAAAAGGCTCATGCCCCTTTAAGCAAATCCGCCGGGTGCTTTCTCTTGGGACCACTGGGTTCTGCAACACTGGGCTGTTCCCAGATCCCCCACTGAAAGTGACGAACTGTTAGTGGGCTAAATTCGGAAATCCAACCACTAAACCAACTAAAAACACCTAAAAAGCTAAGGAACCGGATGGCTGGGAGCCACCAAGACAATTGGAAGTTGCTGATGTGGCTTCCCTCTACCGCCCCTACCACCCCCAATCTCCGGCCGAATCTGGAAATCGGGGGCCTGGACATCTGGGACCACCGGCTTCTGCCCAAAAAATGAAACGTCCGCCCGACCCGCGGGCTGTCGCTCAAATTTTCGGCTTAGGGGCTGCTGTGGATGGCACTGCAGCCTCTGGCTTGTCCAGGTGCAAATGGAAACCACCCAGGATGCTGTCGCTCATCCTCCGGGGGGGGGGGGGGGGGCGGTGTTTTTGTTGAGGGTAGCCCCAAAAGGGAAGCCAACCATTTCTTGGGCCCCTGTTCCAAAAGCATGCGTCCAATCATGTGGACAAGATGTGGGAAGACCATCTTCTGGAAAATGCCCCCTCCTCTGTAACCAAAATAATTTGGACCACCTGGAATTGTGTCCACCCATTTCAAGGAGCCTTTCTCCTCACTGGGCCAGAGACCCTCTAGAAAAAGTTAACAGTTCTGTACCGGCTGGCATATGATGGAACACAACCAGCTCTTCACAGGGTTGGCTAAGCCTGGCAACGGGTTCACGACCGGTTGGTTACCTTCTGCTTTCCGGAGAAGCTTTGGAATTCAGAAACAGGCCTTTGAGATATGGCACAATGTCATAGACACTTTTCTAGGATGGGACAAACAGGAATGGAGCCACAAAAAACAGTTGGTGTGTATATACTATGTATACTTATATACATATATATATATATATGTAGATATCTATATGTATTCATCTCGTTAATTATACTATACAGCCCTTCTACCCGAAAAAAGAAGAAGAAAAAAGAACATCCCAGAACTGGTCGTTCACTACTTGGCACAACCAGCAAACTGTGATCGGCGAAACCCCCTCCTCGTGAGGAACTCCTCCGCGGTGAGCGCGGAGATCTTGGAGGAGTTCTTCTCCACCAGCAGCAGCTCCTGCGAGTCTCTCCTCCCTACCGCCGAGTCGCAAAAAGGAAACTTAGGTGGGGATGTGTGTCCACCAATCACTTTGAAGGTGGTCCGTATTAATACTCATGGCCATGTGGTCTCGCGGCAAACTACAAACCACAAATCATATGGTCCGTTCCTCATATGAGATTGTGTCTCAAGACGAAAACGGCCGTTTTGCTGAACGGTTTCTCCTTGAAACCGCCTTCCAAACTATCCAGGTCTCAAGTTTACGGGACAAATGCAAACTCTCCATCTAAAGCCAAGTAATAACAAACAGCATATATATATATGTACATCAACCAGCAACGATGTTGAAGAATCTACTGTCCACCATCTGCTGATCTGCGATGATTGAGGAACCTCCCTACAAGTAGGTGTGCTGAATGCTTCTGAGTTTTCGAAAGATGCCGAATCAGTTTTGTAATCACAGCCTAGTCATAGAAATAACAATAACAATAATTCAATAAGAGAAAAAAAAAACACTTTTTGTTTTTTAAAGAAAAAAGAAAGAAAGAAAGATAACAATCATCACAACCATAATCATGAACATCATTCTCAAACCGGCCGCAGCCCTAGGCTGCCGTGATCGAAAACTGCTTTCCTCTCCTCGCAGCAAAGCACCTATCAGCAGCTTCAAAACTTGCGACTCGAATAAGGGTTGAGACGACCCTGACATAAACAAAGGAGCCAACTTCAATGTTTCTTCCCACAAGGGTGTTGCTCGACTTTCAAATCCATTCACTGACGACGCTTCTCCCCTTCTCCCCTTCTGCCTGCTTGCGAATTTGCAGCAGCTTCTTCTTCGAAACCAGCTGCTTCAACAGGTGCTTGATCATGCTCCTCAGTTCAAATCACCCAACCTGTGATTAAGGTTTCAGAGTCTGACGCAGTGTTCCGAATCCCCAAAGGGAAGGCTTGGAAACATCCATAAAGTTCCAGGGATACCCCCCCACCCCTCCCAATTCCAGCCCAGACATGTTGAGCTCCACCATCCGGCCATAGGGAGATATTGCCCGTATAGGGTCAGGAACTTCAGATCTCCGAATCGATGGCAGCTGCAGTATTGTATATACAACGCTAATATCTGTTGGGGCCCTAGTATCCGCATCACACCTCGTAGAGTTGTTGCCTTTTTGCTCTGCCCAATCCAAGGATGTTGATTTTCTAACTTCGACTTTTGGACAACCCGCAAACAGCCAATAAAACTTTGGATCTGCGAACATTCAAGCTCCCATGCAGCATCCAGCCACGGTGGGGTTGACAACAATCGGTTTCGCTCGTTTCACCTGCATCCCCGTGTTAACGCTTCTTGCCGGGGTCATGGTCATGACTCTTAACAAAGACTACCCATGACCACCCCTCCCAAGCATAAGCTGCACGGAACAGCATGCAAAACTGGTCAATCCAAATGCCCACAATTCTCTAAAGGAAGCTGACTGGCAAGGGGACACAAAGCCTTAGGAAACCCAAAGGACTAAGGATTCCCTTTGAACACTCCAGCGGCCATGGGGAAACCCCCACCCCGCTTGCAGCCGATTTTAGAGGGACACCCCCCTCCACAAGGGAAAAGGGATCGATCCAAGTGCCTGGGACCCTACGCCATGCTGTGCTTTGGACCCCAAATGGCGACTTTTGTCATGGACCAACCTGCCAGGAGTTTCGATGGCTCCGCTTGCAATGTCCCAAAACACGTAACATGGTTCGGGCGACGGAAAACACATCACCCACCTGCCTGCCAAGCCATGCAAAAGAAGCTTCACCACAACCTCCTTGTGTCTATTGAATCCCAGGTTTGCACAAGCTTCAAGTCTTATCTTTCTTCCAGGCATCATTCAACAAACGACGGCAAAGGAAGGCTTGGAACATTTCAAGGCTTAGACAAGCATTGCGGTGTTCGTGAAACGAGTGTCTCTGTGAGGACCGCCAGATCCAGGCTCTTCACGCGATCCTCCTGGCGAGACAGAACAATCCGACGTGCCTGGAGGCGGTAAGGTACAAGGTAAGCAACTGGTTGCTAGCCATGGTTATATTTCTAGGAGAGCTCGCCTGCTTTGAGCGGCGAAAGGCTTTTGAGCTCTCTGATGTTGGGGACAGCAGGACCACGGCTGAGCCTTTGCCTTCATCTGCGCTGGGATTTCTCTTTGAGTGCTTGCAAAAGGATGACACCCAGTGGCAGCTTGCGGAAGAAACGCGCATCAAGCAGGTCCGTGTAAGTGGGTTGCACCTATGGCGGCCAATTATCTACTTACTAAGTACGCAAACCCGCCCCTTTGGGAATGCTCTTCTCTGACCCGATCACCAGGGTAGAGGCTTGCTTGGCCCACAAACAGGGGCACACTGATGTTTTGTTTTTCCCCTTTTTTCTGATTTTGTGTCATATTTGGTCCACCCGTCCGTCCCAATTTGTGTCGACCCTAATTGAAGACCTGCTCAAAGTGGGTCACCAAACGCTGATTCTTACAAAGTATTAGAAGTCCAACACGTGGACTTCTAGCACTTTTCTGGCTTAAGAATGCTTCAAACACCATTTGTTGGCCACTCAACTCCGCTGGATTGGTTGCTTGGAGGTGCAAGGTGGTTTCCAATCTACCCTCAAAGAACCAGGGGTTCAAACCCCAAAACCAATCCAGACCACCAAGGATTCTTCAAATGTGACGAATCCTTGGCAACAAATGATACCTCTGATCCGTTCCGGGTGAAACCCGGCCTCACCCTCCACGATGTAGGGCATGGCCTGTCACAGACATGGGACCTTGGGACTCGAACCAAGGGAAAATATTTCTCTCGAGAAACCCGAGGGAAATGATGGCGCCTGCGTGTCGAGAAAAGCCAACTGCCTTCATTTGCCAATTCGCGAAACAAGGGTTTGCAACTGGCTTTCGTGTGTCCGCCCCTGGCCCCTGTGGGATATTGATAGAGTACCAACAGATTGCTAATAGTTATAGATTCAACAGGGACAAGAACAGGTGAAATCCACAAAGAAGAGCATCCAGTTGTTTTGTAGACACTTACAGTAGGTAGCCAGGGCAAACCACCATGTAAAACCTGGAGCTAAGAAACCCTTGCCTGCAATACCGGTACCTGGAAGCGCTGGGCCTATCCTTTTAATCTGAAGCGGGCAGCCACTACGACTTCCAGGGAACCACCATGTTGCATAACAATAAGGGATCTTAGCCCAAACCACCCATTGGTAGGCTCGATTCATCTCCGTTGTCCCAGCTTTTGCTGCTTCGGAACCTGAACGAATGAAACATTCTGCAAGCGTCAGCCCAACATGTCAGAAGCCCCTGAAACCTGCCGTCGCCAGCTTCGACATTGGCAACTCTAGAATGACGGCGTTGCCCGCCGGCAGCAAGGCCCACTCAAAACCAACTGTAGAAGCAACATGGGAATTCTGAACATTGCCCCGAATCGAAAGATGATCAACCGAAACACCTATCCTGAGCATCACGGTCATCAGTGCGACTTCAGTCATCAACAGCATTGGTGGCACCTTACTCCTGGTGGGCAACGTGTAAAACGTCAGTGCTCGGTTGAATCCCTGGCGGGTAAGGTCGTGATTGCATCTGCCCAGATGTAGCAATGCTTGCTCATGCTTGTCAAGTTAGACTTAGATTGGACAGCTTCTGGTCTTGATGGCAGGGATCAAACGGAAGCACACGAAGTGCGCAACTCCCAAGACACATCGGCGCGTGTAGTGATCGTGTCAATCAACCTTCATCATATTGGTATGGGTCAAAATTAAAGCACCAGGAGACCGCAGGTGTTGGACCACGTTTCCATTTACCATAATTCCATTTTGGGTACATATTTTTGACCCACAGCCATATCATGCACGTACTTGTTCCCTTCTCAGATTGTCCATGCCGGCAGTCTGGCTTTGGACAACCCACAAGCAACAACAGTCACCAACAAAAACAAATAAGAGGCCCTTCGAACTAGCCCTCTGAACTCTAAAATACTTCCCTTTCAACTTCCTTCTTCCTTCTGCCAGGATCAGGCCGAGTTGTACAGAAGATCACCCCAAAGTCCTACGCACATTCTGCCAAACCAAACTCCGAAACTTTGTTTGAACCTCCCCCTTGACCTCAAATCCGACCAATTTCTGGATCTCCAAGGAACCAGAGACTGCTTTTGGGGTACCGTACTCAGCGCGTTTTGGACATGGGGAACAAGGAAAGGATTATGTTTGGTACCGGCAACCCCTTGTTTGGCTGTAGGCAAACACATGTAAACCTTTTATCAGCAAAGACAATGGAATGAAACCTAAGATCATTGGAATCATGGCGCCCTCCCCTAAAAAAGAACCAACTAACCAGCCAGCCAACCAATCCAAGCAACCAATCTAAGCAACCGTTCAACCAACCAATCAAGCAAGCAAGCAACCCACCAACCTACCAACCTACCGGATCTCGCTTCAACCTCCCTTTTCGCAGATGTTGCGGCGGAACGATTTGAAATTGTAGTGGCCATGCCTTCTTCACCCTTGGCTTCGATTCTTCGAAACGGGTGGTTAGTAGTTAGCCTACGGAAAGAGCGTTGGCTTCTCCTAAGCTTAACTGCGTTCCGAACTTTTTTGAGCAGAACGTCATTTTCCGATTTCTTCTGAGACCCAGCAGACAACAAACCAACCAGGGTGTCCATGCCCAGTTGCAACACAGCATCAAACCAGGCCCCACGTGAATAGGTGGCACCGTCTTCCAAAGGGTAGGGTCCCTTAGAACCAACTCTAGGTCCTCCAGTGGAGGTTAGAATAAGTTGGTACCCCTTCTTTTTTCTGTAGTCTATTTTAGGGGAACCGAATCTCCCAACCAAAAAGGGGATTCAAGGGCACCAATCGCTGGGGGACCTAGAGAACTTCTTCCACCTCTTCAAGCCGAAACGACCCCATCCCACACCTGGCCTCATGTTTTTACATCTGTCACCCCCCTTTGTGGTGGATTAAAGGGAAACTACCAACCAGTGTCTGACTTTGATCACCCCCAGAAACCGAACCGAAACAATGCCCCCTGTGAGTGGAAATGTGGGTGGAGAGTGGAAAACCCAACTTGATTTCAACCAAAAAGCTAAAGTCTAAAGATCCGTCACCCAATGGCAGTCAACGCCAATGCTACCAAAACCTCCATTTGCTTCTTCAGCTCCTGGAAGCAAACAACATCTGTCCAGTGTCCAGTCGTGAAATCGATTCTCTTTGAAATCAACATACCATTCCATTTGCTTTCCAAAAGGCTAAAAAGCTCAGGAACCGGATGGCTGGGAGCCACCAAGTTAAGCACACACCCTTCCTACCAAGAAACTCAGCCCAATCTCAAACGACGCCATCGTCATCCTTTTGATCCCATCCGACCCCTCGCCCACCTTGCCTCCGCCGGCGGCAGCAGCCCAGCCTTCCCCGGGCGCAGCAGCTGCAGCAGCTGCTCCAACGCCGCGTGCTGCAGACTCAGCGGCACCGGGCGCCGCGCCTCACGGCAAACCACGCTGCGGCTGGACATAGGGACCCCAACCTCAGTTTTTCAGATGACCCTGGAAAAAAAGGGGACCCTGTTTGAGGAAGACAATTTTTAGTGGAACAGCCACCCAAAAAAAGGAAGAATAATTAGTGCCACTGAACAACTGAGCAACCAATTTCTGCTTTCTGTTTGTCCGAAAGTGGTTGGACTTTATCCCGTTCAACGAAATTCCCTTGGTATCACACAACTTGGCAACTTCAACCCCGATACGGGCCCCAATAAATTTGTGTGTTCCCCTTTGGGATTTGTTTCTTTTTACAAGGGTGTGTCTCTTCTTTTTAAGGTTGGAGCCCCAAAAAGGATGGTCTCCCCCAGGTGTCCCTTAAAACCACAAAAGATAGGGGTACCCTCAAGAAAAACAACAACAACAACAACAACAACAACAACAACAACAACAACAACAACAACAACAACAACAACAACAACAACAACAACAACAACAACAACAACAACAACAACAACAACAACAACAACAACAACAACAACAACAACAACAACAACAACAACAACAACAACAACAACAACAACAACAACAACAACAACAACAACAACAACAACAACAACAACAACAACAAACAACAACAACAACAACAACAACAAACAACAACAACAACAACAACAACAACAACAAACAACAACAACAACAACAACAACAACAACAACAACAACAACAACAACAACAACAACAACAACAACAACAACAACAACAACAACAACAACAACAACAACAACAACAACAACAACAACAACAACAACAACAACAACAACAACAACAACAACAACAACAACAACAACAACAACAACAACAACAACAACAACAACAACAACAACAACAACAACAACAACAACAACAACAACAACACAACACAACACAACGACAACGACAACGACAACGACAACGACAACGACAACGACAACGACACACACGACAACGACAACACAACGACAACGACAACGACAACGACAACGACAACGACAACGACAACGACAACGACAACGACAACGACAACGACAACGACAACGACAACGACAACGACAACGACAACAACGACAACGACAACGACAACGACAACGACAGACAACGACACGACAACGACAACGACAACGACAACGACAACGACAACAACAACAACAACAACAACAACAACAACAACAACAACAACAACAACAACAACAACAACAACAACAACAACAACAACAACAACAACAACAACAACAACAACAACAACAACAACAACAACAACAACAACAACAACAACAACAACAACAACAACAACAACAACAACAACAACAACAACAACAACAACAACAACAACAACAACAACAACAACAACAACAACAACAACAACAACAACAACAACAACAACAACAACAACAACAACAACAACAACAACAACAACAACAACAACAACAACAACAACAACAACAACAACAACAACAACAACAACAACAACAACAACAACAACAACAACAACAACAACAACAACAACAACAACAACAACAACAACAACAACAACAACAACAACAACAACAACAACAACAACAACAACAACAACAACAACAACAACAACAACAACAACAACAACAACAACAACAACAACAACAACAACAACAACAACAACAACAACAACAACAACAACAACAACAACAACAACAACAACAACAACAACAACAACAACAACAACAACAACAACAACAACAACAACAACAACAACAACAACAACAACAACAACAACAACAACAACAACAACAACAACAACAACAACAACAACAACAACAACAACAACAACAACAACAACAACAACAACAACAACAACAACAACAACAACAACAACAACAACAACAACAACAACAACAACAACAACAACAACAACAACAACAACAACAACAACAACAACAACAACAACAACAACAACAACAACAACAACAACAACAACAACAACAACAACAACAACAACAACAACAACAACAACAACAACAACAACAACAACAACAACAACAACAACAACAACAACAACAACAACAACAACAACAACAACAACAACAACAACAACAACAACAACAACAACAACAACAACAACAACAACAACAACAACAACAACAACAACAACAACAACAACAACAACAACAACAACAACAACAACAACAACAACAACAACAACAACAACAACAACAACAACAACAACAACAACAACAACAACAACAACAACAACAACAACAACAACAACAACAACAACAACAACAACAACAACCAACAACGACAACGACAACGACAACGACAACGACAACGACAACGACAACAACAACAACAACAACAACAACAACAACAACAACAACAACAACAACAACAACAACAACAACAACAACAACAACAACAACAACAACAATAACCAAATAAATGATTAATAAGCCCGTCCTATGGAATGGGGGTGCTCGAAAAGCGAGGACCTCGATAGGATGGGGACACCCCCTGATCAAAATCAGCAAGGGGTGTGTTCATCTGGGATTTTCCTGGGTTCCATGTGAACATGAAGGCGGGTATTCTCCAGTTGCGCTTCCACCAAAACCACCAATTGTGAGGATAATCTTTTAAGATTGGCTTTGTCTTGGCGCCCTTTTTGCAATACTGCAATACTATGAAAAGATACTCGTTGGCTCCCTGACTGCTTTAGCAGTTGAGGGAGGCCACAGAAAGTCCGGGGTCACTGGGTTTCCCCTTCAAACATTGCAACTCACCAGTCGTTTCAATTGAAACTGCTCCAACTAGAGAAATGGCTCGGAAACCCTGAAAGTACCATGGCAGCACGGCGAGAGCAAACGGCAACGAGCACGTTGCAAACGGAGGTCGGTAAATTGCTTTGCTTCATACCAAATCAAGGACGGGGGCTCCCAGGTTGGCGAAAATCGACCTGTTGTCTGCATCAACTTTGGGAGGATCAGCCGCCAACTCTCGGAAAGGGCCATGTTGCCAGGGAGCTACCCAACTGAAAAGGTCATTCCCTTGACCTTTGAAGCGCTTCCTTGCCTCACGTCCTGACCGGGTCGGCCCAAAAGGGTCCGAACTGTTGTTTACCAATCAACATTGTCCAAAACTTCGACACTTTTGGAGAAGACGATGTGCAACTTTTGTTTTTTTTTGGGGGGGTTCGTTTACCACCGAACATTGTCTTCTCAAAAAGTGTTTAACGTCCAGCAATTAGGGAGTGAGGCTCATCCGGGAAAGCGCAATCATATCACGGTCGGTTTGGCCCCTGGGGCAAAACCCGAAGTTCGCATGATCGAGCTATTTGGTTGCCACGTCCGAAGCAAAAGGACGAAAAAAGACTCAGCTTCGCTGGGTTGCCAGAATTCGCGAAAGGTCGAAAGCCACCTAGCCAAGACAAACGCCTTCCCCTGCGAGATGTGGGCATGGGACAAAAGTAAACCACCATGAAACTGACTAAAACGGGTTTTATTCCATGCCTCCATTTACCACAGCAAGCCATTTTGGGTTACCCTATGCTTGAACCACGGCATACCACGGCCATGTTCCCATTCAATGGGCTTTGATCCAAGTCATGGCGCTACACCAAACATGGCATCCGAAGTGAGCCATCACCTACGATGACTTCTCATGTTTAAGACAATTCCCCAGGGGTAGCACCATGTGTCGCAGAAAGTGAACCTTATGTCCGAAAGAAACAACCTTATCACCTTCAAGGGGATTAATGAACACCTAATCCCAACTGCTATCGCAGATTTTGGCAACTTGAACCTCAATTGATATCATAGAAAGTTGCCAAAGAGACCCTACTCAACTTCGCGCACGAGGGATGCCCGGAGCGAGCCTTGGAGGTATTCCAAACGTGCCCCCGGTGGAGGTAGCGATTTTCGATGCCGCCCACCCAGGGAATGAGACCTCGGCACGTTAGCTAAATCTCACTGGCTGAAAAAGCCCAGAAATCGCAGGTTGTCCGTGTTGGGCCTAGACTATGCGTGAACCATCAGAAAACCCAAAGGTCGGCTTGCAAGTGAGAAATGGCGTGAGAGTTCAATGTCAGAATTCTGGTAACCAGGATAGACGCTCAGGTGGGATGAATCAATCCATGCTTCGGCCAATGGCTTCTAGTAGGCGGGTTGAAGACTTTTTTTGCAGGCTGCTAGAAGATTCTGAATGGCTGATCGATCCTGTGAGCCCCAGACAAGACCCCGAAAGGGCATGGGAAGCTTGGTTGGGCTGCTTGCTTGTTTGTGGTAAATTTGATGTCCCCCTTGTGATCCCCACACCCAAAATAGCCAACCAGTCATTCTTTTTCAGGCTTTCAGCTGTGAACCGCCCAAGGAACACATGCGGGGAAGCGTTTGAATATGTGCAGGGCGTGATCAATATATCCAGCTTTGACTGTTGGCCCCCGTATTGAGGAGAAAAGGACAGAGTTGCCAGACCTCCAGACTTTGGGAAAACACATGGCCCAACACCCCGCAAGGAAAGAGCTTTGGGAATATGTTTGTGTTTTTTCAGGTTTTTGGGTTTCTGAAAACCTTTCCGGGGCTCTCTTGGTGTCTCTCCTTTGGGTCTAAAAGCAACACCTCTTGGCTTCTTCAACCTGTTGATCATCCAACCAAAAGGAATCTTTTCCACCCACCTCTTAGTTGGATGACTTAAGAAGTTATCTCCAGGCAAGTCCCTCAAGGAACCCTGCAAAGGGCATTTACCGCGATATCGACGTACGAGGCCAAGGCACTGTCTCCCGTGTACTGCGCTTCCCTGGCGGACAGATAGACCAAAGACCGACCCTGAAAACGTCTAACTCAGCCTTTTGCCCCCCCCCCCCCCACAACACCACAACGTGGCCCGGGGCGGCTCGTCGTTTGAGGGGACCCCTTTTTTGTGGAAAACCAACTTGGCGGGTCCCCTGAAAATAACACCCCCATATGGTGGAGTCTGGCCGTGAACCTTAAATGATCCCAGACCTTGGCCGGGGGGGAGTGAGAGTAGGTTGGACGTGTTGCTGGTGGGAAAGAACGTCCAACCAAAAAACATGAAAGGTGATGTTGGTCGAGTCTATGGCCAAGAAAAGGCAAGGCAACCGACAGCCCTGTCCATCCCGGATTGCACGCACGGCAATTGAGCTCTCTGCGTACTAGGGATAAGCGACATGTAAGTAGACTTAGACCCACAATTTCAAGTGCCCGGCAAGGGTACATTGAAGCTCGAGAATCTTTTCTCGAAGTAACTGTCTAAAACCACCAGCTAACAGAAAAACCAGCTGGTGGTTAAAACAAAAATTACTGTTGAACGCAGTTGGAAGCAACTCCTCGTTAGGGATCCACGGAACAACCAAATCGCAAAACTGAACACATGGCCATGGGTCAAAATCCCGCATCGCAATGCCCACTAAAAAAAGCAAAATGGGTGGTGCACCTACCCCAAAATGGTACCATTGGTTTTGACCCACAGCCATATGCCCTCACACATCTGAACCGTGGGTCACCATGTCAATGTCTCAGCATTGTGAGGGAACACTGCAAAGGAACCTACTCTGCTGCCAGTCAACATGGAACCCCAACAAAGCGGCCCCCGCCCAAAAAGGGTCTCTGGAAATGATTGGCTGTCCCTGGCCCTATTATTTTACAACTGTCAAAGTCACGCCCAAAGTAAGTTGAAGCGAAACAACCAACCAGTTGATGACTATAATCTCCAAAAGCAGCCAAAATAATGGGCCCAGTGTCTGGTGTCAAGTTTTTGTTGTTGTTTGCGTTTGCTTCTTGTTTGTTGGTTGTTTCATTTCTTCTTTGTGTTAAACAAGAAAACACTTCAGAGGGATTCCCAGTATCTGGTGTCATGTTTGATTGTTTTTGTGTTTTTCTTTCTTTTTTTTTTGGGGGGGGGGGGGAAAAAAAGAAAACCAGCGACATGTTTGCGCCTCAGCAAGGACTGCACAGCTGCCCCGTACTTGCGCCAGGGTCCATCTGCCTGACGCGCAAGCGTGCTCTCCATCGCAAGCGTGTGGAGCGCGGCTGTGGCCAGCTGAGTCAACATGGCTGTGGTTGTCAAAAATGGGTACCCAGAATGGAACCCTAGTAAGTGGAAACATGGACCAAAACCTGCGGTCCATTTCCTGGTGGCTTAATTTTGACCCATACCCATGTGGGGTCCACTTGGTTTCTGTAACGACCCCGCTGAAAACAGCTGAACTGTTTGTGGTCGAATGGAAAATGCTCTGTTTCAACTTGCAACGTTGCCGTAAAAAAACCCTGTGCAAACAGTTCGGTATAATGGAACATCCACTGCTTTAACCAAAAAGCTAAAGTTTCAAGATCAAATCAACCAGTCACACTGTCCAAAAGGTTGCAAGTAAGAATATGATAATCTGAACTTACTTTCCGACATGCACCACAAAATGCCAGCCCAGCGCATCAACACCGCCATTGCGTTGGCTAAAAACATGCTGTTCAAACATTCAAACAAAGTCAAACCAACAAGCAAGTAAGGAGGTATCAGTAATTAGGGGGACTCCAGAACAGGTGGTCTTCCTTTTGGCTTCTGTTTTTACCCACCCTAAAAAGCGTTCAACAAAAACACACTCCCACAAATGGCGGCCTATATAAACGGGTCAAGTCCTTGTTCAAGTTACTCCGCCTGGGCTCAAGCAACGTTTTGGTTTGTGATAGAGGTTGAAGGCTTGTTCGGGATTCTGAACCTAACTCTAGTTCTTGGGGAGGTTCCATGTTGAAGGTATGGAGGTCTCGTTGCATCTTGCCTCTCGAGTACAAGGTCTGATCTTCTCTAGGTCCTGTGCAAACCCCAGTTTGGAGGGGTATCCCTGGGTTTAGCGATACAAGTCATCACTTTTGGATGGGCCCCCACCCCTATTCAATAGGGGTTGATGAATATGGGGTCAACATGAAATTGTCTCAGTGTTCAAGGGGCTCAGGACCAGCCATGCAATGGATATGTATGTCTGTTCGAATGGCCTCTTTTTGCAGCTCGGGGTGGCCTGCACAAAGCTGGTTTTGTCAACCTGCGGAGGTTGATGAAAAGGACACCCGCATTGTTCGCGTTCGATGTGGGTGCCGTTTTCGGCTTGGTGTGCAGAGAAACTGCCAGGAAAGCCGGCCATTGTGGGGGTTCCCCATATTTTCACATCCAAATGTGATATGGAACAGCCCGAACACAAAAGTGTCATCTTTCAAAGCCTTTGGTTTCCTGTCGAACAAACAACCTGGGCAAAGGTGCTTTGTGGATGGACAACATCCACCAGTTGGGTGCTATGTCAACCATGTAGAGTTTCTATCCGTCTGGCGCCGATCCTGCCAGAGCCTGAGTCTGAGTCTGCCTATTGTCCAGCCCTGTGGAAAGTTAAGCCGTGGTAGAATACGGCAAATTGGAGAGGGTCTGCTTGTTCCCTTGCCAGACTTGGGTTACCCACGGGAGGTCAATCAGATCCTGCAGAAAGTTGCTCACCCTGAAGCTCATAGGGCGTTCATTGCTGAGAATATAGAAATATTGACTATATTTTTTCAGGTTGACCATTTTTTGCAGGGGAGCCACCACACACACACACACCAAAAAAAAAGGACAACGGAGGATGCCGCTGAACTGGACAGGTTACCTCCGATCCGATCCAAGTTGGCTTCCCTCGGCCAAAACGCAAGGCTGTCTGGCCTCATGATGATACCAGGATCAAACTGTCACCCCCTAAGTGGGTCAAAGAGACACAACCCCATGTTCCATGGACATTTGTCGGTTTTAATCACAGGAAATGGAGTCCTGGGGTCATGATGTTTCTGGGTAGTTCTAGGGGTTGATTCCCTTCTTTTCAATCATCGTTCTTTTTACAAACCAGCTGTTCCCCCTGGGGTTCTGATGGTTTTCTTAAAGGATCCCTGGAAAGAATGGGGCCGTGTCCCCTACAGTAGTAGCCTTGAACACCAACAACCGATCCTCCAGAAAGTTGATGTGCAGCGTCTTCTGCACCTTCGACAGGCGCTTGATGCGCCTCGCGTGGTACGCCACCGGATCCTGGCACACAAGAAAACCTCCAAAACAACATGAGGAAGACATGGGAACATACTGCGGATGGACGAAACCCACTTCGCACCACCTAAGAAACCCAAGGGAATGATACGATTCCCCTGTAAATACCAACCAACATGGCTTCCCATGGTTTCTTAGGTGTTGCAGGATTTCGACCACAGTATGGGTGTGGTTGTCAAAACTTAGTTGGTAACCCCAACATGGCTGGCCAGATCGGCACATGGAAGCAACCTGTGCCGAAGACCTGCGGTACCTGTCCGGGTGGGTGAAACATTTTGACCCATACCCCATATTTGGTCTGGAACCCCATTCCGGAGCCTTCCCCAGGGTACGATGCCTCCTCAAATAACATAGCAAGGGACAAGTGGCAGGGCTCGATTGTGGGAAGGCACGGTGCCCAATGTTACAGAGAGGCACCGCATGTTCCAGCATGGCGCCTTCTCCTTTGAGAAGGCACGCTGTTGTGGGGAAGCCCGCAAAATCCAGAGGACGCGTATCTTGGGAGAAAATGCTCGCCGCTAGGACAAAAACATGGGGAAACATGGAAAACCATGATTCTTGCGGTGGCATCAAAAACCAACACGGACACAGAAATCCAACAATGATAACATGGGGGGTGCTTCCTAAAATCGCCCAACAAGGGCTAGGAGAATGAGCGTCCCCCCTCTTACGGAGCACTGTTTGGCTGGTTCAATGGATAGTTTCTAACATATATGGGGACGATTCGATCCGCCAAAAATGGTCACAAGCTTGGCTCACTTGCTCAAAGGATATTGAAATAAGTAAAAGACTCTGAAACCTCGACTACGAATGGATCAACATGGGAAAACCAAATGGCCAAAGTTCGGGTTGGGGAAAGATGACTTGCAAATGGTCATAACGTTTCCAGTGTCACAGGCATCCATTCTCTTTTGGCTTTAAGGTCTTAAAGGGGTGATTCCCTTGCCAACCATCAAAAGTTGGGAGAACCCTCCCAATCAAAAAAGTAGGGAGAGAAAGGGCACCAATAGTTGGGGGACCTCGTCTCGCGCTCTCGCTCGCTTGCGTCAGTCGTCCGTCCGTCCTCGCCGAGGTCTTCCACCATGCAGTAGGGATCCTCCAAGGCCTGGTCCGAGTCGTAGCACGTCGCGTAGCTCGCCGCCTGCCGCAGCACCTCTGCCAGCCTCGGAGCGAGCGCGACGGAGACAGGGGACATCCGAAGCGGAGGGATGGGACGTGCCGTGGGGGGTTGGGGGGGGTGTTTTGTGGGCACCAAGCCGTGGTTTGGTGGGTCTTGAAGGGAAGCAACTTCCAAAAATAGAAGGGACAAGAAAACACTAAACACATCTTGGGGGTAAACTGAAACCAAAAACACCAACACATCTTGGGGGTAAACTTCCAAAAATTGAATCGATAACGAAAACACCAAACACACACATCTTGGGGGTATTTCGTCGAGTTCGACGGGCTTTCCCGCTCCAAACAAAGGAACGAGGGGCCAACAAAACTCGTGTCTGGCTCATCCGCCATTGCTCCTCCCTGAGGATCAAGTTCATCGGGTCCGAGGTCTTGAGCCGAAGACAAGATGCTTTGGGTCCACACCCCAAAAGGCCAACCGGACATAGATCCAGGGGTTGATTCCCATTCTATTGGGGACCTGTGCAACGTTGTGTGTGTGTGTGTTTAGTTTAATGGACTGAAATCCTACTATTGTTCTAGGGGTTGATTCCTGTTCCATTCTTTTCAGCCATCGCTCTTTTCAAAAACCGGCTGTTTCCCCTGGGTTTTTTGGTGGTTTCTAGAAAGAAGGATCCCTGGATTCAGATTGGGGAAGCTACCTCTAGAATAAAGACTCCTCCAAACAGTCAAACCGCCCAGAGGGAATGAATGGAATGACCCCTAGTGTGGATGGACAACATCCGCTTCGCACCAGTTCGATTTATCCCATTCTTTAGAGGGTTTCGTCAATACCACGTGGTGTGAAGCGGATTTCCCAACCATCCAGAGTATGATACAGGGATCCTTACATTATACACCTGAACATTGCCTTTGTAAATGGTGGTGTCTCTTTATTTAGGTGGCAAAAGCCATGTTTCAAATGGTTGCAACATGTATCTTTTAAGGAGCCCTGGTATGGTTCCCATGGTTCCCTATCCCGTGCCCCGCGACGTCCTGGCGACCAGCAAGTGCGCAAGAGATGAGGCGGTGAGGATGCGGTGATGTCCAGAGACGGAAACCCCAAGAGCCTCCTGTGTGGTAAGGATCCCTTTCAACCCCATGCCCCAAAACAGTAGGCTTGCAACTCGAACCTAGAACATAAATCAGCCTCCACAGATCTGGACATTTGTTTTTGACTATCTGGAGTCTCCATGACCCTTTAAAAATAGGTCCGTGACCCCATGATTTTAGGTAGTGACCCCATTTTTTAGGGTTCATGGAGACTCTATAGGTACAATTATAATAGCTTTTTTACGGGATCTCCAAGTAAAAGACATTTGTCATCGTGAGCGTTGGTTCTATTTCCGGATCGGTGAGCTCCTATAAACTAGGCAGAACAGATGCTACCAAAGCTCTTTCCGGCTCCACCCTCCTGCCATGCAACATTAATCTTGTGGGCATCCTCATAAGGCACCCTTCGGGAAATCTTCAAACAAGGGATTGTTTGGGGGGTTCTAATGTTGACTCCATATTCTTCAACCCCAGTCAATCCAAGTTCATCAAAAGCGGGGTGTCCGTTGACCTGTGGCTGCTGGTTGGCTGGCCACTTCAAGTTGCGGGTCCGCCTAAAATCAAAGTTCTGGGGATCACGCGGCGAGGGCGCTCCTTGGGAAAAGCAGGGTGTCCACACAGGTTTAGTGGGGAATCAGACCACTTTTGGAGGAGACACCACCCGATTTTTTGAACTAGGGTTGATTAATATGGGGTCAACACTGTATGGTTCCATTTTTTTACCAGTCTTTGCCATGTCGCTTTGTACACAAGGACAAAGGCAAATTGCAGCACATGGGAGGGATGCTTCCCAAGGATAGAAGGCCCCGTTTATTGCTGGGTTTACCTTTCTTTCCCAAACTAGTCAGCAGGAAAGACACACACACAGGGTCAAATCATAGCTTCGCAGCCGACATCGCAGATTGCTCTGAACAAGACCCAGCCTTCCATCAGCTCTCCCGATGTTTCCCCTCAAAACATCACCCATAAAGGGAAGCTCACCTTACAATGGGCAAAAAACGGTGACTGTAAAAACCACAAAAAAAGTGACCCCTGTCCTTTGCTTCCCTCCAATTGATGGTTTGGATTGGCGAAGCAGGGGTCTCATTGAGATTGACACCCTCCGGATCAGCGAGGGCGCGTGTGGCCCGGCTCGCCGAGCTCAGGCGTCGCCGGCTCGAAGTAGCCGTAGCGGATGGCCAGCTTGTCCTAAGGGTCCGCTTGGCACCAAGCAACTCCAAAAAAGCCCAGGAGCAACGGTGAATATGAGTCATAATCAAAACCCGGTAGACAAATGGTCTACCCAGAATGTGAAGAATTAGGAAGGCGGAGATCCGCAGCTATTTATGGTTTGGATTGTCCCTTACTAACCATCTACCCGGGTTTGATTGTGGCTCATATGAGGCAACTCTTGCAGGGTACCCCCGTTTCGGTGGTTTTAAAGGGACAGACTCCTTTTTAGAGTCACAAATTCAATGCCCGATATCTGAAATGGTTGGCCCAGAACCATTCAATCAAATACAAAGGCGGCCGCGGCGGCCGCAGCTGTTTCTGGTTGGGACTGTCCCTTACTAATCTACCCGGTTTGGTTGTGGCTCAGGTGTCCCCAACACCAACATACACCAACCCCACTTTCAGGAATTCCGGCACCTTCCTGTCCATGGGACGCATGTTCACTGGATTCAGGGCTTCTAGGGAAACCAAGAAAAAGGCATCCCCAGTTTTGGGAATCCCTTTGTATTCCAAAAGGCCAAGGAATCCAATCATTCCCTTGGGTTTCCTAGGTGCTGCGAAAAGGAATCTGTCCATCCACAGTATATATAAGATGAGCTTTCCAAACTAGAAAACGGCTTGGATTCGCGCTTTTCGTGTTTTACACCTGTTCTTCCCCCTGTAGGTTCTCGTTTAAACTCATTTCAATAATCTTTCAATCTCCGGATCCACAGATTCGCCACCTCCGTGGACCGGTTTCTGGATCCGAGGACCACCAGGTCCTCCAGTGGGAAGAATACGTTGGTACCGTTGCCTTTTCTTTCTGTAGTCAATTTCAGTAGGGGTCCCGAATCTCCCAAGCAAAAAGGTTGGGTGAGAAAGGGCACGAAACAAGCTGGGGGACCTAGCGCTCCAAGTGACATACGCGCCGATGGCCGGCGGGAAGATGTGCGTTGGCTTCTGCTTCTCCGGGAGATTCATCGGCAGGTAGTCCATGACGCCTTGGGGTTTCGAGAGAAGCTGACTGAGTCGGATGTGGAGAAAGGTCTCAACCTTTGGCTCCTGAACATAGGTGGCCTTTCTGGAAAAATAGATGGCCCTCGTAAATGGAAGCAACCCCACCTAAACCAGTGCCATCTACTTGTTCATCAAGCTAACCTAGAAAGACGCCTATGTTCCTGAATTGGGTTTTGCCATTAGGGAAAAAAACACGTCCCAACACAAACAAATGGTCTTCGATTGTCAAAATGTCCCAACAAAAAAGGCATCGGTTTGGGGTGTCAGATTGGTTGTGTTTGTCAAAAAACGATCTTCGCAACAACAAAAAGGCGGTTGTTTTGGGTGTCAGAACATATTTTCCAAAGAACAGATCCACGCGCCAGGTAACAACAACAGAACTGAAAGGGGAGTCGAAACGGGGTGGGTCGCCCAGGCTTCCCTAAGGCTAATGAATCGAGCCGCCGCAAGGACCCCCCAAAAGTCCATGTACCAAGTCCCTTAGAGCCATAGAACAGAGCGTCTTTTTCTTTCCCCGGACCTGTGGACGGCTGCGAAATACATTTCGCACCACCTAAGAAACCCAAGGGAATGATTCGATTCCCCCGTACATACCGAGCGACAATGGTTTCAACCCTAGTTTCGTGGGTGGTCCAGGATTTCCTCCATCCGCAGTATGGAAAAGCGAAAGTTAAGTGACCTTCAAACTGGCCTCTGGCACCTCGACACTCGGGATGCATCGTATGGGCCTAAGGAAAGAAGAGAATGACGTGACTGAGAGCTGAGAATGACGTGACTCAGAGGGACTCAGACTGAGTGATTGAGGGAGTGAGTAAATACTTTAAACTGAAGACAGCAACGCCTTTAAAACGCCCTCCACTTCAACCCTCGCTGTGCCCCGCTTTACGCTGCATGATACTTACCTGCTTCAAATTCTCATGTTGTCTTTGCAAATTCCCAGAATCCACAAACCGGAAATACGGAATCTCTGTCTTGCAAACATAGGGGTTAGCTCGTAAAAAGATGAGCTCAATAGAAACTTACCCAAATGTTCAAACATGTCATGGACTTTCAGGGGGACTATGGGGGGGGGGGGGTAAGCTAAGCATAAGCCAGTTACGACCCCCCCGGGTCCATGGGTATGGCTTACATGGCAGGCTGCCCGCCGCGCGCTTCTCTCTGGCCCAGATCGAACCGAAGCCATGGTGTGTCTCAAAATGGGTTGAGGGTTCCCCAAGATGAGTTGTGGCCTGTTCCATGTCAAACCCCAAAAAGACAACCCTCACCAAAATCCGCACAAGATCTCTCTCAAGGACCTGCGGGAAGTACGCAACTCAGCAAGTGAGTTCAACATCGTTCAGACCGCTAGTCTTTAACCAACCTCATGGTCATTTCTCCCTTTCAAGGGCGACAAAGAATCTTTCGCCCCTCCCGGTAACCCGGGGTAACCCGGGTACTTGCCCATTTCGCTTTTCTTGCGCGCCGGGACACTGGAGGAGATGCTGTGGGTCGCAGTGCAGCTCATGTTCTGCAGGCACTTGTAGCTCACCGCGGTGCTGCCCTTGAAGTTGTGCCTGCGCATCCCCGGGCTCGGCTTTGGCTTTTTCCGGCGCCTTGGGGCCTCGAGCCATGGGTCATAGCCGGTTTTAGTCACCTGGGACTTTTGTGGCGGTTGAGAAGTGATGGGGCCCATTCCCTCAACACGTGCCTGAGGTGTAAGACCCTTGTCCAGAACGTTTGATCGACTCCCAAACGCGTGTTCCAGGCGCTGGAGGCACGATGGTCATTTGTGCAGGGTATGTTTTGCTCAGGGGAAGAATAAAACACCACCTGCTCTACCCAAGAAGAAGGTGATGCTTCTGTGGGTGTGGCTTGCTTGACTCGCTTACCTTGCTCGCATTTTGTGCGGAATTTACTTCCACCCCCTGCTTCCAGGCTGCGCATGTTTTCTCTCGTGAGCCCCTTTTTCAGAAGACCCATCGATACGATACGGCCAACCACACGCTGCTATTTCCGGAGGTGCCCAATGCCGTGCTTCCGAAACGGAACTCTTTGAACCTGAATTCCAACTAGGTCCTCCAGATTAGAGGTTGGTGAGAATAAGGGTACCCGAGTTTTTTTCTTCTGTAGTCTATTTCAGTAGTGGAACACTCCCAACCAAAAAAGTTGGGTAAACATGGGCACCACTTGCTGGGGGACCGAGCCAAATAGAAGTGCAAAGCGGACAGGGGAGACAGAACCCAAAGGATCAAAGCCAGAGAGGCAAGCCTGTCTGGCAAAGAGCTGAGGGGCCCAACCCGAAGATTCGGAAGTTGGCAACAAATGGAATCCGGTTTGGTTGCTCCCGTCTCGTGAAACCTGGGCAACTGTTGAGGAGAATCCAAATAATTAGCCCTTTTGGAAAAGGACACCCAAAGGCAAACCTGCGTTTTGGCCATTTGAGTTGTCAAAAAACATAGTGGTATTAGCAGTGGTTTCATTCCCCAGAACCATGCAAAGAAAGCTAGAAAGGCGGCGAAGGCACCCTAGGTCCTCCAGAATTGAGAGGTTCGAATAAGTTGGTACCCGGTTCGTTTTCTGTAATCTATGTTAAAAAGGGGAACCCTCCCCAAAAAAGAAACGGTAACCGGGCAGCTAGCCGGGGGACCTGGAGCCCATTTCTGGTTGGGACTATGCCTTGACCTTCATCTCCCCGGGTTTTGCGGGGGCTGCCTCATACTGTGGATGCACAAAATCCATTTCGCACCACTTTGAACACATGGCCGAACCCATTCTTGCTATGTGCAGGGGAGTCGCTTCATTCCCTTCCGCTTCATTTCGGTGGTGCGACCTGGATTTCGCAACCATCCACAGTACGTGGCGAAGGCGAATTCCGGCCGCGACAGCTTTGCCTCAGCCCCAGGATGTGGCCCATCTCGTGCATGATCACCCCTCGCAAGCCTTCGCCCATCAGCACCTCTCGTCGAAACTGGGCTGGCTGTCCATTTGTTTTGTTGTTTTTGCGGGGTGTTGCTGTTTTCTGTGTTTGTCCCTCTCCATTTTTTTTTGGTTTTGTTCTTTTTCGAAATGTCTGATACCCTGCTAAAAGCTTGACGTTTCGTGGGTTACATTCGGAAACCCAACCACTGAACCAACAAAAAAGATCTAAGCTGGGCAGCTGGATGACTGGGAGCCAAGGGGCTATGGGTGGGTGCTAGTTAGGCGACAGTTGGCAGGCGGGTCCCAAGTTGGAAGCCCGAGTTGGAAGCCCAGGGAACGAAAAGGGAATCAGGTGCTTTGGTTTCACAGGGAAGCCAAAGGAACATCGCCATTCGTTTTTGGTTTTCTGGGCGTGCCGAGCTACCCAAAGGGTTCTCAAGGCGGTTTTCCTCTTGGTGGCCGAAGCCTGGTGCTGAATCGTGCAAGAGGAGTTGAGGATGGTCAGGGTCAACGCA
>CAUJNA010001524.1:879368-1084635 GCA_963377175.1 Effrenium voratum
TGCAAAATAATGGGACTTTCCCACATCTTCAACATGTCTTGATTCTGAGACCTCCGAGGTCGCGAAGTGCTGCAATGATCAAAGACGGTGGCAGGAGTATGTCTAGCCGTCGCGATCTCATTGGCTCGGGCCGAAGACCCTGCGCAGGATCGGCCCGGAAGGAAACCAAGACCCAATGCCAACTTGCGAGCCCTGTGTGTTTGACTTAAACCCATCAAGCCATCAAAGCCAAAAGCACCGACCAAATCTTCTGTCCTTCGGTCATCTAGGTCCGCCAGAGAGGATAGAATAAGTTACCAACTTGTTTCTGTCTATTTTAGTAGGGTCCCGAACCCTCCCAACCAAAAAAGGGATTGCTGGGGGACCTAGTCTGACTAGGTGTTTTGGGTAGTGGGGGGGCTCTCAGAGCAGCTTCCCAAACCTCGGCTCGCCTGTGTGTCCGCTTCACGCGGCTGGTCTGCGTCTCCGTTCTGCCAGGGCCGGACGTTTGGCCACACGCGGCGACTCAGACGCCCCGAACCCAGCATAGCCTTCTTTGCAAGTGGTTGGAAGCCATGCTCACCCAGTGGATCCATTTACCTTAGTGGGTGACCAAGCAAAACCAGCCTTTACAAAGCAAACAGGAAGATTCAGCTGGTTACCTCCAAGGGTCACTGCGATAATCAGAGCGCTTCGTGGGGAAACGACCGCCTAAGAAAGGACATGGACGCTTCTCCGACAAGTTGGCTCCATTTGGCTCACAGACTTTCTTAGAACACGCGCATCAAGGACTCGTATGTTTTGCAAATTAAGAGAGAATAGCAACTGCAGAACATGCTCTCTGTCTATTCGTGAGTAAGGATACCTGAAAGAAAGCGGCGCAAAAGCCAACAGGACGTCTCGGGTCTACACTTCGATTTCTCTCAACTATTCAAATTGCCGCGCTGTCCTCTTGGTTTCCCTGACCCGCGCTGTCCTCAGATCACGGAAAGGTTTAGCTTTTACTTGGTTGACGTTGGAAGGGGAGCTAAAATTTGAATTTTAGCAGTTAAGTGGTTGGATTTCAACCACTAAACCACAACAAGCAAAAATGCAACATGTTTCCCAACGACAACCATGTTTAGTAGCTTAAATTGAAATATCCACTAAAACCCTAAAAACTAAAACGCAAAGGATCCGGATGGCTGGGAGCCACACAGTTCCCCTTTCAGCGAATGCCAAAAGAGTACCATCCAAAATAGACGCGACATGGGGAGGAGAGAGACGTGGCTTCCCTTCCCTCCCCAGCCTCCTCGTCTCCCTAGCGGAGGCAAAATAAGTCAGTTCCGGCGACGCCAAACACTGTTTGGGTGTTTCCAAATACGGAAATCCCCCGCCCGGAAAAACAATGAATAAGGATGCACACAAAAAATGCCTTTCTTGAAATCCCCCAATATGATTCCCCCCCACATTTCAAACAAAAATGGTGCAAAAAACAAGGCATTTATTGTTGTGCACACCCAAAGCGTTGGTCTCCGAAAAGGAAACCAATTTGGGTTCGGCTTCCGCTTCTCCTCCCTTCCAAGAATAACCCGAAGTGGCCGCTCCTGCGCAGAAACCAGTTGAATTATCGTATGCCCCCAGGGTCCAAGTACCACGTGCGGGGGGATTTGCGGACCGTGTACTTGACAAATCCTCTGGAGACAAACCCAAAACCTTAGATACCGGATGGACGACATGCTGCACCACGTAAGAAATCATGATTAAACCCATTATTCATCAGTATTTACAGGGGACTCGAATCACTCCCGCGTTTCTTAGGAATTAGGTGGTGCGGGATTTCGTTCATGCATAGTATGGCGCACTTGAACCCTTTCGGATAATTGAGAATTGGATGACTTTCAATCCGGACCTTGATAGAATCTCCAAAAGGGGAACGACAAAACTGGGCTGTCCTCAGATCACCTGCTAAATGTTTAACTTTTAGTGGGTTAAGTGGACATACCCACTAAACCCTAAAAAGCTAAACAAGCCAAGGGGATGGCTGGGAGCCACAAACAAAACAACACACATGACTCAGCCATTCATGCGATTGCTGTACAGGTGAGACCCCAGCGGCCGTTTGCAGGCTGCGTTTCACCACTTCTGGACGAGGCAATGTTAGACCACGAAAGGGTCGTGCAACAACATGTGGACTGTTCGTGGTCCGGCTGGGGGACGTTTCATAAGGGTTGCCAAAAAAAACAATAGATGGCAAATCACTAATGCTACAGGTGTCCAAGCTGCCAAGTCGGCTGGCTCCGAGAACCAACCCCTTGTTAGAACCAACACGTGGCCACTTGTGAAGGCAAAAAACAAACAAAACACGCGGAACCCAACCCCAGTCGCAGCCATCCTTCCTTCCAACGTTTGACCCCCCCCCCCAAAAAAAAAAAAAAAACGGCGCTCCGCCCGCCTGGGCGCTGGCTGCGCCGGCGCCGGCGCTTGCGCCAGCAGCGCGAGGCGCTGCTCGTGGGTGACGTTGGGGGCCAACAAGTCCAACTCTTGGAGCCAGGCCCAAACCCAGCCTGCCACCGGCAAACACACACCGACGTTCTCAAGGCAAAACGTATGGCATTCTACCAAAAAATGCTGTCTGTGGATATTTCTACAACTCCAGGCAACAGCCCAGCCAGCCAGGGCAAAAACCATCGACTTAAGCGCATGCCCAGGGGGAAAAGTTGAAAAAAAGGGAATCTTGTTTTTGTCTGGAGTTGAAAGGGAACTCTTCCCAACAAACAAGGGGAAAAAAGGGCACCACTGGGCAACTGGGTCGATGTTCTCAAGGAATTGCTGTTTGGGTGTGGCTCAAAATTAAACAGAAGGGGCAAACCGCAGGTTTTGGTCCACGTTTCCACTCACCAGGGTTCCATTTTGGTACCACAGCCGTTTACCTAAAATGGCCCTCCCAAAAAAAGAAAGGTCCAGGAACTCAGGACGTGATTTTTTTCTGTGGGTATTTCTCCACTGGAATTTCTCAACCGATGAGGGTGCAGAGAAGAGCCGGCAAAAACGCCGAATCTGAAAAGGGAGTCCACTAGTTCATGCAAAAGGTGGTCATTGTGACCTTGGAGGGCAGGGGCCTCTCAAATGGCGATTCGTCAACCAAGTAAAACCGGATTACCATTTTGAGAAACTCCTCATCTGTGGAGGGACCTCGAGATTAAGCAACAAACTGGTGCGGGATTTGGCTTGGAGTCCCATCTGTATCACTTCTTGGGCCCCGATGGTTGCATTTGAAGTAACCATGGCCTGGTCACCAAAAGGGGATAAGTCTGACAGGGGAACCATATCCGAAATGCTTGAACATCGCTCTGCGCTACTCGCGCCTTTACCACGCTCTGCTTGAACCAATCGAACCCATCAATCTCAACTGAAACCAAAGGGACCTGCGGCCCCCAAATCAAACTAGACTGCGGTTCAACAACCAACGTGACACCAACCATCTTGATGTTTGACGGACACAGCCAACCAGACATGTGTATGTTGCAGATTGCAGGGTATCTTGCATTTGTGCTGTGAAACGAAGGGGACATCTCGCACTTCTTTCGGAGGGTTCTCCCATGGTCCTATTTGGAAAAATAAAACTCTAGACGAAAACAACATGGATGCTCCAACCTTGGAATCCGCATTCTCAGTTGTTCAGTGACCCTGGAAAAGATGGGAACCTTTTTTTTGGGAAGACAATTTTTAGCGGAGCAGCCACCAATCAAAAAGGGGACAAAGGGTTCCACTGAACAACTGAGCAATTGGTTGCGCTCTGGCCGCTGGCCTTTTTTTTTGCTTGGCCTCAAAGCAAGAAAGCGGGTGCCTGGACCCTGTGACTACCCATGACAACAGGAATTCAACCCATAATTTAGGGCCATCCTCACTTTTCGAGGGAATTTTGAGGGCCAGAACCTCGTTTCGAGGGAAGTTTGGAGGGTCCATGGATTCTTTCGGATTCTTTCAGTCCCACAGGAAGCCACAGGTGGATACTGCCAACTCCTTCCTTCGCGACGACTCGACTCGGGAGCGACGGACTCGGCCTTCACCCATGCGGATATCCGCCTTGATGATCTCACCCGTGCGCGGATCCACCTGACCATTTGGAGGGTGATTTGGATGGGCCCAGTAGGAATTTGAATATCTTGTAGGGAGGGGGACCATTCTCTGACCAATACCTGAGCCCGATGATCCGTACCAAGACTAATGGTCAGGGACTATGGGAGGAAAAAATGATGTCTTCTAGAGAGGGGTTGTAAAGGAAAACCTAATGGAAGCCAGCACCCTTCTTGGGTGGATCACTCGTTGCAATACGAAATCCATTTCGCATCACCTATGAAACCCAAGGGAATGACAATGATGGTTTGCCATGGTCTCTTAGTGGTGCAGCATGTCGTCCATCCACAGTATGTCGGATAAATCAAAGGTTGGCATGTTTTGGGGAAGCATGTTCTGGGTTCGTCAACTCGTGACAAAGTCACTCAGCTGCAGATGTCTTGAAAGCCTCTATGGATTTCAGACACCCATGGTGAGGATTCTGGTTGAAGGGACCAAGTCCACCAGAACAAAAGGAGCTTTTCTTGCCCACAGCGCGCCCGAAAAGGGGTGCGCCGCACTTTGACTGGGTTACAAGCCGTACTAAACAAAAAAGTCTGAGTCACTCTTGGGTAGAAGCCTCCCTGAACGAAACAGGACCCACAACCAAATTTCCGTGGTGGCTTGATCATTTCGCGACTCGGAGACATAGACGTGGCTGGCCCTTTCTGTGATACCAATCCTTGACTCTACTGAATGTCAGGGGAAAAACACATTTTCACATTGACGACTCAACGAAATTCCCCATTTTGACACAAGTGGCGTGCCCACACTTTCCTCGCAGCAGAAGAATCCTGGAAAAAACCTGGAAGATCAAGGCCAATTGGTTGAAGGAAGGGTAGAGGTTTGGGAAGAACCTCGCACATCCAATGCCTGGTAGCCCAACTGACACAACTTCAACCCACGAAAGCTACAGTCAAGATGAATTCCCAGCTGACAGCCGACTTTGGTGACACTCCCGCCATTTCCTGATGCATTCGTAAGTGTGCCTGCACGGCAATTGACGTTGACAGCTTCTCATCATTGGGATTGCTCAAATGAGTCATCAAGCCATGAAGCTTAGAATGTATCTCCAACTTGCATTGACATTCAAACATCATCCTGCTTTCGGGCAAATATGAACCGCTGCTCCATTGCTGCGGAGGAGCCCCCCAAATATTGCAAGGTGTGACTTGACGTGGTTGGCCCACAGGCAAGTTCGGGCTGGGTTGTTCCCAATGGCATCCCTAGTTTGATCCAGAATCCGCATCAATGGAAACCACCAGGGGAACCTCATTTTGGCTAAGAGCCCAAATAAACGGGGGAGCCCACTTTTGGGGGTTTTGAGATCCATTTTCTCAAAAACATCCACGTTCCAGCTGGCGAGCTTATCGGATCCAGTCGGATCCAATCGCCTTGGCATCGCCTTCGCTGGAGATTTCATCTGCGATGGACCAGGAGATGGTGCTGTAGCGAGCGTCCGCCTCGGTCTGATTGTCTCAGTCCCACGGCCAAGCCGACTGCAAGGCTCACTTTCGTGGACTGGCCGGCTTGGAAGGAAAAACAACAACAGCGACCAAACTGGTTGCTTGCCACTTAAGAATAACAGAAGCATAACTAAGTGAAACAAGTCCAGGGAGTGAGCAACGCCTCCACAAATATGGGTCAGGTGGCCTCAGGCGGGCAACAAAGGGCCAAGGCCAGATTTGTTGCTCAGCGAAGCAGCTGGGTTCCTGAGCCCAAAGGTGGCACAACATGACACTGAACCGACTCAATGAATCGGAGGTTTTTTTCTTCTCAAAAAACGTATGAGGTACCTATGACATGGCACACACAAAGCTGTCTGCTCGTTTGGACACGAGGTCAGGTATGCATCCGACAGGGGTTGAAGGGCAAGTCGGATGGAAACCCGGAGAAACCAGCACAAATATCGCATTCAGGGAGTACACAAAAGCTCAGCTGACCAACAGCGGGTCCCTGTGGGAGTACGAGGCAGGGAAAATGGCTTGCCAATGGAATGAAAGGGTCTGAATCCCGAAGTGAGCCGTTACTGTTGCTGGTCTCAACTATGGGGGCCTTGCAAGTGCGACCCACCAAGTATGGCAAGGTGCTTGTGTTCTACCCTGGCATACACCCTCGCAAAATGACCCAAACTCGTCCGAACTTGCCAATTGTTGTCTGGAAGCAGGCCCCTCTACAGATTAATATGGACACCCCAAAACCGCAGGCGCGGCTGAACGACAGTTTAACCAGGTCCGATGATTTTGTTGGGAACATAAAGGTTGCCCGAAGAACGAGCCCGGAGCCAAACATGGGGCACTTCTGAGAGCACCGTTTTGTTTCGCGCGAACCCTACGGCTCCCATTGGCCATCCGCCTTATCTGGGCTGTCCGATGTCCGATCCCCCGCTAAAAGTGACTAACGTTTAGTGAGTTAAATGGAAACTACCAAACGATAAAAGCCTAAAAAACTAAGGGGATGGCTGGGAGCCACCAAGCAAAGGTTGCCCGAATAACCAGCCCAAACCAAACATAGGGCTCTTCTGGGAGCACGGCCTTATTTCGCGAGAACCCCACGCACCGAATTGGAAAGTTGGACCTAAATCCAAACGGAGCCCCTGGGTTTTTGCACCCAATCTCCTTCTTGGCCGTCTACGGCGATGCACGCCGTAGACGATCTGCCCCCAAGGGACCAGACGGCCCCCTTGGGGGACCCAGTTCAGGTTTCAAAGGGCAAACCGGGACCAAGTGCCACTTGGGCTTCGGCGCATCCGTTGTGTCAAGAGACGGCAAGGTGACGTCCCGTGGGACGCTATGCACCGAACCCTCCAGCTGTAATACCAACCACGTAGAAAGGTGTATACAGACGATGCCGTTATAGCCGAACCCGTGTAAACGTTGTAAGGGGGAAGGAATGATAGTTACAACAGTGGTCCTGACAAATGCAGCGCAAGCGAAGTGTTTTCCGCTCTCAATGCCGATCACGTATGAATGCAGCCACACATCAGATCTTGAACCTCAATTGTGTCTTGAGCCAAATGGCGATCAATGTAAGCAACACTAACACAGACCTCAGAACAGCTTCCCAATTTAGGCACGGGGCCTAGAGGGTTTTAACATCCCCCATTTGGGTCGCATCGTTCATCATGCGGTCCAAACACCACAAAACGTTCCACTGGCCACGGCTTCAGCTACGAAATCGTGTCGTGCATTCTTTTACTTGCTATCGCTACACCGTTCATTCGTTGTGAAACATGCCGGGTTCGATTGTATGAAAAGTGAAACATTCATCCACCAATCGAAGCGCACTCCCATATGCAGGTGTATACAATACACTATTGTCACGTCATTTGACCACCAGTGAACATCCCAGCTGCCGCATTTGCGCATCGCGCAGCCGTCATCCATAGAAAATGGGTTGGCCATAAGAGTCCAACAGAGGCGCCTGCTCGTAAGCAATCTGCATATCTCCGGCAAAGAAATATCGGTGAGCAACCAATGCAAATCATAGCCATTCCAGATACCATGGACAATGCATAAATAATGAAAAGGATATTATCCATGAGGTAATAGTTCCATCCACGAATATCCAGAATGTCATAGTCGTCGGAATATGTAACCATGTACATATCCAGTCAACTTGGACACATGAAATCATATCATAACGTAAAGTCGTTCCATCGCAATAGTGTCGATGAGATGCAAGCAACGTATGGGGACTAACCCACATCGTGCCGCAATCAGCATCTTCACTACGCATACCTGTCTCCAATGGACAGTCTGTGAGTGCGTCGACGGAACTCCTCGTCCAAGTTCTTCTGGGCTTCTCGTGCCCGGACACACTTCTTGTTGTAATCCTCTGGTAGCCAGTGCCCTTTCCGAAGGCACCAATCCAGCAGAGGTGTGTCGCACTTGTTCGGGTCGACGGCCGAGATGATGGCGCTCACGTTGACCGTGTAACCATATTTGCCAAGGTTCAGGCCATCCCTCACGAATGATATATACTTACAGTTGAAAGCCAGTGAAAAGCATCTGAAAATAATATCACCCACCGGGTGCACTCGGTCCTTGACCAGGAGCTTCATTTCGTCCTTGGTGACATCGAGGATTCTCGCTGCAATCCACAGCTTGTAGAATGTATATAGTCCCTCGCATTTGCACACCATCATACGAATATATTCTTCACGCTCCTCAACCGATCGGAAGACTCTTGTCCTAACATTCTCCGATTGAGAAATCTTCAGTGCTGTTGATGGCAAAAGTATACCTTCCTGATCGTGCTCGGTGATGTTGGGGTATCTCTTGAAGTCATTATGGTAAGGGCAGCCCGCCCTCCCCTCGAGCGCGGCATTCATCGTTCTCTCCTCACCACCCTCGAACATCCCCCACATCTTGGACATCTGGAGTGCGATAAACCCTGCCATGTACTGAGCCTCACGCGGCTCATCAAGGCAAATCGCCATCCGCTGGGAATTTATGATATCCCGTGACGTCAGATCAGTGTCGCGGTAACACCAACCGCTGTCATCCTCTTCTGACGCATAGCCGGATGTATATCCTTGCGTGTCCATGTCGTCTTCTTCTCCCGGAACTTCCTCCGCTTCGTCATCATCCTCCTGTGCCGCCGCATCGTGGTTGGCTTCTTCCTGTGCGCGCCTGGCATCTCCCGAGACGTTGGGGTTTTGGTTGTCCTCCTCATCGTCAGAGTTGATGTGGACGTAGTACCTCCCGGTGGAGATCAGTTGCGCCTCACATTCCAGGCATAAGCAGAAGCAGGTGGGGATCGCAGTCGCACATGACGGACATATCCGGCACCTCAGTCCTTCCCATGTCTCATCATTCAGGATGACGACTTTGCTGATTTCGTCCCTGACCTCGTTGACCTGCGCATTGAACTCCTCCATCTTGTTGTTCCGATAGAGTTCGCATGCACGATCAACCATGTCTATGATGTAGTGCAGATTATCGGCACCTGTCTCGGTCTCAGGCATCCTCTCGCTGATCTTTGCGACGTTCTGGAGGAACATCGCAGCCGACTCTTGGGATGAGTTGACGAAGCCAGGGCAGATCTCGTTCTCCACACACTTCGAGTACGCTCTCTTGACGTCAACGTACTCCAGGCGTTTCCCTCCGTTGCTTTTGCCAATCCAAATGGACTTGACCTCATAGAACGGGATCACGTCAAAGACCATGAATGTCCCATTTGCCGCGACTCCAGCTCCATACCGCGCGAGGGTTGCACTGGGAATGTAGATGATCGCAATCGGATCCCCCTTCCTTACGTTCCGTAGCGTCACCTTCGTTGCCACGTTCATCTCATCCCATGGGGCAAACGCTCCAAAGTGCAGTGCTAGCCTGTTACCGCCATCGATTCCGCCGGGGACTAACCCACAGCGTACGATGCTTGGCAGATTTTCCACATACGTCACATGGAATGCTCCTCCGAGAGAATCACCCATCCTTGCGGAATACCTATTTGCCAGTGCGGATGAGCTCATGAATCCAAAATCACTGTGACCAGTTGTGACTCGGATGCACCAAGGTCTGTACCATCCATCGCATCTGTTGAACATCCTGTCGATGTCGTCCCGATCCATGCCAGCTTTGGTCATTTCCTCCCTGGCCGCCCTAGTGTCGTTCGGGTTCATGATGCTTGGAAACCTTGCTGCCAGGACCTGAAATCTCGATTTCTTGCTTCCAGATTCCTGCCACTTGATCACCTCCATGATGCCCATGTATCGTTTCGCTCTCGAGGTGTTTGGTGGGAATATGTCGTTGTTCCGGTCGTCAATGACTGCATCAATGTCGACCCATCCACCTTCGTCGCACCTGAAAGCACTTCCTCGGCAGCTGCCGATCTTGTGTCGAAGGACTCGGCATAGGTCGTGAGATAGCTGGTTTGCTTGGTCTTTCGTAGCAAATACCGAGCGATCATCGCCAATCCTGCATAGTGGAGCACCGTCAAAAGGAGCAACGCAGAAGTTGACACTCTTGCCAAGCTGCATCACGTCCACCTGCTCAAGGATGGCACCTTTGGGAAAGTATCTGGGGTCAACGATGGACGCATACGCCCATGGCAAGTGCACATCACTCACGTCGCCATACTTCGGGATGTAGCACGGGATGGTGTCACATCCCATCTCAAGCGTCTTCTTGAATGTCCTGTTGTCCCCGCACGGGTTGTAGGTGAGGTCCACGCCACCACATTGTAGCTCTCCTCCCTCAGCCGTGTCAGCCATCTCCACCAAATTGATGGTATAGCTATACATCTCAATTGTTTCTTTCCCTGTTTGTCCTCCTCTCTTTCTTTCTTTGGACGTTGATGAGGACGGTTCCTCCGTATCCCCCATATCTTCATTCGATGACACGGGATCACTGCTGAGTAGCTTACGGAGCATCTTCATCGCTTTCTCGTTCCCAGCAGCCTCCTCAATGTCTTTGCAGTCGCCGTCGTGGGCCAGGTTCGCGCACTTCATGCAGATTCCCATTTCTCCCATGCACTTCTCCATTGACTCCAGGAATCCTAGTGCCGCTCTCCGCCCGTCGATCACTCGCTGCTTCTTTTCTTCCTTCTCAGCGTTGGGCTGGGAGCTTCGGCTCGGGTCTGGTGCTTGACCACCCAACGAATCCGTCAAGACAATGAGAGAGTCCCACGGTAAAAATTAACTTTCACGGCAATTCCCATTTCACGGCAATTAGTGACTTCTTAATTGACTTGCAAAATTAACTTTTCACGGCAACGGCAACGGCAAAAAAACGCGGCAACAAAAACGCAAACGGCAACGGCAACGGCAATTTTGGAAGTAGCTACTGCGAAACTACTGCGCTGGAGCTAATTCCGCAGTAGTTTGGCAGTAGTTTGGAACTAACTACTGCGAAACTACTGCGCTGGAGATAATTTCGCAGTAGTTTGGAAGTAAAAACTGCGAAACTACTGCACCTTGGCAAACAGCCACGGCAACAGCCACGGCAATTTCCCCGTTAAAAAAAACTTTTCGCGGCAACGGCAACGGCAACGGCAACGGTAAAAAAAACTGCCCACGGTAAAAATTAACTTTCACGGCAAAAAATGTCTTGCCCCCGCTAATTGTCTTGACGGATTCACAGGGCAAGACCGTCACCTTCGCCCTCCGCTGCCTTTCTCTTGGACCCTTGGGCAGCAGGCTCGGTTATCAGGGATCGCGGGTGTCTGGGCTTGACCTTGTTCATGATGTCCAGTACTTCTTTCGTGGGTGCCCCGAGTTGTGCGGAAGGTCTGTTCCGCTTTCGGTTCTGGCCCGTCGTGTGGGTCACGTTCCCGGCGAGGTGTCGTACGATTGACTGCTCGAACTCCCTCTTGATCTTCCACACATCCTTCCACAGTGGCAGTTCGTGCTGAAAGTACGACATCACCTCAAAGAACCCCAATACCATCTCGACGACGTCTCCCAAGGATTCCTCGTTTGAGGTTTGTCCCAGGAGTTCATACATCGTCCCTTGGTCGAGCACGCTCTTGATCCAGGAGGAATAGGCCACGTTGCCGAGATCCTTGTCTATCATGAAGATGGACATTCTCTCCTCGACTCCCTCGGAATTCTTGCACATGATCACATCCCGGGATGCACACAATTGCTTCCCGTGACCGTTGTTGTAGAACTGTGCTGCTTGATCCACTGTCATGCTCACGAAGCCCACGTGGGAAAGCTCCTTCTTCAGTTTAGAATACGCGAGCTCCCGTATAATCGTGATCATGGCCTGGATGTTGTTGACGTCCACCATGAGGTTTTGAAGGTCAGGGATTGCCACCACGCATTCCGCGAAGAGGCGCGTGTACAGCTTCTTCCCTTCGATAGACCTCGCAATACCGTTCGTGTCCGCATTCCAGTTCGCGCAACAGTTCACGCAAGAAGTGGGATTGAACTTCGAGTTTGGTCCGAGCACCTTCGACTTGTTCACCTGCATCTCTCTAGCGCAAAGTTCGCAGATAAACTTGCTGAGCTCCGTGACCGAATACCATCGAAGACGCTGATCACCGACATCGGCTTTCCCAAACGCATCTTGTTCGCCGTGTCCTTCATCTTGCTGTTCTTGTTTTCTCTTTGATTGAGCAGTGAAGGTCGGCTTGTACTCAAACTTCACCTTTGACTCCTCCATGTTCTTCGGGATGTTGAATCGAAGGTCGGGCTCGTTTATGCACGTCTCCTCCAGCTCACGCACGAACGCATTGCTTGGTGCGATCACGTCGATGGATTTCTCCACTAGCAATCGCTTCAGGAGGAAATGCTGCAGGTTCGAGCTCCCAGGGATCTTGTAGTTCTTTCCTGTGAGCGCATGGACCACGCGCCACAGGCGATCGTTCTCGGTCACCAGCGCGCCTGCCGCCTTGCAGATCTCGCTGACCTTGTTGGCGATCGTCCCCAAGTCCCCTCTTCCTCCATGGAAAGCAACATCACGATTCACGCACACCACGACCAGGCCCTTGCACGTGTTGACGAGGTCAGATACCGCCTTTTGCAGGGAGTCAATGATGGGATTGGCGGTCACCTGCCACCCACATCCTCTCATGCACACCCAATCATAGAGCGACATCCAAATGTGCACCGACACAGGTGAGTCATCCATGTCTCGCCTCCGTCGTTCGATGATGAGCTTATCCAGTTTCTGCAATCGGGAGATAATACTCAATGTGTCATTGGGCGAGGAGACTTGCTCACTCGACCCATAGTATGATCTCTCTTCGATATTTGTCCACCCCTGTTCGTTGACCATCATCTGGAAGGTCTTCGTGCTCCCTTTCGAGTTGACGGCCCTCAGGGGCCAGTCCAGGACCAAGAAGCTCTTCTTCTGGATCATCATATCGCGAATCGTTGCCTCACCAATGGGGCTCCTTTTCTGCCTCTTGATAATCCGGTTCAACTGTCCAGGTGCGTTGTCCGGGTTCTTCTCCGCCTGGATCAACGCGTTGATGGCTTTGGCGCCCGGAAGGCGTCCAGTAAACAAGCATCCTGTTTGGGCACACAAGAAAGCATACAGCTGTAGCCATGCCGCATTTCCCTTCCCAACATAGGAAAGAATGATCTTCTCCGCGCTGGTCTTCTCCTCGAAGTGCAATAGCGAAGAGGTCAGGCATCTCAGCATACACTCCCAATATGTTGCGTCCTTACCTTCTGCAAGACACGGCCCAAATACAGTTTGTATGATTGGGTACCCTGTATTGTTGTCTATGTTGAACTTCACATTGACAGTCGCGCCGCTCAAAGTAATACCCCCTTCAAATGAAGTGTAGGTATCATGTCCAGCAGTTGGGTTGATGATTACCCACCTGTCGTCATCTCCGCCGGAGTTCATGCGGAAAATGGAGTTGATGATCTCGTTGTCGATCTTGACAGCATCGCTAGCATGCGACCCCCCACTTGAAGCTCCCTGCTGGGGGACTGGCCCACCAGAGGTTTGGCTCCTTTGCCCGGAGCTTGACGCTGACTTCTGCTGTCGCTCCGTCTTCCGCGGCGGCTCCGTCTTCGATGAGCCCATCACCCACCACGTCGGCTCCTCCCCAATCACAAAATCCTCGGGATACTTCTCCAGTTCCCTCTCGACTTCGTGCATCGTGCAGTAGTTATTCTGGTAGAATTCGATCATGACGTCCTTCTCGGCTTTCTTTTCGATCTCCTTCAACCAGCTTACCCACTTGCGCCGATCTTGGTTCTCAGCGGCCCTGTCAGCCGCGTGCGGTGCCAAACTGATGGAGTTGATGTTCATCGCAGGCAGCTTTGACTCGTAGATCATGTCGATGCACCACAGGAAGTTCCTGGCGATCTCGATCTCCCGGTAGAGTTCGTTCAGCTCTCTCTTGTCTGGACGGAAATAAGCTGTGTACGACTGATCTTTGGCGTTCTTTTCTCCGAGCAATGGCTGCAGCCTCCTCATGATGAAGGAAACGCACATGAGCGAGTTGATCGCCCCGATGCACGCGTCAGAGATGTCACTGGGGGTTGACCCACAGATCATCCAGCGCAAGAGATTGTGCTGGCTGGCATTTTCATCCCTCCTCAGCGCATACGCGAGGTTCTTCATCGATGCATGCAGCTCATTCTGGTAGACCAACCCAAGGTCCCAATTCTTCTGGTAGTCGTCCTTGGCACCACGACCGTAGAAGTCGATCTTGGGGGCCTTGATCACGCTCAACGTGAATACTTTCCCCCAGTTTCGATCTCTGAACTTCGATATTCTCCGATCGTGCCTCTCGAACTCTGCAGTCGTCTGGAACTCCTCGGAGCTCCTCCACCTTCTCGATGACGATGCCCTGGTTGGCTCATCGCTGATGAACTCTTTGTACACCTCCCCGACCGGGGTGTCCTGGTGGAATGCAGCTTTGAACGACCGTTCCTCGTTGTCTTCGGCCACGCCTAATGCGAGATCCCAGATGTTCGTGATTGATCTCAACATATCCGCCCCCTCCATGCAGTACTTGGTCACGTTGAGCAACTCGGGGTTCTTCGCTAGCAGCGATGCCTCACCGCAAAGTTGGTTCAGCGCCGCCACAATCTTCTTTCCCTTGCTGCAAAATTCCCTCCATCCAAGCATACATTCGTCGGCAGACAGCTGTCCGAAAACTTTGCTGATGAACTCTAATGCAACCCTCATAGATTGCCCTTCACCTTTCATCATCCCGCGCCCTTTGGCAGAATAATATGCTGAGTAGGCATAAATAGCAGGGACACCGATGTTCTCGATCCACTTTACGCACATGCCCAGGTCGCTGCCCATTTCCATCCTCTTGGGTATCCTCTTGCCTTCCTCGATGGCGTTCTTCACTCAGTTCCCCAAGAATATCGCCGCTTGTCTGGATTTCCCGACGGGCACGCAGAAGAACTCATTCGTGTTGACGACAGTCGGATTGGCAGTCATCTTGATGATATTCTCCAGAACCAGGAAAACCCAGAGTAGGCAGCTGCAAATAAAGCCACGGAATTGTCCCAACACGAATCCAGTTTCTGACTGAGGCGATGAACTAGTCCAACTCCTCTTCGAAACTTGGGGTTCGGGACTGACCCAGCTCCCCGCAGGCACCAGAGGTTCGGGACTAACCCAGCACCTCGGTGGCACAAATGGGGTGGTGCAAATTCCACACGCAGTAGCTTGATGCTTCCGCGATCTCCCTCGCGTAATGCAAGCAAGAGCGAGTTTCAATGGTGCCGGCTTGAGGCACTTTGCTCGAGCACGAAAACGGCGAAGGATCACACCCACAATTATCGACGTGTACAACTGGGTTTCTTTGGTTTCACGACCGGCACAAGGTCCATGCTCATGGTTTCCATTGCATTTCTTAGACAACGAGCCGCCAAGGTCAAAGTTCCATGAGACAACTCTCCATGGTTTCTTGATTGGCATGGGTTTCTTAGCATATCTTTGTTTCAAGCCATAGCGACACCCATCAAACTCGTGACTAGTCCCATCATGACAACCTCATGCAGTCTCTCGTCTTTCCAATAATCGCAACTTCCAGGCAACTCAAACAAAATCGCAGCTCGTTTCGTCATGGCATGCCGTTTGATTTCAACGAACCGTTCAAACAATCTCCAAAATTCCCTTTGTTTGGCCTCGATTTTCTCTGCGGTGTCAATTCCGCGAGTCTTGTTGAGGCGTGCCCATGATGATCCCCCCGTGCAAGGCCCGGCGAAGAACAACAAATCGGAAGGTTTGGTAAGCACATGTCTGGCGATTCTCCCCCCGTACTCGCTCAGTAAGTCATCAACCAGAGTTATGGTGACAACCTGCGGCCCGTCATGGCGGGCAAGAGCAGTGAACCAGTTACGTGGTTCGGAACATGCCATCAGCACGATGGGCCGAGCCAAGTCAACACTGTAAAGAGTGACGACTGTGCGAGTTCTCATACCAGGAAGCGAGACATGAACAGGAGCGCGAAGCACACCACCGTCATGTTTGACCATCGCGAGTTCAATACCCGGCGCTAACTGTGGTTTGTGCTTCACCGCAATGCGATACGGAACAAAACAACGACCAGGGACAAGCTGCTCGTGATTGATATGCAGACAACGCATAAGCAACTTCAATCGGAGCAAAGTTTCCAAAGCAAGGTCGTTGACACATTTTACTTCTATGCGCTCGTTCGACAGTTCTTCAACGAATGCGGCCAGCACGGACTGCATGTCAACATCCCCGGACCCGACGTGAATTGGTCGTGGTCGTGGAGATCGCTCCCGCGCCGGTACAGCAACCGGTACGGGATGAAACTGCCAAACTGCGCGTTCAACCCATCCATCAATCCGCACACATTGCAGCCCTGGGTCAACTCTATCCTCGACCTTGAGCCATGACCCGTTCTTCAGAAACCAAGTGGAACGAAGCCACTTGCTCCCGAACGGTGTCATAACCGCAAGTGGAGGTTTCACACGCATCAATCTGGGCCCCTTGGCACAACAACCGGATCATGTCCTTCATGCTCGTGCAATCCCTCTTTGGATGTCAATCCAGACCACCACAGGTCTGGGGGCATGATCGGAATGTGTGTGTACGGGAATGTTGGAACACCGTCAACTGTTCCCGATGCAGTCTGCATGGTCCCTTTTATGGGATCACACGTAGGTGTGAGCGCCTTGAGGGTATCCGGGTCAGACAGCAAGCTCGGGTCAAGTAGACCGATCTGCAAACATGCATGTTTCCATTTGCGCCCATCATTGAACGCCTTGGTGTAAATATCGGCCGCCATCCTGTCGGTGACCTCATACGCCAAGTACATGTAATCACGTGTGAACATCTCATGCATCCACGAAATGCTAACACCATGGCTTCTCTCAAGGTGGCGCATCGTGGGGTTTCTCCCCGATCGCACGACACCGATCATAGCCTTGTTATCGTCATAGAACACAAAGTTCGGTGACTTCTTGAGAATCCGCTCTACAACTTTAGAGCAGGCATACCCATCGATCTCATGGCAACATCGGCCGCAACTATTTCGGCCTCGGGAGTGGAATGACTCACACAACCCTGTCTTTTAGAGCTGCCAGACAACGGAAACCGGGTATTAGGCCCTTGTATATTCAAGTGTCCACCGGAGGTGGAACGCAGCGAGTCAATGCATCCCGCAAAGTCAGCGTCCGCATACAAGGCCAAGTGCACATCGTCCATAGGGTCTCCAACCCTACCGACCATGCGCCAATGTTTGGTATGATGCACATAGCACATCAAGTGATGCAAACCCCGATCATCGGAGTCAGTCCACCTATGCACGTTCCGTGCTAGGCGATTCACTTGCCGCAACAAATCGAAGCGAGCAATCCGCGCACCGTACAGCAACATCATCAGTACGCTAGCGGCATGCGGAGCAAGGTGTCCACGCACGGGCTCCTTCATGGCCAACTCAGGAGTCCCTCCCCGTTGGTCCGGCACTGTGGCAGAACCGTCGGTGGGCACAAGATTGTTACACCAATTGCACACGACTGACGGCCCCTCTCAGGCAGGCTTCCGTGAGACGTGATTCTTTGTTTCTTCATGCAACTCAGGAGTGACAACCTTATTCAACTTCACGTCGCCCGCCACCTCAAGATAGCGGTCGACACAGGAACGTAGGAACTGTTCCATGTCATAGGTCACCGTTGTTACGCGGTGTCCGTTCCCGAGAGTGACGTTTCCCTTGCTTTGATTACAACCAAGGTACATGTCAAGTCCAGTCTCGGGCTCTATCTTCAAACGTGTACGCAACATGCTCCACCCTTGGGCAAGGTTCTTCTGTGGCCCTGCCATTTTGAAGTCGTCGACATACACTACCAGAACAAGCTGGAGCTTTTCATGAATGTACACTGACGGCCATTCTTCGCCGATGGGTTCAAAACCAACGGCACGCACCGATTCATCGCAGTGCTGCTCCCAGAATGTTCCCGCATCTGGGTGTCCGTACAGCGCCTTCCTCAACGGGACGACTGGTCTTCTGTACTTATCCCATTTGCATTCACTTGGCACAGCCTCCGGTGGCAGTTCAATCCAACACGGCGTGCCTCTCAAGGTGGCCTGAATGTACGCCTGAACAGCGTCGGCCATCTGCACATCCCAGCCATCATGACAACCCAAAAAATCCGCCCAACGCGAGGCTTCGAACGAAGCAGGAGAGTTCCCCAAATCTTGAAACATCGCAGCCTCAAAGCTTTGGTTCTTCACTTGGTTCCCCAGCAGCACGCCTCTACCCTTGAACTTCCTCTTAGGATCACCAACAGGCAACTGTGAGTGCTTTTCAACGCAAATGCCATGTGCGCGAGCCATGTGTATCTCTTCCCCTTTCGCTTTCGCCTCCTTGGCCACAGCGTCATATTCACGCACTGCGCCAAGATCGAAGACGCCCTGGTCGATTAATCCCGACCATTCTTTCTTCATCGATGCCAACGCAACAGGGTTGGTCAGCATCTCTTTCCGGCCAACCGGCCTGGATACTAAAGCGTCGAAGAATCGTACAACTTTCACAGCTTTCTCTCTGTGCTGTATTCGCTCAGAAGTCACGCACGGCATCGATGGGTACTTCTTGGCTTCACCGTCTTCGCCTATCGCAGGCATCGCGAGTGGCACTTTTCCAGAAACTACCTCAGCAGACTCCTCCCATTCATACCAGGTAAGATCCGTCGATTCGTCGACCGTTGGATCTGTCCCCGACGTCGTCTCAGCTTCGTCATTATGACTCTCCATGACTGATGCAACTGCCTTCGTCCAGTTTGGAGTCGACTTTGATCGCTCCTCAGATTTGAACTTCCAGGCATAGATCACTACCAGACACTCAAATTCCTTCTCAAGCTGAACGTTTCGTCTCAAGACGTCTTGGGACTGCTTGGAATCCATGAGAACAACCACTCCGTCAACAGGATTTACAACAATCCTGACCCATTCAAGTTCAGCCAAGTGCTTCCCATCCATTGGGTTCTTGATCTTTGATATGTTCTTCCGCAACCCCCAATTGTACTGCCATTCTACTCCACCCCAGCGGTTTCGAAGCATTGCTCGAATTCTCTTACCACCGGGCATCTGTAATGTCCGTGCCTCTGCTGGCGCAGAAATCTCAGATTCTTTACTCTTGGGATCTTCTTCCTTCCTTTTGCCACCGCCCTTCACCTCGGCCTTTTCTTCCTTGGTGTAGTATTTACTCATCATTTTCCATTCTTCAGGAGTGTACTCTGGAGGTCTCGACGTCTTCATTAACCTGAATCCATCCTTCCCGACAGGATACGGTCTTCCGGCCTTATCGATCTTAACCTCCTTGCCATCATCGTTGACGTACGTGATGCCATCCCCAGGTAGTCCAACTGATACGTGTGGAAGGTCGGACTTCGTAACCTTTTCGTCGCCCTTGGCATGCCCATCTCCTTTCCCTTTTGATGAGCTCGGTCCAGCATCTTCCTCTCCTGCATGATCCCCCCGACCTCCGATAAGTACCTCCGGGCCATCGTCAAGCAGTAGACCAGCGATCTGATCGACCTCATCATCGAGCAGTCGCTTCTCGTCACTCTGCAGCAGTTCAGGCTCGTAGTCCTCATCTTCGATCAGGCGGTCACGCGCATTCAGACCGATCGCATCGACAGACATCTCTATCCCTTCCAAAGTCTCGTTGGCAACCTTGTACTTCTGTTGTATTGGGAATGTCAGAGGAGATTTCAGAATCATCCTCTCCGTCTGATGTGGCATTCTCAACCGAGGTGGAACCTTTGCCTTCTTGATGTTCAGCTCTGCACCCGCAAATGCGGTGAGTGCCCAAGCACGATACTTGTTCGCCCAATGCATTCCGGTGCTCAACACATATCCAGCAAATATACCAGTTTCCCCTCTCGGTTCGAACTTCTCCCTCTTCCCCCCTCGTGCTTCACTCGGCTTGAAGTCTACTAGCGCACCAAAAGGTATCTTCTCGCCCTTGAACTCCTCGCCATGCAGCCTCATCCATGCACTCGACCCATTCACCTCTTCGATGTTCATGAGATGGCACAGAGTGGTGATGGCCTGCACCCAGTAACACGTGGGCAGACCGGCATGTACAAGACAAGCCGAAGTCTGGTCAATGATGAATTGATTTGTCCCTTCAGCAAGGGAATTATTCTGCGGTCTAGGTCGTGGTTCAGCTTCAGCTCCACGCACGCGTTGATCAGTTCCGGGCCATCATCCGAATATACCTGCTTGATTTTCCTCCTCCCGCAGAAGTGCTTGATGGCCCTGACGACAGAGTCAGTGTCTCTTCTCGCGGTTGGATAAGCCATGATAATTCCGGTATATATGTCCCGGATGATGAGCGCATACCTGCCTTCCACTTCATGATCCCCTGACGCCGTCACGAAGTCGAACGTCACCAGGTCTCCGAACGTCTTTACCTCCCTCTTGAAGGCTCCCGTTCGCGATCTGAAGTGTCTCATCTTTGCCTTGACGCATGATTCGCAGAAAGGATTTCGGTACCTGTGTGTAAGCAAATGAGCGATGGAGTTGGCGTCCTTCTTGAGGACCCCCACTTTCCTCTTTATTGATGATCCTTCGTACACATCAACTTCGATTCCGGCATCTGGATCATCTTCATCAACCTCTTCCTCGTGAGCTTCGGCATCACCATGTCGATGTGGGACTGACCCAACATCTACAGGTATTTCCTCAGCTACGGGAGGCGGACGTACCGGACCGGCTCCTCCGGGTGGCCCGAAGTCGAATGCCCCATCATGGTGTTCGCCCTCGGCCTCTGCGGACTCACCGACAGCGGCGGGTGTGACTTCGTTGTCATCGTCACCTCCCTGATCTGCCTCGTCGTTCGTTACCATCGCCAGTACGTCCGAAAAGTGCTCTTTGAGATCGTCTATCGTAGGACGATGCCTGTTACTCCGAAGCTTACCATCACTCACGAGGTATGGGATGTCGTCCTTGACCTGCAAGTGCACGAAACCCTGCTTTGGTGTAACCATGAAAGGTAGTTTACCAGGCATCCAGTGAAATGCATAACCCATTTTCATGCATCTCCTCCCTACTGACAATACCGTGGGTGTCTCATCCAATACGTGTGGCTCGACAGTCTCGTCCAATTCGTCCACGACTATCTTGGCCACATCGGACGTGGAAGTGGAACCATTCGCGGTCTGGAACACGATCTCGTCATCATCTTTCACGATGTCGACGCCCAGGCTCTTCGCCTTGGCTCGTCCGATGAGATCATGACCACATCCGGTGTCCATCAACCATTTCACCCGTTTGCTGATGCACGTTGACATGGCGAAAACGTTCTTCGGCAAACCGTGCTGCTTCTTCCAGTCGACAGCCGATTCCCTGATTTCGTCCTTGCTCTGATCGTATTCGAACATTATGCTGCTCTCCTTGGTCACCGGGAAGTAGTGTTTCTTGTATATATCATCCACCACCTCTCTCAGTATTTTCGCCCTTATCAATGATCGTTGGACTTGATAGGCTGATAATTCTCGATGATCACTGCTTTTGAACTTCTTCTCGTCAACGTATACGTATTGATAAGGCTCATTCTCATTGTCCTCATAACCGTACCATTCCCCTTTTCGTTCCCATTGCCTTCTCTCGTCTTCGAGGTAGGTGATCTCTCCATTCTCGTCGACGTCGAGTACTTCTTTGAACCATACCATTTTCTCGGGGATCTCGGACTCGCCAGACCATCTCGACGATTCGCTCATCGCGTCATCATCATGCTCGTGGTAGACAGTCTCAGCTTCATCCGGTTCGACCTGGTCAACGTCCTTCTTGAAGCTGACCTTTCCCGCAGGAGCCGATTGCTTCAGGACTATCGCAGGCATCGCGACGGCCCTCCTTGCAATAGCTGGTGCTGCGGCCTTGGCGGCAGCCTTCGACTTGGCTTGCGCCTTGTCGTTTGACGTTGCCGGAGCTGAATTGTTCTTGATGAGCTCGTGCCTGTACTTGCAAGCGCTCCCCCTGTCGCACTTCCCCTTCTGAAACGCGAAGCATGCTCCATCATCCCTCTTTGGTGACGACGATCTGGACTTGGACTTACCCTTTCCTTTCCCCTTGGGCATGTTCTCCAGCTTGTGCTCCGTCTTCTTGCTGTGGGAAAATGTGCATTCATTTCCTTTCACGCATCCCTTCGCCGATTTGAAGTGATACCAACAGGGGTTATCTTTGCCTCCGCCCGGACTCTTGCCTCTGTCGCTGGCACCGTCGGACTTGCCGTTCTTGCCAGCGTGGCCCTTTGCTTTGGCTTTTGGGAGTACAGGAGCAGCATCAGGTCCACCGGATTTCCCCTTTCTGCCCTTGCCACCCTGGTTCTCCTGTTTGCCAGTGGCTGGAGCCGCATCTTTGCCGCCTGACTTCATCATCGACTTGACCGATCTCTCCTTCATGTCAAGCATCAGGGCCTCCCGATCCGCCTTGATCTGATGGTCGATCAACGCCAATAAGAATTCATACGTCTTCTGAGGGTGCTTGTCCGGTAGTCTATGGTAGGCATTGAGGCCGAATTCCATCTTCTTGCTCCCCTTGATCTTCCTGTAAAGGATATCTCTGAGAGCCAATTTACTGGGTCTGTCCTCGCTCCTCATCTTCAGCAGCAAATCATACCATTTGTTCCTGAACATAACCAAGTTCTTGTCTCCAGGAAAGTCAAGGTTGAATAGATGCTCGATGTGGTAGACAAGATCCGTCCTATCGGATGTTCTGAATGATTGCATAACCAATGCCACCAACTCTCGTCCCTTCACGATCACCCCTTGTTGATGTCGTAGCTCCGAGTGCCGCGTAGCGTCGAGGTATACGTCCTTGGCTTCGTCAGGTGCTTGTTTCAACATGTTCTGCATGCCCATGGCCATCTTAATATCTATCGTAGCAAATCTGTCGCCACCTGAATCGCTAAGCATATTCAGGTCTGGGTTCAACCCAAGAGCCTGTTCCAACCATTTCGTCCATGTGTCGGTATCTGGATCTGCACATGCGCTCAGAACATTCATCAGCAGTTGCATCTTCCAGTTATCAAGTTGGTGGATCTTTGGCCAAGCCGGAATAGATACCCTCTCAGCCTCTTTCCTCGAGATCCTCGGTCTATCGTTCTTGATCTCTCGATCATCTCTCGATCTTCTTCGTCTCCTCCGTGTCCGATTGTCATCTTCTTCCTCTTCTTCTTCCTCGTCTTCTTCATCCTCTTCGTCGTCGTTGTCCTCGTCTTCATCGTCGGGTGGGTCATCCGGAGGTCCTCCTCCGCCACCTGTGAGGCTCAACTGACGTCGATTTGCTCCCTGCCTATTTCCATTAGGCGAGAATCCACCGTAATCCAATGGGGGCGTAGTACCGTTGTTTCCCCCTCCATCACCACCACCAGTCGTAGTAGTGGATTGTGGGACATGCCCAACAACCCCTTGCATCTGGGATAGGTGTACATCGATCATTGGATCACCGAAAGACGGAAAGAGAATCGAACCCGGCATTAGTGACGAATTAGGGGTCAGATTTGAAGACGATGACGGGACTAACCCAGCCACCTTCTTGTCTACCCTAGTTGAATTAGCTTGGGGTCCTCCCTCAGCGCGTTTCACTACTGCTCGTTCACGATGTCCATCTTTGCTGCTGGAGGCTTCCTGTGTCTCCAGCTTCTTGTGTGCACGTAGTTCCTCGTTGTCAGCATCGAGTTGGCGAACAAAACTCTCTTCTTGCTTGAGCGTCGCATCCCTTTCCTTCAGTTGTCCCTGAAGCTCATGCATCTCCTCAAGGTACTCATCGTACACTCCCTTAGCTGTCAATCTCCAGTACTCAGCCTCCTTCGACTTCTCGTCCATCGTGCACCGTTCTTCTTGTTTCGCTTCTTTGACCTGGGCTAACTCTAAGATCGCATCCTGACGATGACCACCTTCGATAGCGATCATCTGGTCCTTCATCGACACATCGGATTCATACTGTTTGACGATCTCTTCCTTCTCGCGAAGCAAGCAATCTGCTCTCTTCGATTCTTGTTCTGCAAATACTGTAACATCATTCAGTCTCGCCATCAGCTGTTCCCTGGAGTCCTCCATAGAGTACGTCTCGGGGCGCTTGACAAGTGCGTGTTCCAACTGTGACTTCAGACTTTGGACCATCTCCTCCTCGTTGAACTTCTCGATAGATGTAGACGATTCGATGCCTCTGATTTGTTGCTGATAAACTGATATCTGCTGTGAAGCTTCACGGTGTATCTGATTTGCACGTATAGCTGACTCCTGCGCGGCCGACTTCTCGCTTGCCATGTAGGATTTCATCACTGCAATTTCCCGCTTCTGCTCCATGATAGTTCCTTCAGCTTGTCTCATCTGTTGCATTATAATATTCGACTCCATGTCTTTCTTTTCCCCGTATTGAAATGCGTTCATTTCCACCTTGCGCATCTGTTGGGCTTCCTCCTCAAACTTGCGCCATGCCTCAGCCATGTGGTGTTGGTGGTGACTCACTAGATGTCCCGACTGCTTGCTGGCAATCTCGCATCGTCTTTCCAGCTCCTGGATCCACCATCCATAGTCTTCTTGATGAAGATTCGCCATTGCTGCCGACATTTCATCAAGTGTCTTTTGATATTCCCCGATCTCCACCTCCATCTTGTTCTTTTCCTTAATCGCGGCGCGAAACTCCGCACTGGTGGGTGACTTTGACCTCCCACCCTTCGATGTCGATCTCACGCCCTTCTGCGACGTCCGTGGTGTCGCAGGCGAAGATGATGATCTTCTCGGTGGAGATTCTCTTTGCTTCGACTCCTGATGAACATCGATCTGCTTCCATGATCTTGTGGGAGTGGATATGTCGCTGAATAGCGCGGAACCTCCGCTCCCAGGTTCATCCTGTGAATCTGCGATCATATCCATCACCGCAGGAAGAGCCATCAATCCATTGGATCCCTCTGAGCTGCTGTTCCCAAAAGTTGCAGTACTTGGGCTCGCTGAAGACGCCATTGTACTGTGTAGGTTATCGTTCCTTTATTGTCCCTGTACCCGCAATAAACCAGCTGTCTCTCTGTCCAGTGTAGAGCTTGTAGATACGGCTGATAACCTGTCAAGAGACGGCAAGGTGACGTCCCGTGGGACGCTATGCACCGAACCCTCCAGCTGTAATACCAACCACGTAGAAAGGTGTATACGGACGATGCCGTTATAGCCGAACCCGTGTAAACGTTGTAAGGGGGAAGGAATGATAGTTACAACAGTGGTCCTGACAAATGCAGCGCAAGCGAAGTGTTTTCCGCTCTCAATGCCGATCACGTATGAATGCAGCCACGCATCAGATCTTGAACCTCAATTGTGTCTTGAGCCAAATGGCGATCAATGGAACTTGGTAAGCAACACTAACACAGACCTCAGAACAGCTTCCCAATTTAGGCACGGGGCCTAGAGGGTTTTAACACGTTGCGATTTGTGGATCCTGTTTTACGATCCGTCCCGAAACCAGCCAAACGAACCCCGTATTTGCCGAGAACCCCTCCTTTCGATTTTCTTAGGCTACAAGAAGGCCGTGGTTGGATACTATAGGTCCTCCAGTAGAGAGGCTAGAATAAGGGTACTCGATTCTTTTTCTGTAACCCTCCCAACCAAGAAGGAAAAGGAGAGAAGGGCAGTGGGGGACCTAGTTTCTGTTTGGTATCACTCAGCTGCCCAGTGTATTGAGGTCAAAGGAGTTCTTAGCCATTCCCAAGCATTTCCCATTAAACGACAATAAGCAAAAATGTAACATGTTTCCCAACAATCCATCAAAAGACCGTGCCTGGAGTCTCCATGACCATTTAAAAATAGGTCCGTGACCCCATTATTGTAGGAAATGACCCAGGATTTATAAGGGTCATGGAGACTCTAGGTGGTTGGAAACATAGAAAAGGGTACCAACATTTCTGTAGTCTACTTTAGTAGGGGATCCCTCCCAACCAAAAAAGGGAAGAGAAGGGCACTGGGAAACATAGACACCTTACAAACACCAACCGACTGGGCTGTTCATAATGGAGGCTTGGCGAATCCTAATCCACAATCCCTATAGGGAAGCCACTACAAAGGGGACCGGCTCCTTGCGCAACCCAAGGTAAGGATTAAGGATTCCCTTTGAACAGCCGAGATCGAAACGACCGAAATCGCCGAAGTGCCAGGTCGTAGTCGCTGGGCCAGTCCGCGTCCTCCGGCAGCACCGCCTCGCGAAGGAAAAATCCGAGTTCTGTGGGGCACGGGCCAGATCCCCCCGCTAAAAGTTTGACTAACTTTTTAGTGGGTTAAATGGAACCTACCACTAAACGCTAAAAGGCTGGAAGGCTGAGGGCATGGCTGGGAGCCACCAAGAAACCATGACAACAAATCTGGTTGGGGGGGTTGGGGTTCGGGGGGGAGGGGAGGGGGGTTGAGAAGTTTTTCGAAGAATCCCTGAAACCAATAAAGATGTCCCATGTCTCACCCATTATTCTGTTGTTAAACCAATATATATATATATATACCAGGAGCCTCAAAAACCAATGAAAATTTCATACCTACAAAAAACACGATGTTTTTTGGGAAAACACGATGTTTTCGGGAAACACCGCTTTTTCGATTTCAAGCATTTTCCCATACATTCCTTCAACTCGTCATCCGTTCTCAAAAGATCTCAAAAGCATCATCTCAACCTCAGAATCTCCCATCGCCCTCCCCTTTTGCGCTTGTAACGAAATCAGCTTCGCATTCGCCACTCGTCTTTCGCAACTCCAATCTGAAAGAAGGAGGCTGGGGACCCAAATAGTCAAAAGGACCACGGTTTTATGACACTTGTCAAGCAGCAATGCCATAATGAGGGCTTGCTGGTTTCGAACAGCGCGCAAGCTCGAGCAAAGACCGTGCTTTTGCTCACGACTTCGTTGTTTTCCAGCAACATTCTCGAATTAGCGCATTCGTGGTTGAACTCGAAAAACCCATAGAATTTCCACTGTTTGCCACGCTTTACTACGGGCTCTCCACGGTTTAGCTACGGGTTAGAAAACAAGATGTTTTCCAAAAACACGATGTTTTCGGTTGGGGCTTCTACGGGTTTCTACGGGTTTTCTACGGGTTTTCTACGGGTTTCTGCGGTTAGCCGCCAGGATCCCGCCCCATTTTCTAAAAAAAACTCAAAATTTATAAAAACAATCTCAAAAGGTGTCACCTGGTCTCGTTTTGCACCAAAAGGAGCTTTCGGATTCCAGCACCCCCTTCAAACTGGTTCGGTATGACCTGGCGCCAGTCTTCAGGTGCCTGTTGCTGTGAAAGGTGCTTCAAGACTGAAGCCAGCTGCACACCCTGGCTGTCAGGCTCATCAATGTGGTCCTTAGAATTTGAAGCATACTCAGTATAGAGCGTTGCCCTCAGTTGAAATCTTAATGGGTGATGCCTGTGTGAATCCACTCCCGACCCTTGCCTTTGACCCTTTGCTCCAAATGAGTGTTTGGCCTCAGAAGCCAATTTTTTAGGGGTTTTATCAAAAACACGATGTTTTTCCTGAAAACACGATGTTTTTAAAAAATCGAGCAAAAACACGATGTTTTAGTCAGGGTACGACATTTTTACAGGTTCTTGAAGCCCTAGGTATATATATATATATATATATCGGGAAAGAGCGGGGGGTGGGGGACAGGGGGGGCGGGTTGAGATGTTTTGTTCAAGAAAACTGCCTCTAATTTATCCTGATACTGGTGGACGAAATCCACTTGGCACCAGTTGGGATTAGGAGGTTTATCAACCATTATGTAAGCAATCGCGTAGTGAGGTACTTTGACATCAATGTTCCACACCGCCTGATGTCAACATTGGCTGTGTCACCCAATGACAAGGTGCCCCATAGAAAGGACAAGGACTTGACCATGCTTCGCTGTGTGTTGTTGTTAGAGGACTTGTTACAAAAGCTTTCCTTGACAATGGGCCTGTGATGCACACTGATCCCACTGGCGATTTCTCTGCTTGGTTTCCCTCACCCACACCAACATGGCTAAGGTGAAGGCATTCAATGGCTTGAAACGAAGCTCGACGCTTTCGCCTTCACGTACGCAGCTGGCTGCAGCTGTTCGAAGCCCGCATTCCAAGCCTGGAAGGCTCAAATTGGGACGGAGTCCCGGGTGCAAAAGGACCTGGGCTGGCTGTCAACTTTTTTTTGGCGGATCTGCTTAAAGTGAGGAATTTGTGCGTGAAATGGAAACCCAAGCACTAAAGCAACTCAACGCGACTAAAGACAACTAAAAACAAGCAAAGACAAGTAGCAAACGCAACTAAAACCTCTTGAAGCAAGGTGAGTTGTGATTAAGATCCGGCAAAGAGGTCTGAGCAAAGGCTATTTGTTCTTTGTCGCAGGCTTTGCTCGTGGCATGCTGGGCCCTGAGACAAGCAATTAGAAACCTGCCCTTTGATAGGAGGCCTGTCTCCGGCAACTCAACCAATCTCGCATTCTGTCCGGCGACATATATATTGCCCTGTTTGGGTTGGTTGAATGAACTCCTTGCGTGGGTCCCTTGGCGCAGGAAACGATCTCAGAATTTCACTTGCCCCAGCACACCCCCAATAACTATGATAGAATGGGTCTGCTAGAGGGGCAAAGAAAGACTCTGTGTCTGGGCTTCCTGTCCAAATCATATACGGACTCTAATTATTCATGACCTCCCCCTGATACTTGCTGCTCAATTTGACATAGCATTTGTGTTGAGTCCTCAAAAGCCTGACGAACCACAAACTGAAGTCTAAGGAATGAAGCGCGTTCACACCGAAACATGAACGACGCGACGTAAGAATAAAGCACGACGTGTGCAAAGTGTTTGAAGCCTGCAGACCTGATGAAGGCTGGATCTGCGGCTGTGGTGAGCATTTTGGATTCCTTTAGATGGCAGCTGAAGGACCACCAAAAGCCAACAGAACACCGACCAATTTGGAGTCCCCAGATGCTTGCAGGAACCCAGGATCAATAATAATCTGGATAGGCGCGTGTTCGATTTGAGAGGGCATCCTTCATTTTTGAGGAAACACCTCACGCGCCAAAATGTCCACCAGGTTGAATCATCCGGGGTCGACTTTGTCTTACTTCCTGAGTGGATTGATCGGGAAAAAACATCTAGATTTGTTGTTCAGCTGATTTCTTCCCAAAATGCGTGAAGTCCCAAAAGCAATAATGAGATCCGGGGTCGACAATATTCCTCCATTTGAGCGGTACCCTTTGAGGCCCCTCGCGGCCTGTCGCGGAGTAAGAAAAAGGCCGCAAGTTGAAAGCGAACAAAATTTCGGAGAAAGCTGCCTCGACACCCTCCTTGATCCACAACCGCCATCTGCTCGGCACGGTGGGGTCGACGTACATCCTGCCGTAGGTTCAAGCCAATCACATCGTTGGCCCCCAAACAACCCAAACCCCCCAAACCCGCCAAACCCCCTTTTCTTGGGACAACAGGTAAAGGTTTTGGGGAGGGGGGGGTGCGGCTCCTGAAAGGTGCTGAGCATCTTAGCCCAAACATGAGACACCTGATGGACCTCCTGAAATTCGATCATCTTCTTAAACGCGTGGTTTCTGTGAAAAACAAGCATCCTTTGGTTGGCTGATTCTACTCCCAAAAGAAAAGTGGGGCGAACCGCCAAACAAGCTTCTCCATTTGCTTCTTCGCCAGGCAAAAATGAGAACATACATGTCCTGCAATGAAATCGATTCTTCAAAACCATCAGGGAGAAATCACAAGTAAAGCATGTTGCAGCAAATGGAAGAGACCAACAAATCTAGAGGCTGCCGCTGAATCCCATGACTCCCCCCCTTTTCCCGGCCCGAATCCCCGAGACGGATCGATGCCCGAGCCCCCCGCCCCCGCCGAGACTTTGGGTCCTGATGGTGCGGTTGGGCAGCTTCGACAAATCCCAGCGCCAAATCACAGAGGTCAAGGAATCCACCGCCTGCGAAAGTCTGAGTCCACTCGGCTGATTTTTGATTTCGCGGGTCAGCCATTCTTGACTGGTGCCGTTCAGCGTGGGCCCATAAGTCTATTTTCCGCTTTTTGGAGGGATGTCCCAAGTCAACCACCAAACAAGAGAGTGCCCAATCTAAGGGTTGATTCCCCATTCTTTTCAGCCATCGTTCTTTTCAAAAACTGATCGCCTTTCCCCCAGGGTTTTGGGTGGTCTAGAAAGAAGGATCCCTGGATTCAGAATGGGGAAGCTACCCCTAGAGTTTCGGATATACGTTGATTTTTCGGATTCAGCCGGACCCAGTCAAAGGAACACCCCCCTTTGCCGGGACCGCCTTTGAGGGTGCTCCGGACTCATGCGCAACACATCTATATATATATATATATGGTCACCCCCCCCTGCATGACCTACCGTTGTCTTTCAAAAAGTCGTTGGGGACCATTAGCAGACAAGAAAAAAGTGAAAAAAACACATGTTTTTTATGGTTTTTGATTAAGAAACAACACAGTCAACCATTGAAAAATTAAGAAAAACCAGTGTGTTTTGATGGTTTTAGCAAAAAATATGCAAAAACCCATGTTTTTTTAGAAAAAAACAGGAAAGCATTCAAAAAAACAAGTGTAAAAACTGATATGTTTTTCAGATAGATCCCTAAGTCAAAAACTAAGAATTCCCTGGGTTTTTGATGGTTTTGCAGTAAAACCTTCAGAATTCCTTGGGTTTTTAGCATTTTTCACATAAAACCAAGAACACCTCGAGAAAACCAAGAATCCAAGAATCCAAGATTTTCAGGTAGATGTTTGGTCCACTACAAAATCTTGGATTCTTGGTTTTCTCGAGGTTTTCTTGGTTTTCTTGGTTTTACTTGCGAATTCTTGGATTTCCAGCAAAAAACCAAGAATTACTAGGGTTTTTTTGGATTTCCAGCAAAAAACCAAGATTTACTAGGGTTTGTTTGGATTTCCAGCAAAAAACCAAGAATTACTAGGTGTTACTAGGGTTTTTTTGGATTTCCAGCAAAAAACCAAGATTTACTAGGGTTTGTTTGGATTTCCAGCAAAAAACCAAGAATTACTAGGGTTTTTTTTGGATTTCCAGCAAAAAACCAAGATTTACTAGGGTTTTTTTGGATTTCCAGCAAAAAACCAAGAATTCCCAAGTAAAACAAGGCAAACCAAAAAAACCTCGAGAAAACCAAGAATCCAAGATTTTGTCGTGGGCCAGACATCTACATGAAAATCTTGGATTCTTGGATTCTTGGTTTTCTCGAGGTTTTCTTGGTTTTCTTGATTTTACTTGGGAATTCTTGGATTTCCAGCAAAAAACCAAGAATTACCAGGTTTTTTTTGGATTTCCAGCAAAAAACCAAGATTTACTAGGTTTTTTTTTCCAGCAAAAAACCAAGAATTCCCAAGTAAAACAAGGAAAACCAAGAACACCTCGAGAAAACCAAGAATCCAAGACTTTGTCGTGGGCCAGACATCTAACACAACAGAAATACCAGCACCAACTGAAGACGAAGAAGAAGAACCACAAAGATAATTTTGAAAAATTGAAATCTTAATAATGGCATATATAATGGGTATTGGTAAAAGTAAAAATAATGAAAATAATAGTTTGGAAGACATTAAGATTTTAAGTATAGATGAAAAAACACGAGCAGACACTTTAATTATTAAATCTCTTCAAGAATGTGTGACACGAATTGAGAAACTAGAGAAAGAAAAATCTGACAAACTAATATATAAACTTCCTGCCTTACAATTTTGCAATGCTTCGTTAATTTAAATTAATAATATTAACATATAATAATATTATTGATTGCTATCATAATCTGTCATTTTTTCCTCTGGTATTGTTGTTGAAGTAGTACTACTTATATCATCTATTAAATCTTCTTCATCAACAAATTTATTTTGACATCTTAATAATTCCTCGTCTGTTGCCCTTCTTTTCAATACTTTATAAAGTTTATGTATCCAAGAATTAGTATGAACATTACAATTACCTCTACGATAAAATCCACCACATCTACATAGGTTCATTGGCATATTACTATATTATATTAAATTATAATATCTTTATTCATCATTCGTAATTTGAAATGCCTGTTCAAATCTGATATGAAACAGTTTGTTAATGTCTTTAGCATTCATATTCACGTAGAAGAAACTATAAGGTGTGTCATTAACGGCTTGATGATACATATCTAATAATTGATGTTTATCAACAATGGCGCTATTTTCTTCAATAAAACTCATTAACTCACTTGCATTTTTCAACCTAATGAACTGGCATTTAAACGAATGATAGGCACTAAAACATTATATTTTGTGTTGAACCAATTACACTTACTGCATCGTGCCTGCCTCTTGTAAAAAGTCCGTGTAATAATTTACTATATCTAACAAATTTAGGATTGTCTGCGTGGTCATCTACAACGATGAATATTGAATGCGTGGTCATCTATAACGATTAATATTGAATGTAGTTTCTTTATCTTTTTAGACTTCATATAATTAATTATTTTCTTCTGTCTTTCAATTACATTTTCTAAATCACTTGGATTATAATTAGCAAAATAAATTTGTTCTTTTTCATCATCCATGTGCAATTCATCCCTGATGTATTTTTTAACTTCTGTAAAAGTTGGGTCATTATGAACGCTGGGGGAAAATATAAATATTCCTGCAAATGAATTTCTATAAACATTCAAGATAAGGTTTTGGACTAAAACTGTTTTGCCTCCCGTCGATGAAGCAACTATAATACTTCTAAATGGTAATTTTCGCACGTGTTCATATGTGGATTGTTTGAATTCATATTCAGTTATGTTTATTGGTTTTATTATTGGGACATCTGTCATAGTTGATATTAAAGAAATATAGAAAATTATATTTAAAAAAACTTGTCATTAATATTAAATGGAACATCATTATGTTATGAGTGGCGGTGAATAACATAATGGAACAGGTTTTCCATTGCTTCAATCAATAAGCATTGAAGATAATTAGCTTTGTGTTTTGCTCGCGTGTGCAATGAACACCAAGTGCTGTGCCGGGCAAATGATAGATGAGATCCTGCTTTTTTTTAGCTAAAAGGTAGGTCATGCAGGGGGGGGTGAGCATATATATATATATATATATGGTCACCCCCCCCCCAGGGCCTACCTTTCTACTTTTTGCATGAAAGAGATTTATTTGCAGATGTTCAGTGTCCACTTGGTTTGCAGATGCCTTGCAGAAAGCACTGTAATTTACGGTGTTTTTGTGCATTGTTTGATATTGTCTCAGATGTGCTTTCTATACTTGATGCAAAACAGGATTCGAGAAAGCAACAAACACGAAAACGGAAAGCGTTTTCAGATGCAACTTTGTCAGTGTTAAAAACACTGTTATTTGCAGTGATTTTGAAGGAAACTGCAAAAAACACCTGTTTCTTACGTTTTTTGATGGTTTCAGCCTCAAAACCTGCACAGGCTCAAAAAATTGCAAAAAATCCAAACCTGGAAGCTCCAAAACCTGCACAGACTCAAAAAAATGCAAAAAATGCAAAACCCAGATACAATGTCAGAGGTCAGGGCTTGATTGGCCTGGACTTTTGCATTTGTTGCATTTTGTTTGAGCCTGTGCAGGTTTTGGAGCCTTGGATGTTTAAAACCTGCACAGGCTCAAAAAAATGCAAAAAATGCAAATCCCAGATGCAATGTCAGAGGTCAGGGCTTGATTGGTCTGGACTTTTGCATTTTTTGCATTTTTTGAGCCTATGCAGCCTTGGATGTTTAAAACCTGCACAGGCTCAAAAAAATGCAAAAAATCCAAACCTGGAAGCTCCAAAACCTGCACAGGCTCAAAAAAATGCAAAAAATGCAAAACCCAGATGCAATGTCAGAGGTCAGGGCTTGAGTGGTCTGGACTTTTGCATTTTGTGCATTTTTTGGAGCCTGTGCAGGTTTTGAGGCGTCCAGGTTTGGATTTTTTTGCATTTTTTTGAGCCTGTGCAGGTTTTGGAGCCTTGGGTGCTTAAAACCTGCACAGGCTCAAAAAAATGCAAAAAATCCAAACCTGAAAGCTCCAAAACCTGCACAGGCTCAAGAAATGCAACAAATGCAAAACCCAGATGCAATGTCAGAGGTCAGGGCTTGATTGGTCTGGCTTTTTGCATTTTTTGCATTTTTTTGAGCCTGTGCAGGTTTTGGAGCTTCCAGGTTTTGATTTTTTGCATTTTTTTGAGCCTGTGCAGGTTTTAAACATCCAAGGCTGCATAGGCTCAAAAAATGCAAAAAATGCAAAAGTCCAGACCAATCAAGCCCTGACCTCTGACATTGCATCTGGGATTTGCATTGCAAAGTAGCATCGAAGGCTTTGGGGCCAACAAAGTCGAAGAAGTGCTTTGCCTTGCTCTTGTCCTTGGGATGATCAAGAGGAAGGTCAGTAGGCGAGACAGGACCACGAGGCAAGTCCACGACATTGGGCTTGGACAAGTTCTTGAGGAAGAGCGCGTTGGTGGCATTCAGGGCCGTTTCCAGAGAGATTTCACTGGCTTCTGACATCATTGCTACAAGAAAAAAGAGATACTTTGAATGACCTGGTTTGAGCTTCTAGCAGCAGAGTAATATATAAAGGAAACTGTGTCTAACATCAAAGAAAAATGTACATATTTATACATATATATATATATGCTCACCCCCTACTGTTGAAATTATCAGTTTTTCTAGACTGTGCAAGTGAAAAGGTAGGCCCTGGGGGGGGGGGTGAGCATATATATATAACCATGCCTACTGTCTGAAGAATTGGTCTAAGGCTGCATGTTGAACCCACAAGCGCCCAGTGTGAACTTCTCAGAACCGTTTTGTTTTTTTTCCTCGTTGACCACCAAAAAGCCTGGAGAAAAGGCAGGTTTTTAAAAGGAGGGATGGCTGAAAAGAATGGGGAATCAATCCCTAGAGTACTGGTTGCAGCCAGCCCGGATCCAAAGTGGCCACTGGTCCAATGGACCTTGGAGGGTGCTACACGGCCCACTTGCTGGTGCCGAAGTGCTAGACCAAGATGCGGAGGATCCAATGCTAAGTTCGCAAAAAAGGAGCAAGGTAAGCCCATGGACCGGAACTCGCCCGGGTTTTGTGGATCTTCTTGGCTCACTTGTTTTTTCTTGTAGGCTGCCTGTCCACGTTCAAAGGCTTAAGGGTTTTTGTGCGCGACCAGAGGCCCGGTGCACCGGCCCAGGTCTGCCTCTTGAGTCACACCCCCATGGACCAATGGACCACTGAGCTTCCCATTGACCATGCTTTATATGGGTAGGGCTCACAAAAGTGGTCCGCAGTTTTGGGCCCCTTGGATGGAAACAAAGACCTGCGTAACCCCAGTTCCTCAATTTCTGACCAAATCCAAAGGTCGACGCATGTGGGGCTTCCCATACTTTAAATCTACCCAGGCCCAGACAGCCCTCCCAAACTGATATTAACCAATGCACACGTTGCCCAAACATCGCGCGATGGACGGAACCTCTTCAGCCCTTTCGGAGTCGTGTTCATCCCATTTCAGGGCTCTCTACATGTCCCCCTGAAACATCGCACGAGGGAAACCACCGGCCAGGCTAGTAAGTTGTTGGTAACCATTCGTATGCTTATCGGTTGATACTTTGGATGGACGAAATCCGAGGGTGGTTCAACCCATCGTCCATTCACAAAAAAATAAGATCTCCCTGGGTGGAGAAGTCGCTAACTTCGCTGACAGCCTCGCTCGGCAGCTTCTTGCCAGCTTTGTGGTACCCGATGTCTGTGAAGTCCTAAAACGGTCGGCAACAGGGCCCAACGAATTTGAATGAAGGGGCAGGGTGTTGGTTGAGTGAGCCGGTGTTGGTTGGATTCCCTGAAAGGAAACCACATCGGAGATGGTTTTCGGGATCATTCCCTCATTCCCTGCTGACCAGTTGCTGGATGCGTTCAAACAAGCCCCCAAAGTTCGTCTTTTAAGAACATGCCCAGACATCCATTTGATTTGCTTTTATGGGTGGTTATCGTCTTGCTGCTTCGGAAGTGCTTCAGAATGGGTTATGGGCCATGGGTATACAATGGGTGCTAGGAATAAATCCATTGATCGCCTGAAAGGATTCACAAGGGATGGCTCATAGAGCCCCACACAGCCCCCACAAACCATGTTTCCCAACATCATCTGCCAAATGCGAGCGGGCGGGATGAGAAGAATCCACCACATGGGTAAAAAGAAAATGAAAAACAACCACTAGAACATGCAGATCTTAAATCCCAATTCACCCTCAAAAAGGGAATGCAATCGAACAGGGCCCAAAAAATGCTGCAAAATCACCCAAACACGGAAGCATAACTGTCTAACCCTTGGTATGTTAGCAAACAATAACTGTCTGCTCTGTGCAGCCCACTACAAAACATCGGCCGTACCAAACAAAAACCAACACCGGTTGACAAAAGTGCCAGCAAACAGCGAAATCCAAACACAACACCAGCACAAGAGTGAAGGAATTTGGTACCCTCGAAGGTTGAAATGTCCATCCTCTTCCTTCCCGCCGCCCCTCGCACCGCTTGCACGCGAAACGGTCGATCGATGGCTTTCCAGGGCGCCGTGGTGAAGTAGAGCAGCCGGTCGTCCGCCATGCGGGGCGGCATGGGCGTTTCCGGCAGCACGGTCAAGGAGAAGCCCAAAGAGATCGGGGCGGTGAGGCCTCACTGCCATCCATGTTTTACGACAGGCTTTTTCAGCGAAGAAATTCCCGAAGAAGTGGAACTCTTCTTCCTCTTCTTTTTTCTGGGGCGGAAACCTATACAAGTTTGAAACCAAAAAGGAAAAAGGTTGAAGATCCAACACATTTCTTCAACCCAAATAGATGTTCAAGCATTGGTTTCAGGGCTGTGGGAAATGACCACGTCTGTGATACAACAACAACGGACGCCCACAGACTAATTCTCCCCCCCCCCCCAAAAAAAAGAGCAAAAATGAGAGGACTCTCTTGTATCACAGAAGGACCCCCAAGAATGGGGTGTTGAATCCGCAAAGCATCTCCTCGAAGCATTGTTGGGTCGTTGGCTTACAACTCAATCGAGGGGCAATCTACCTTGCTTGGGCCAGGATTTGAAGGGGTTTGTCTCAGAAAAGGATATGGAATCCCCTTTCTCTTCAACACATCACGAAAAAGAGTCCCATATCAACAAAAGACCCAGCCAAATCCTAACATTTAAGTGGTGCGGACTAAGAATTCTAATGAACAGCTTGTCCACAAACCAGACAACACATCCAAACCACTAACCACGCCCCGCTTGGCACGCGGGGCTGCCTGCAGATTCAGTGCATGCAAGGGCTGTGGGGTTCTCAAAACGTGGCTCTTTGAGGCCTGAAATAACTACTGAGCGTCTGGCTGGCATGGCAAGAAGCAGGCACAAACTCAGAACGAAGAAAAACCGCCGCGAGAACTTTTCAGCTTTCCTCTGGTTTGGATTGGCGGTTTGGAAGGGAGTGGTTTCCCATCTACCCTCTAGAACGGTTCACATCTGACCATCCATCCAAGCCACCAAAGGGTAGCCTGAAACGAGCCCCGAACCTCCCTGGAATCCAGGAAGAGGCTACTCTCTGGCTTGGGATCAACAAAGACTTTTTGCGAAGCGGGGGAAGCGGGGATTCAAAAAACCACAGGGGGCCAACGCGGCCAACACCTCGATTTTCATTCTAGAAACTGTTCTGCTAGTTTTGGCTCTCTCTCAAACTGGAAAAATGAATTCCCTTTTGGTCGGTTTTCAAGGGAAGCCAAGGGAAGACACCTGGAAAAAGTGGGGGGGGGGGGGGAGTAGCACAGATCTGCTTGCAACCGGTCGGCTCAGGTACTCCACGGTGAGGTCTAGGTTCTGTGGGAAGGCCTGGCATCGCAGGTCGAAAGTTGCAGCTTTTTCAGAAAAGCAATTGAAACATAGCTTGGCTGTTTTTTCCCAAAAAAAGTTAAAGTCTAAAGATCCAACCCAATAGCATTCAAGATAGGGGCCCCATATGGCGCCTCTTTCTGACAACCATGATGGGCCTGACCGCAAAATAGTGGGTGTGTCCTTTTGTCTCCCAATTTTGCTTCCTTCCCAAAAGGGGTGCAGTTTAACCGATTTGATGAGAGGTGGCAAGTTCAGTAACTTGTTTGCAGTGTTAGATAATCGAAGCTGGTAAGTCCTTGTAAGCAGTGTTCACTTCGTCCTCATCTGGACGGTACTAAAAGGCGATTCGCGGTGCAATTCTTCTGTCATTCTAGGGGTTCGGTCCCCCTTCTTTTCAACCGTCCTTCTTTTCAAAAAGCGGATCCGTTTTCCCTGGGTTTCCAGAAGTTTTCTAGAAGCCATTTCCCCAGGGTTCTTGGTGGTTTTCTAGAAAGATCCGGATCCCTGGATTCAGCCTGGGGAAGTTGCCCTCAGAGTCATGGGATTTAACTGACCCAAGGAACCTGGCCATTGCACCAGTGGGGTTGATCCATTCTTGTCAATCGTTCTTCTCGAAAATCAGCTGTTTCCCGGGTTCTGGTGGCTCTCTAGAAAGAAGGATCCGGATCCCTGGATTCAGGATGGAAATGGAAGCTACCAAAAGGAATTGCAAATCAAAACATTATGCTTGTTTTCTTCCTCTCTCAAAGAGGAAAAGAGTGACTGACAAAGAGACCTCAGTGAGACCAAAGCCCAAGGGCCAAAGACCTGGCCCAGAAAACCCATAATTCCATAGTGTATATATATATGAACATATATACGAATATATGTATATGTGTATACATATATATAAGTATAAATATGCATGATTGTGTTTCTGGCCTACAAAACTATAATACCGCCATGGCCAAAATGGTCTTACAGGGAAAGCTTGGACCCTGCCACCAACAGTCACCCTGCTTGCAATTGTTTTGTGAGTGCTGGATCCAAATTGCCATCATCCACTGGTGGGTGAAGGCAAGCTAGGTCCTCCAGTGGAGAGGTTAGAATAAGGGTACCCACTTTTTCTCTGTAGTCTATTTTAGTAGGGGAACTCTCCCAACCAGAAAAGTTGGGTGAGAGGTCGGGCACGTGGGGGACCTAGCAAGGTCCAAGAGCAACGGGACCTTGAGGGTGCCGGATGCCCGACGGGCGAGACCACCTCGACCTCGCCTGCGCGTTGAGAATGCGGTAGTTGGTGACCGTCTCCAGCTGAAAGGTGTAGAACATCTTGGACACCTGACAAACCACGCGCGAATTTGTCGGTTCAATGTCCTTCAATTTGCTTAAGCTGCCTGGAAGAAATAAACATGTGTCCAGTAGTGATAGATTCCCTTCAAAACCAACAAGGGAAAGTAGGCAATTATCTTAAGCAAATAGAAGATGTCGGGTTGTCTCTGCCGGTGTCCCTTTGGTTTCCCTTCAAGTACCCACCAAAACAAGAGTTCCCTCGCAAAAAGGCACAGCAACACTGATTTAGAGCCAATGGCCAAGGGGAGCCGTGGATAGTTATGACCATGAGTGGTCCTTAAGGGTACCCCTCCTTAGTGGATCTTGAATGGCCCCTAGTCAATCATAGACACCACTTGGCGAGAATAGCTCCCCTTGGCTCTTGTTTCCAGTGCACGGCCCAGGCGACAGTGCGTTGTTTTGTCAGGGGCACAGTGAGTCTGAAAGTTTCTCAGTGTCCACATATCTCTTCTTAACCCTGTGAAGCGTGCCCTTTTCTCGCTGTTGGGACACATCCACAAAACACACATTGCCCATTGGCGCTGGTGAAACAAAAAAGGGCCCCTGCTAGGTGTCACCAGTGATAGAAGGGAGCCCAAGCAACAACAAGGGAACAAGGTGTCCTTAAACTGAACAACTTGGAAACACAAAAGAACAACAAAACCAGAGGTTCCAACCAAGACTTGCCACACAAGCCAAAACGTTTTAGCACTATCCAACTATTGCTTCCTCCCCTAACTCCTCCCTTAACTCCAAATGCTGTCCAAAAAGCAGTCGTCAGGGGTACGCTCACAAAACGTCATTCAATAAACCATGGCGTGTTGATGCTGCATAGGTGGACAACCTTAATTCTATATCCCTTGAGCAAAACTACACTCGCAAACTGGGTTCCCTTGGGCTTCCTGCGAAGCAACAAAGCGGCAGGGCCAAATCAAACACTGTACCGCAAGTCGGTAAACAATGGCGCACAATATTATACGAGGAATTGATGATTTCAGCCCCCGCAACCCCATTCTACTCAATTGGGCCAAACATATACCCACCATTTCGGGGGCTCCGCTGTGACACGTACCCCTGAGTAGAGCGTCCCCTACATTTCCTCGTTAGACATCACCCCAAACAGCTCAAATGGAATGGGCCCGACAAGTCATGTAAGCCACTGAAAAGGGAAGTATAAGGAACATGAGTGACCGTGTGGTCAAATAGATGACCCTGGGAAATGGAATGAAACCCATCCACACCAGTGGAACAAGGTGGAAGCCATCATCTGTTTCTAACCCAATTAACTTTAAAAAGGACGCCTATGATAAGGAACCGGAACCCTGTGCCAGTGGGTCATAGTAGTTGACTAAGGGAACCACCCTTTAAAAGCCCACAGGACAATGCCTGGTTGCCTACTACTCACTTGGCCAGTGACCAGCCTGAAAAAAAACATTTACCTTTTGGGCCAGCACTAAACTCAAGGGAGAGCCACCAAGTAGTGTAAAGTGGGTCCACTTGCTGCATGAGACTATAGGCTCAGAACAAGTCCCCTACCTGTTTTTTTACCCCAACCCCTCAACCACACAACCGTTCAAAACGCCCAAAGGGTCAAAAGGTTGGCTTGGAACAACTGAGATAGGGGTCTCCCCCCAACCCCCCCAACCCCCCCAACCCCTCCAACCCCCCCAACCCCAACCCACCCCAACCCACCCCAACCCCTCCAAACCCCCCCAACCCTCCCGACGCCCCCCACCCCCCAACCCCCCAGTATCTGGGTGGAGTCTCCACTTGTCTCTCACCTTGGTTGACCTTGGAAGGGGAGCAAAAACTTAAATCTTAGCAGTTCAGTGGGGATTTCAACCGCTCAACCACAATAAGCAAAAATGAAAAAACAACTATTTCCCAACAACCATGCGAGCAAAATCATCGCTGAGGCGCCAAGGTTGTTGCGTCCACTACGATGCTCTTCTCCAGCGGCGCCGGGCAGGGCGTGAGCGGCAGCACGTCCAGCCACCCGTCGCCCCCTCCCTTGGTCACCGCCTCCTGGAGGACAACTTGGATGGTCCAGGGTGGGTCTAGGGCTGCGAGTGGCAGTTTCCAGAGAAACCAGGAGTAACGTTGATCAACTCTTGAGGGGGAATCCAGTGACCACTGTTTGTCGAGAATTCTAGGGGTAACTTCCCCATTCTGAATCCAGGGATCCGGATCTTTCTAGAAAACCACCCAAAACTCTGGGGACATGGCGAGGTTTTTGAAAAGAGCTGAAAAGAATGGGGAATCAACCCCTGGAATGCCCGAAAAAAATCGCTCCGAACGAGTGGATGGGCCAACAAGAAAAGGACCCAAACTTTTGCTTTAATTACCACTATTAGGGTGGGTTTAGGGTGGGTCTAGGATGGGTCTGGGGTGGGTCTAGGGCGGGTTTAGGGTTAGTCTAGGGCGTGGGAGGGTGGACAAACTTGAATGCCCCAAGTTCTCACTTCCGAACGAGTGGAGTGGCCAAAAAAAGTACCCAAAGTGTTCTACCACTACTGGGTGGGTCTAGGGTGGGGGATAAGGGTGGGTTTAGGGTGCCCTAACTGCATCTAACTGCTGCAAGGGGAATAAGGGCAAACCACCAAAAGTAGTGCAATTCAAAAAATGTTTTCTCACACAAACAGCCAGTGTTGCAAGTTTGCGTTTCTTGATGTTTCTGGGATCACACAGCGTTCATGGCCATCCCAACCATTTGCATGCCTGCAGCGAAACCTGCATGGTGTTTATCCTTTCAATCAGATCCAAAAGGAGAGTCGGCATGGCACCAAACCCTAACTCTTGAAGCTTAAGATGGATTCCAAATCAGAGCTGATCCGAAATCCCTAAAACCAGGGTAGACCCACAAAAGCTGAAAAGGCAAACCAACGTAACCGCGAATCAGGGGCCCAGCTGAGCCCGGGAGCACAGCCTGACATGGATGTGCGTCCTTGTTGGATGGCGGATTTGTTTTGGGAAACCAGGCCGATACGCCCCATTTTAAAGGCCCCCCCCTACGCAGGTCCCCCAATTCCAGAGATATCCAGTCAATGAAATGGAGACACAAATGGCGATCAAACCCGAACGCCGCACACCCGAAAGAGTGGATGGCCCCAGAACAAAGTCGAAACACTCGTTGTTTCCCACAGGGATCCTTACATTATACACCTGAACATTGCCTTGTTAATGGTGGTTTCCCTTGATTTTGGTGGAAAAAGCCAGGTTTCAAACGGGCAAAATGTATCTTTTGAGGGGTTCGACTAAAATCATAAGTCCGAGTCCCATCTGAGGGAGTGAGGGCCAGGACACCAATTTTTTAGTGAAGGCGAGTCACTGGCTCAAAACCCGATAATAAAATGGTCGTAATCCCAGAACCATGCTTCAAGAATTAAGAAGTCGGAGATCCGCAGCTATTTATGGTTGGAAGTATCCGTTACTAACCTTCATCTACCCGGGTTTTGCTTGTGGCTGAGGTGGAGTTTTGTGGCCCCCCTCCCGATTTTCCACTCACGCCTTGGACTCCAAATCCGAAGTACGGAGCTCCATCTGGGGGAGGTACACATTCACCACCGACCTCTCAAGTCAAACGCCGCGCTGCTCGTCGCTCCCAAGGCCCTGGGTTGGTTTGCCGTTTTCAGATCTGACCGGAAAGTGACGGAGGGTGAGATGGACACCCAACCACGAAACCCACCAAAAAACCGTGTGAAGAACCTAAGGAACTGGATGCCTGGGAATCAGCCCATACATCTTTTCTTAGCTTCCGAATGACCGGGTTTCACGGGTTTGAAACACATCGCAGGGTGCTTCTATGTTCACGTGCTCATTTAGACGATGCTACTTGCCTCCATCTGCTTCTTCATCCCCTAGAAACAATACAAAAACAATGTCCTGCAGTGATAGATTGATTCCCTTTAACACCAAGAGGGGAAAGTGCAACATATTCTTAACCAAATGGAAGCTTGCACAGAAGCGACAGAAAGTGAGCCAAAGGCAGCACCTCAACGGGAGTCAATTGGCATCGCAGTGAAAAAACACAACAAAACGTGGGGGGGTTGATCAAAAGGCCTTTTCCATGGGTGACCATCGGGAAACCACCAAAAGCATGTACGTCCCTCTAAATGGAAAAAGGGATCCCACGCTCATGTTTTTGGCCGGGAATATTGTTCGGAACCCCCATGGCATCTTGCGGCTCGATTCATCAGCCTGGATTGCCCAAATTGACAGCAACACTTCAGAGTTTTGCGGCCAGAGGCTCCCAGAAGGCCTTCAAAAATGGAGCCAAGTCTTCCAAAAATCGTCCAACTTTTGGCCCAACCCCCGTGGCAACGCCAGTGGCACTCCTTGGCTCTGCTTCTTGTCTCCCTTCTTTTTGGCGGCGCAGGGCTGGAGGCACAAGTCAAAACGATGGGCCCAGAAGCAGACAGACGAAAAAGTTCAACTCGATTCGGAAGCGACATGTGTAAGCCCCAAGCTATAGTTCCCACCCCCCCATGCCAATTTGGAGGGGGTTCTCTGGAGGTTTTCCGTGCCGAAACAGCCAACACCCCCCCCCCCCCCGGCCCCCCCGAGAGCCTCTCACGATCCAGCTCCAGCTGAAGGTACACGTCGGTGTTCTCCCCGAGCATGGCATAGAAGCCCTGACCTCCGACGTAGAGTTTTGGCGTGGGGGGTCCCCAAGTCGTTCCATGTATCTAGCCTCCATAATACTCGGTTGCTTTCCGCTATGCTAAACGTTTAACTTTTAGTGGTTTAATCCGGAAAACCCATTGGTTGGCAAAAAGTTAAAGTCCTAACATCCAAGCAACATGCACCAAAGAAAAGGAACACGGAACCAGAAATGGAAATCCAGAAGTCACCCCCCTCCCCCTCCCAGGCTCCCAGGAACATAGGAATAAATGGAAATCCAGGGTCAGCCCTACACCCCAACTCCATATTCAAGGGGGATGGGATCATTTAGCAAGCTCATATCTACGGTCAGTCCGCTAGGTGTAGGAAAAATCGACTTTGGGAAGGTATCAACTGGCGATAGCCAAATGGATCGGCGAAGTGTCCAAGTTCTACAAGCCGCGACAGGGAATCGTGCTTGCGCGGTTGATGACCTACGGCAGTTGTTTCCTACATGGTTGAAAGAAAACCCACCTCGTTCTCCAACCCTGCACCGGTTTGGACTCATTGACCTAATTTTGGAATTCCACATGCGTCGGTGATGTCAACCCATTATCTTTCACGGCCTTACCTCGTTGTGTTCTTCTTCTTGTTTCTATTATTATTATTATGTTTTTTTTTTTTGGGGGGGGGTTAGATCGTCTTGAACCTAATTCAGTATGTTACCCAAAGATTGGTTCAGCCCGGCGTCTTCTGTAAATACGGGCAGTCGCTCATATAAGTATGGATGTTGGATGTTTGAAGGAAGCCAATAAAGCCGCCAACCATCCCGAAATGTCCTATGCTACGCAACACAGGCACACAAACGACATCTATAAATATGTGAGCCTTCTCTACTGATTGGGCCAACCCCAAGTTTAAACTAAAATCCAACCATCTACTGTTCAAACCAGGCGCCGTTTCGCAGTTGAACATATTGGCCATCGGCTTGCCTCAAAATATGGAGCCCTCCAAACTTGCTGGTCAGGGAATGAGGGAATGACCCCATAAACCATCCCTATGGTTTCCTTTAATTCAGTGAATCCCCAGTTCACTCAACCACATTCCCTATACCCATCGCAGCAAAAGCAACCACCAAGGGCGCAAAGGAGCCCTTTCGCCGAGCGGAGCAAAAAGCCTTCGAGCCTTGGGAGCCTCCAAAGGCTCCCCTTGGACCCTCGGATGGCTCTGTTCGGGGTGTACCTGAATCGCAAGGCCTCGCGGTTTGGGCGGGGCAAGAGTCCTTCCAGTGGTAAGAGTTTGGTTCAAAACCTCACCACACAAAAAAGAAGGGCACCCTTCTGGCTTCCATTTGCTTCTTCGACCTGGTTAGAGTAAGGGTACCCGATTTTTGTCTGTAGTCTATTTTAGTATAACCCTCCCAACCAAAAAAGAAACGGTGAGAAAGGGCACCTAGCTGCGGGACCTAGAAAATGCTGTTCGGAAAAAGCGCTTGCGCCGATCCGCTTCGCGCGTTTGACTTTTTCGGGGGCACCTTCCACGTAGGCGCCATCGGTAGTGATGGCCGTCACCAGGATCTTCACCACCTTCGGGTGGCCCTCTTAGAAACAAAACATCCAACAGGACTCGGTGGCGTTCTGCTCCCCTGCTAACGGCTTAACTTTTAGTGGTTTAATGGGAGACCCATTAGTTGGCACAAATGCAAAATGCACCAAAAAGGATATACTTCTTGTTGGTCCTTATAAATACTCCAAGCACCCTTGGCGATTTTTGTTAGGTGTTTCATGGTGCTTGTGAATATCAGGCTTTAACATTTTCGAGTCAGGGGGTGACATCTGACTGTGGGCGAGGGGTAGCTCGCGACTCCTGCTGCCTTTAAAGGACCCTCGCCCAAGGCACGCGAGCTTTTCTTGGTTGACGCTGGAAGGGGAGCAAACAAACATCCCGCTAAGCCACAATAAGCAACAATGTGAAACGTTTCCCAACAACCATGCTTTCTGTCATAGCAACTTTGTGGCTTCGTTTCGTAACGAAACCAGGTGCTTGTTCCGCAACGGCAAAACAAATCCCTGCACAACGACCTGGCAACCCACCTGCTACAACAAAGATTACAAGAAACCCAAGGAACTGCGTCCCGGGCTCTTGAAGAGATGGTGAGGACATGTGGATATGTGCAGGTGTGATGTTCGTCGGATTTATGCATATTGCAGCAAGGAGCCTCCGGGGATGGTTTCAAACGGGAACAAAAGTAGACCTGCTATTGAAAAGGCCTATGTCAGAACCCAAGTGTTTGCTTCTTGAATGGTTCTGTACGTGCAAAACATGGGGCTGCACAAAATACCCTTAAGGTGCTTCCTCAAATGGCCGAAAACTATGATATAACCCCAGTTGTCCTTATATTCATACCCTATCCTAGACCTGAAACAAGTCTCGGACATACGATCCCATCCCCTTGTGGCCTTTTGGAAACAATGTGGCTGCGGCTCAAAAATAGGGGCCCAAAATGGAACCCTGGTAAAAGGAAAAGTAGACGAAAACCTGCGTAACCCTAGGTCTTGATTTAGGGCAAACTTTTCATCCAGTACCTAACAGCTTGAGGCTCTCGGTGTCGCTGCGTTTCACCAACCTGCACGCGACTTGGCGCCAACAGCCCTCTCTCTTGCCACTGCCGGACCAAACTCCAGTGATGGACTTAACACATGCAAACTGGTGGATAAAGAACAAAAACAACAGCTTGAGTACCCACTGAGTGCCTTTTTGGCCGGATGTTCGCGCCATCCGCGGTGAAAAATCTGCCTAGGTCCTCCAGTGCAGAGGTTAGAATAAGGGTGCCCCTTTTTCTGTAGTCTCTTGTAGTAGATGAACCCTCCCAACCAAAAAGGAACGGAAACACAGGGCGCCCAGCTGAAGCACCTAGTTCTGGTTGTTTTTGCTCCCTCTCAAACCAAAGAGGGAAAGAGTGAGTGACAATGAGACCGCGAGACCAGCTAAGAAAAGATCAAAACCTAAGAAACCGGATGGCCAACTCCTCCACCACGACTTCCCCCACGTCTCCCACCGCTCGAGTCGACCGATCCTCGCTCTGGTGGAAGGCGGCGGTGAGGTCCAGGGACACCAAGTCCGGCGAGGCCGCCGACTGCGCGGCGGAAAAAAGTCGGCGAGGCCCGGCGCGAGGAGGAAAAACGGGGACTCGGTTGTTCAGTGACCCTGCAAAAAAGGGAACCCTTTTTGGAGGTCACAGGCTGTTAAAAACCTGGAGGCGAAAGCTGTGTCACACGTGTTTTCCCCTGGCTTTTCTGCAATTTGTCATCTCTGGCGCATGCTTGACAGTGAACGGGAGAATTAGGACAGCATTGTGTTTATGCACAATTGTACAAAAGCCCAATGTTCTTTCCATATTTGCAGCTCAATTACTCGAAAATCTGAACCAACAAACTGCAGCCAACGCACGGCAGAAACAATTCTTGAAGCTGATACTTACAAACTGCCCCCCCCCTCCTCCCCCTCCTCCAGCCCTGCAGCTCGACACATCACAGCCAAGCAGCAAACAGAAGAAAAGCACAAAAACTACCAGGTTTTTTACCAGCCAGTTTCCTTTTTGGAGAAGACCATTTTGAGTGGGGCAGCCACCGAAAAAAGAGAGAAAAAGGGTGCCACTGAACAACCACGGGGATGATCATTAGGGGTTGATTCCCCAGCATGTTCAGCATGAGGTTGGGGGGTTGTGCCCAAACCCAAGGAAGATCACGGCCCATCCCACATGAATCTAGGGGTTGACTCCTTTTCCATTCTTTTCAACCATCCTTCTTTTCAAAAACCGATCGCTGTTTCCAACCTGGGGTTCGGATGGTTTTTCTGGAAAGATTCGGATCCCTGGATTCAGAATGGAAATGGAAGTGTCCCCTAGAATCATAGGTGTTCTTTTAGGAGAAATAGATGGCCCTGGTAGATGATTAAACCACCAGGGATTTACCAGGGAAGCCCATCTATGTTTCTAGCAAAACAGCCAAACAGGACAACTATGGGGATGATGTTTGGGCTGGCCCTGTTTTCTGATCTGCTAAAAGCCAGGCCCTCCAGTAGAGAGGTTAGAATACGGGTGCCCGATGTTTTTCTGCAGTCTGTTTTGGTAGGAGGAACCGGGACCTAGAAAGTTGTTCACTTGTGGGATAAATACGGAAACCCAACCACTAAACCAGCCAAAAAGATCTAGAAAGCTACAGAACCGGATGGCGAGCCAAGATGTTGGCAACGAAGGGACGCCTCCCTTGCCAGGCTGAAGACTCCTTCTAAACCCTGACAGCTGCAACCCATCGCTTGCTGGGGAAAAAGCCTAACGTCCCGCCTGAAGCAATTCAAGTTCTGGAGACCTGCACAAGCATAGGAGGCCTTTTGGCAAAATAGATGGCCCTGGTAAATGGAACAAAACCCATCTAAACCGTGCCAGCTATTTCTAAACTAACCTAAAAAGGACGCCTATGTGCTCAAGTCAAAGCCATTTAACCTAACAAGCTTGAAGACCTTCGCCCACATCCAGGAGTAGAACCAGAAGCCTCAACGAGCTTGATCAGCCCGCCCGGTGCTCCTGCCGTCGCAGTTCTTTTGGTGGCAGTATGGCAGCGGCGACGTTTTTCAGGCATGGCCAAATAGGGGACGAACAAACATGTGGCTTTCAAATGCTGGTTTCCCTTAAGCACAACCTGAAAGGGTACCTTCACAAAAGCACACACCCAACGAAGCAGCAGAGCTCGACAATGTTCTACTCGGCCCAAAGTTGAACCTGTGAGGAAGGTACGCCTGTCTTTTTATTTGATTTCCCATTCGAATGAACAAAAAATGGCTTGTGTCACGCATTGCGACCTGGGTTGCTTCCTGTCACTTGGATCATGCTGTGGGTGGCGAACTCCGCGAGTCTCGCACCGTTCAGAAAGCATGGTTGAAACCAGAAAGGTATGTAAGAAATTGCAGGGGAATCGTAGCATTCTAGGCTTCTTAGGTGCACGAGTTCGTTCATCAACAGTATGCCGCAAATGAAAATTCATGTTCGTTTTGTGTCAAAGCAGATTGGTTCTCCTTTGGGCGCTTCGGCTTCCCATGCCCTGAACAGCGAAAACACGTTCTTGTTCGGCATTCCACGGTCCGTCAGAGTGGCAGACATTGTTTTCCGCCGCCACCTCGCCGAAGAGGTGCTTCAGCCACTTGAGGACCTTCTCGGCCTCCTGACACAAAACCAGATGGCCGACCTGGCGGCCTGGTCCAGAAATCATTCTAGGGGTAACTTATATTTCCATTCTTTCCAGGGGTCCTTCTTTCTAGAAAACCGCCAATACTCTTGGGAAATGGCGGGTCTTTACGAAAAGAACGATGGCTGAAAAGACTGGGGAATCAACCCCTAGAATCATTCCAAGGATAAAAATTGATGCCGTCGTAGTGTGTTTCTTATTCTTCTTCCGACCGCATTCGTGTTCCATAGTAGTGTGATACCCGCAATAAATCCTGCAATCTTCAGACTTAGACATGATATATTGTCTCATCTGACCACACTACGCACATGCCTGTGCTAATATCAAGTTGTCGGCTGAACCCCGACAGCCCGGAAGCCCCTGGAAAAGACTTTCTCCTGACCCTCCCTGAAAGCTGCAACCACGCATGATTTGGCAGAGACTGCAAAGCTTAAGGCTGTTGGGGCAGAAAGGAACTGCAGAAACAAGAAAGACATCCAAGAAAAACAACCGCAAAACAAGAACCACAACAACAAAGGCACACATCCCCATATGCTCAAGAAAGACATCCTGGGCAAATCAGAAAATAAATTCACAAACCAAAGTTGGTGTCCAAAAAGGCAGTGTAGAAAGAAAGGCAACGGGCCATGCTCAGAAGCGACAAACTTCTCTGGTCAACTTTACACCCAAGCTAGAACACGACTGTGCTTCTTTTGCAGGTCCATACTAAAATGAACAGAACCAACGAAAACAAATAGCCTAAACACTTGCCAACCACAGTGATTCCAAGCCAATCTGAAAATTACCGGGTGAGCGCGATGTGATTTGCCCAAATGGTGTGCTTGCATCGGGTTTTTGGGGACTTAGGACCTTAGGAACTGATAACACAAACTGTTCAATCATTTGATCTGCGTCGGTCTGGGCTTGTTTTTGTTGGCTTCGCCCTAAACATGGGGCACATTTTTTCTTTCAGGCACAGTGGCAAGCAAACAAACAAAAGCCGCCATGCGAGGAGATCCATGCCGATCAGCTGGAATGGATTTTCTCTCTGGGCTAGACCAAGAAAACCACCAGATGGAGTCTCCTTCTGCTTTCAAAATAGGTCCATGACCCCATTTTAGGTAATGACCAACCATTTTTAAATGGGTCATGGAGACTCTAGGCAGATGCCCATGGGCGTGGATTTGTTGGTCCACGGTTCACTTGCTTCCATTTCGATGAGGCAAACCCGCGTCTTTCCAGAAAAAGAGGGTGGCCAGCAGTCAATGTGAGTGGACCTGGCGCAGTGGTGAACACCGAAACTGACCTCGTTTGTTTGACACGCCACCTGTTCAAAGACGTGAGCTAAAAAAGGCTGCTTGCTCCTACATGAGCCAGCCAACGAAGCCGGACCACCTCGTTTCATGCACCAATGCTCAGAGATCCAGTGGTTTTCCATGGAAAACACCAAGAGCACCTTTCTAGTTGGTGGATATTGTGAATGGACGAAGTCATGTTCGCACCGCCTAAGAAACCACGGTAGAAAACATTGTTTGTTGGTACTTGCAATGGAATCTAATCATTTCAGGGTTTCTTAAGTGGTGCGACATGGATTTCATCCATCCACAGTATTACAGGGAAACCCTTACGAGGACAACTTTGAACCAAAAAGGTGCCGCTTGGATGGGGCATGGTCCAGATGACATGCCTTAAAAGTCGCCAGTCAAAACGGAGCTCTGCACTCACGTTAGCGGGCCAACACGAAAAACTAGTCATGGGTTTGTGCTTTTTCGTGTTGGGTTTGCCATTCGTGAGAAGGAAGCAGCCATGGACGAGACAAAACCTTACATATTGACATCTTGCTTGAGAGTTGGTAAAGAGAAGGACATCATGCACTCAACTTCGAGGCTTCTGCAATCCACCAACCAAAAAGGTGCTCTTGTTGTTTTCCATGAAAAGCCACTGGGTCTCTCGATCGCATCAGTGCATGAAACGAGGTGGTCCGGCTTTATTATGCAGTTCCAGTTCCCAAAACAACACCAACCCAGCCCATTTCATCTCGCGAATGCGCCCTGGCCCTACCCCGGCGCAGCGCATCCTCCTTGCTCTTGGGAGTCTGGCTCGAGTTGCCTGAAGCGCTGGAAGTGGCAGCTTTCGGAAGCCCACAAAGGAAGGTTTTTGGAAAGAAGCTCGGTAGCCCCGGAGGCAAAACTGGCTGCTTAAGGGGGGATGTCCCATCCACAAAGCTCATCACTTTGGAGGTGAAGACCCCCCCTCCGACCCTCTCGACTTCTGGACGGGTGTTGAAAGGGAAACCAGCGGGCAGCCGTTGCCATTTGCAGAATTCTCTATTACATAAACGGTCCATGTTGCTGCAACCGGGAAAACACAAATGGAGGACACTGTAAAATCCGGTGTGCCCCCCTTCATCTACGAAACTGTCCGGGGACCATCAAACGATGATAGCCAGTATTGATGTGAGCTGCTCACATGGTCAGGACATAGAGTATTGCAGTTCAGATCCGCACGCTTGGTGAAGTGAGAGCGTTCTCTACTAGAAATCAAACAGCCGTCTCGCTGTTGTTTTTTTCCTAAGTGCTACATTGATTGGGTTGTTTTGAAGGAACACCAACATAGTTTAGCCTGAAAATAATAAAGAGACTTGGGTTGGCTGGAATCTCCGAAGAAAACACACCCGGCATTGGGGGCAATCTAAAAAAAGCTCACCATAACAAGCAGGAGTCTATTCCCTGAATATTGCAACAGGAGAGCATTCCAAGTATGTTTGCTGGAACAACACAAAAAACGTCTGACACTGTGTCTTTCTTTTCGTTTTTTTTTCAATTTCGGGGCTTAGGCAAGCCTAAAGGAACCGATCCAAAACCAAAAACCGCGCCCCCTCGGTGCGGGGAAGGTGCGGAACGGGACGGTCCCGCAGATTCGAAGACCAGAACACCCCGCCATCAAACTCAGGGTGATTGGCCCAAAACCATAGAGATACGCAGAATACAAGACTAGGTCCTCTAGTGTAGAGGTTAGAATAAGTTGGTACCGTTTCTTTTTTCCGTTTTGCTTTTCCCCCAAAAAAAAGGGTTAAAAAAGGGCACCTAGCTGCTTAGCTGGGGGACCTAGAAGTTCTTCAGAACTTCATCAGCAGACCGCAAAATACCAAAGACTTGAGTCGAGACAGAATCCTGGGGTGCCATCACTTCCCCACCCAACGCACACCTGACAGTCATAATCAAAACCAATCGGTCTTAAAATGCTTGGGGCCCAGAACCATGTAAAGAAGCGGAACAGGCGGCAGGCGGACAAGGTACCCATCTACAGTTGGCCATTAAGCAAGCTCCGTTTCACCCTAAGATCGGAGAACAAAAAATCAGGAGCGACCCCAGCATCCGGAAATTCCCGTCACCTGCCATCATCACATCTCACAAATCTCGTCCAAGACACTTTTCAAGGCCTCCAGAGCGTCGCTCAGGTTCACCTAGGCTCACTTGGATCTTCGGGGAGAAGTTCGTGGAAAAACCGCCGCCTGGGTTCAGAAACAACCACCAGCAACTCACAGGGTTGACTTCACTTAGGGGGGATTTCCAAGTAAAGTACAACGTAGCGTCACCAACAACTTTGTAAATTGGCCGATGGGATTAAGCTTGGGTTTGGGTTTGGCATTGGCTCAAGGTGGATAGTACTGTGCGGTCAATTTCCAAGGGCTACTCACTAGATGTCAACCAGACTTAACCAAGTTCGCCTTTGTGAAGGAGCCAGCAAACGAAGTGATGGAAACGAAGCATTGGAAGGCTTAATTAGGCTGGATTGTTGTGCCACAATGCATTGATTGGACAAAAACCTGGGGTGCCAAATTCCATATACCAGCTACATTTTTGCTAGAATAACACTTCCATGTGTCGGAGTTTATCTTGTGCCTGCCTAGCGTGGGTACTGTGGATGGTCGTGAAATCCATTTCGCACCGTTCAGCAAAGGGAATGATCCGATTCCACTGGAAATACCTTTCGCAAGCCAATGGTGCCCCATGGTTTCTTAGGTGCTGCGCAATGGATTTCGCAACCATCCGCAGTAAGCAAAACTGCTGCGATAGGTAGGGAATGAGGGAATGAGGGAAGGTTCATTCAGTGGAAGGTTCCCGAATACGCGTTTCCAGCAGCTGGATGGTTCATACGGGTCATTCCCTCATTCGCTGCTGAGCACCAGCAAGGGAAGCAAAAAACACATGGCTTTGTTGCAGCCCAGCCCTTAAATAAACGGAGCCAAAAGAGACAAATATCTGAAACGATCCCTGCCAAGCAGCCCAGCCCTTAAATAACTGGAACCAAAACAGAATATCTAAATATGGCTGTGGGTCAAAACCAATGGTACCATTTTGGGGTAGGTGTGCACCACCCATTTTAGGCTTCCTATTTTAGTGGTTGGATTGAATCGGATGTTCACTGGGGGTTCGGGCTTTGGATTTTGACCCATGGCCATATCTGAAACGATCCCCAAGAGGAGCGAGGACATCTTCCAAACGATCCCTGGTTCCAAGAACGATCCCTGGCTCTTGGAACCAGGGATCGACCCCGCCTGCGGGGCGATAGGAGCTGGATGGGCGTGGTCTCGCCTTGGCTTTGTCCAAACATGGCCAGTAACGTTGGCCCGGGGCTCAAAAAAAGCCCCTGGTTTTGCGTTTCTATTTGGGGGTGTCCCTGGTTTTGGTGGGTATTCATCACTTTTGCAGGGGTGTTCCTCTATTCAACGCACGACTAGTGACTCTTAGTGACTAGGGGCTAAGGGTTAAGGCCAGAAGCTTATTGGATGAACGGTTCTCAAGCCACCCAGGCGTTTGACGATACTGGATCAGCCTTGAAACGAAAACCAAACAGACCAACAATCTGGCAAGAGCAAGAGTTCATATTACTCATACCCATTTCACCGGCGACTCCCGAATTGATGTTCTTTCCCAAGAGTACTCGCAACAACTATGAGGCGGATTGTTGCATATAGTGGTGTGTTCAAGTGCCTCTGTACAATGCGGGCATGCCTTTGAGGATATTCGTGTTGGATTCATTTCAAAGGGACGCCGCAGGTTGTGTTTCATCCTTTTTTTTGTTAAGAAGCATCCGAAAAGAAAGCCAGCCCAGATCTGATCAACCACTGGCAACCACCAAGACTGGACTCATCCTGTGTGGCGAGACCCTGTGGACAGAAACACAAACAAAACGCCGCGGACAAACAAAAGCTCATCTTAAAAATGGAGGTCATGGCTGTCCTTTTGAGTTGGTACCCCTTTTCTGGTGGCTTCAAAGGAAAACCATCATGAGAACCACCATTTACGGGGTCCCGTGAAAAAAGACACATAGTGGGGAAGCCTTCATCAAGTGTTTGCCCCCAAGAATAAATGCACCCCCCGTCCTAGTAGTAAATATTGGCTCAGCGGCAAACAAACTTGATGAATATTAATTAAGGGGGGAAGCTGTTGTCCCAAACACCAATGAAAACCTTCATTTTCCCAAACGGCTCAGGGACAAAGGTCCTTTCCAACAGCAGGCCAGCATAGCATTGTCGCACCGAGACGCAGAGATTGTTGCCTCTGCAAGAGCACCGGTGCGCAGGAGCTAGTCTCGGCTGCCACATGGGCCGCCAGCAGTAAGATGACGTTCAGGAAGGCGAGCATCGCCGGAGGGTTCCACTACCGGACGGGGCGAATTTGGTAAAGTCAGGATGGTGTGACTGAGCCGAAAACGCCAAAAAACCGGGCGATGCGGTGCGGAGAAAGGACACATTAACTATACCTAGAGTCTCCATGACCCTTTAATGGTTGGTCATTCCCTAAAAAAAAAGGGGTCATGGACCTATTTCTTATTCGGTCAGAAGGAGACTCCAGGTAGCAGCCTCCAACAATTGCTTGAGGTCCAGACACTTCAAGCGCGGATTCCGAAAGGCAGCTGGGGGGGGGTCTAGAAGGGCACGAATTCTCCATGCCCATGGCCGATCTCCGATTCTCGCACTGAGAGGTTCAGAAACCCAAGGCCATGATTCGATTCCAACGCAAATACCAATGAACCTTATGGTTTCATTCCCGTGGTTTCGCTTCGCGGCGAGAAACTCGCGGACTTCGAATTCGTTGCCATCCACAGCACATGGCATATGCGAATGATCGTATTGTAGCGCAAAGAAAGGAACTCACGGCTGTTTGAGATATGCTCCAGGAGAACGCCGGTCACTGGAACGACGCTGTGTTTTTCGGGCCCCCCAACCTGACACCCATAAACCGAAAGGTAAAACAACAGCAAGAAGTCGAGTAAACCATGCATAGGTTGGGAGGGAGGCTTGGGTCTGCTACGGGATTGGGATAATGGGTCTCCTGTGGTCTTTTCATACTTGCTCCACCTTCGACATCATACTTCAAGGACGCTCGTTTTGTTCGTCCGCCCGCGCAATTTTCCCGCGCGGAATCGGCATCTCAGCCGCAAGTCTTTTGGCGTTCAGCCGAAACCAGCCGAAACCCCTGATGGCCAAGGCTCGCATCGGGTGGGAAGCTACTGCGGATGGTTGCGAAATCCATTTCTCACCTCAGAGACCCGGAAGGAGTATAGTCAACTGGAGGAGCAACAACAAAACATGATCAGATCAAAACACATGGAGGAGCAACACCAAAACCTGTCCAGTGGTAAATTCTTGCCCTCCAGTGAATACAGAAAGGAAGCCCGAGGCGTGAGCACCCCAAGAAAACCCCAAGAAATCTCGACAAATCCCATGATTAGAGTTGGGCCCAGTTATGGAATGTGTATATGTATATATATATATATATATATATATTTTTTTCTTGCTTGCTTCACTTGGAGTCACTGGTAAAATGTAAAATGTATCTCAAGTCTACCCCAGCCCCAGGAAGTTGAGAAAACTCCCCCAAAAAAAACGGGGCAGGTGATGGCCGGTAGACCAAAAAGGACAGACCTGGAACGAGGAATCAGGTTTGGTCTTCCAAGCCGTCCAGCCGTCCAGCCTGGCTCTGGGGTGAGCTTTTGACGCAACGACTTGGATTCCCCCCCCCAAAAAACAACATTACACAGGAGTTCTTAAGCCTCGAGGGGGCTCCGTTTGATAATCTTCACACAGAGGCTCCAACAGGGATCCTTACATTATACACCTGAACATTGCCTTGTAAATGGTGGTGTCCAACTTTCTTTGGATGTTGAAAAAGCAACATGTTTCAAATGGTTGCAAAATGAATTTATTTTAAGGAGCCCTGTCCAATTCGATTGATTGGCCTTCACGCCACCTGAGACCTACCACCGGGTGGTGTCCATTGGAGGGTCGGGTCTTCTATTGAAAGCCCGTGGAAAGGTTCAGGAGCCTCAAGGAAAAGATAAATCATAAATTCGACTGTGTAAATTCGACCTGTGTCCTGCCATTTCAGGGTTGCCCGAAAGTGAAACAGCTGTTTGTTTGGCCAAGTGCAGACCTACCTGCCTAACAAACCATCATTTACAGAGGAATCTCCAATTAGGGTACCCTCTCACCAATCACAGGGGGTCCCTTCAGAAGGAAAATGGTCCAAACCAGGACCCCTCCTTTTACGAAAGGACTCGTGTGAATTGGTGGGGTATCCCCTCCTTGGTTGACGTGGGAATTTCAACCACTAAACCACAAGTGCAAAATGTTTCCCAACAACAACCCTGCCTCCATGGTCCGTAATCCAAAGCAAGTGGAGGAGACCCTCTGCTAACGGCTCGGACAGCTCTCAGTCCTCTTTGCGGCGCCTGCAGCAGATTTGCCTCAAGCGATGGATGGGATGTTCCATTCACTTCTTCGGCCCCTGGAAAAACCAATGAGAACATATGCCTGGTAGTAAAACCGATCCCCTTTCAACTCTAAAAAATGGAAATCCGTACTCATTTCAGGTGGAAGGCATTGATCCAACTGAGTGGCCTTGTCAACCCAGGGCTCCAGACCCTCAAGCTTGTGAAGCTACCGACAGGAAGGCCCCTCTTTCCCTCAAGTCAGAGCTCGGAAAATGGTCTCCGACTCCCCCGGAAAACTCGTCTTGAAGCTGGCCTCCCTGCGGCCCCCAAACGACCATGATAGTAACTTTTCCGGTTTGGTCGAAAGATCATCTGGTTGGGTTCTCCAACCAATGGTCCTCCCATGTTTACCGGATCTTTTGACCAACCCCCATAGGATCCCTGCCAAAACAATACATTCTTCCAAACATGCCGGCTTCATGGATTCCATCGACAAATCGGGTACACCTCGCACACCATGGAGCCGTGGAGCCTCTATGCAATGTATATCCATCTGCAGTTCTTACAATAATTCCAAACCTGAATTCTGAGATCCGCACACCATGGGAAGCTTCTTTGACCCCAATTGAGCTCGCCAACAAAAAGAAAAAGCAGACATATGCCACCTTTTGAGTGACACCTTGCCAGAAGTAACACATGCCAGGCTCCAAAGACCCTGCCGCCAGACTGGTTGGCCGATGGAAAAAGAAGACGTAAGGGCCTTTTGCGTGGTTTGGCCTTGCTTTTTGAGGTTCGAAGCACTCCGGTGTCTGGTTGAAGCATCTAAATAAAAAAGAAAGTAAACAAAAAGTTGGCCATTCCAATGTTCCTGTCCTCCATAGCTGGAACCCACCTTTCACGGGGACCCCGCTGTTGCAAGGTCCGCTTTGGAGTACTCAAACGGAGGATACGGGATACGCATGTGAGGACTTCCCCGACCCCAGGCCATGGGAACAGGGCATTCACCACCAACTAAGCAGGGATCCGGATGCATTATACACCTGAACATTGCCTTGTAAATTGTGGTTTCCCTTTATTCTGGTGTTGAAACAGCAACATGTTTCAAATGGTGGCAAAATGAATCTCTTTTAAGGAGCCCTGTTTATGGCGCGGGCGCGCTTCTCCAGGGGACGCTTTTGCCTCCATTTGTGAAAGCGATTCCCTTTAAAGCCAGGGGAACATTGATTCATGCTAGCAAATGGAAGGACCGGGAAATCCGCGGCAGAAGTTGAGCTGTGCGATGCCGAGTTGCCGCAGTCGCTGCAGCAGCCCCGAGGCGCCAAAAGAAGCGCCCGAAGTGCCCGAAGACGAAGCCTAGGCCAAGCCGGTTGCCCAATTGGTTCGGCTCGTTCCTTGGTTCACGTTGGAAGGGGAGCAAAAAAATGCAGCTAAGTGGGGATTTCCCACTAAACCACAATAAGCAAAATGTAAAATGTTTCCCAACAACAACCATGGTTCAGGCTGCCTTTTCGTTAGGCTGCCAGGAGCACCCTCATTTTGTGTTGCTATCCCCCCCGAATAAAATCAGCTTTGCCCACACAGGCCCCCGTGCGAACTTGAGTGAGTGAGTGAGTTGCTGTCTTTATTATTATTATTATTTGTGGGGGGGGGGGGGTGTTGGCCTTCTTTGTTCTTTTTTTGGGTTTGCGGGGGGGCGGGGGGGACTCATTTTTGAGGAGCCTGACTTTGGGGCTGCTGTTGTTGTTTTTTGCGTTGTTGTGTTTGTTGTTGTTTTCTTGGGGGGGGGGGGGGGGGAGGGAGGGAGTTTGGAACATACTCGTATGGGTTCTGAAAACAATGGTGGACTCCTTCTCAATTTCTGAATGTGTTGATTGCTTTGTAAGGGACATGAAAGGGAAACCGGTCATTTTGGTCCCTAAATTGGAGAAACACATGAGCAGCAGCGTCCCGTTTCACCAATTGCCCTGAACTAGACTTCAATGCAGGGTGGTTCATGCACTCTAGTACAGTGTCCCTTTGCCTTCAAAATCACTCTTGGTTTCTACTAAGAGGCTTGCGTATAACCTCAATAGAGCCAAATAGTAGAACCACCTACTGAAATTGTCAATATTACCAGCAGTCAACAACAACCAAACGCTGTCCGCCCCTGTGGAAATCACTACAAGGGAGTTGCATTGCGCAAACTCGGGAAAGGATGCGTGATGACCTTTGAACAGCCCAGCTAGATCAAGGACTCCGCAAACTGGCTGGTTCCCCTTTGAAAGGCTACTGTGGATGGACAAATTCCTGCACCAGTTGGTAGGCAGTGTGTCCGAGTCTTCATAGGGTTTCATACATCCCAACTGCAGCGAACTGGATTTGGTTCATCCACATTATCCTAGTAGTGCGCCTTCTCCAAGTGGAACTGCCTAACCAGTCGCACCCAACCACAGCCCTGCCCCCTGCCATGCATAATCCTCTTTGAGAAGGAAAAAACACACACAACAATAGACTTTTCTTGGGGTTGCGTCTCCCCTTTCCAAACATTCCAGGCAAATGACAACTCCCAAAACCCCGAACTGCGGGATGTTCCCCGGAAAGGAGCTCCAGGGGGGCACCTGGTTGGCCCTCAGCTCGCGACCTGGAGTCTCCTTCTGACCGAATCAAAAATGGGTCCATGAGCCCAGAATGACCAACCATTTTTAGAGTATTTTGGGCAATGACCAACCATTTTTAGAGGGTCATGGAGACTCTAGCTAATTATTTTTCGCTCAGAACGGAGCCGGCGCCGAGCTCGGAAGACCCTCCCCGGCCCTTCCGTGCCTGCGATCCAAAGATCCTCTTCGCGATCTTCTTGGCCCCTGAAGGCGTGGCAAGAGACACCGGCACCGAGCTTGGCTAGGTCCTCCAGTAGAGGACAGAATAAGGGTGCCCGATTTGTTTCTGTCTATTTTGGTAGAGTTCCCCTCCCAACCAAAAAAGGGGTGAGAAAGGGCACCTAGCTGGGGGACTTGGTGGAGACTGAACCGAAGGCGATCCCGAAGAACGGCCGAAGGACTTCTTAGCTCGTGCCCAGAACATGGAGCCTTGGTCCGGTAGTCTGTTGCACAGAAAGCGGCATAGGTGTCCTTCTTTGAAAAATAGCTAGCCCTGGTAGACAATCGAACCACCAGGTACACCAGGGCCCTCTATTTTTCGAACAAACCAACCAAAAAGGCCACCTATGGAAAGCGGTTGCACCGTATAACCAGCCAAGTAACGAACTTCCGCCATGGCCAGCCAGACATTTTGCCCTCTGCTCATGTAGAATTGCTTCCTTCACGGGCAGCAAACATGCAAACAAAAATCCGGCAAAACCAAAGTCAGTCTCAGCAAGCTTAGTGAGAGGATAAAATGGGTAAGATGTGGGGGGCGTTTATCCATACTCTGGATGGATCGCTACCACCCTTCAGAAACTAAAGAGAATGCTTCGATTCCCCACAAATACCAACCAACGTGGTGTCAGACATCTCAAGCCTCCAAACATCTCAAGCGTCTCAAAGAATCTCAAACGTCTCAAGCGTTTCTGACTCCATCCTCTCAAACGTTAACATATCTCAAACAAACGTCTCAAACATCTCAAACTCAAACGTCATCTCAAACATCTCAAGCCTCTTAAACATCTCAACAGTCACAAGCATCGCAAATATCTTATACATCTTGCAAACATCTCAAATACTCCCCTGTAACGCTTGCGAGCTCGGCGGTGAAGCAGGCATACTATCACTAATTCCTAACAACTGCGTGGATGGCCTGTCCCCCTTTAGTGCGCAGGTTGCAAGGCTGCTGCAAAGTAATTTGCGGTAGGCTACTGCGTGCAATGACAGAAAGGCAGGCAAACTTGTCGGCTTTGGCACACTTCTCAAGGCTTTCACAAAATCTGGGCACGTGCACTTCGCGCCCTTTCAGCCGCATCCCGGCCCTTGGTGCCGGGTAACTTTCTCTTCGAAATGCCGTGCCCTTTCAACGTTTGGAAAGGGCGGTCGGTTGCGTCGTGATTGTTTGTGAGTGCGGATGTCAAGCCCGCCTTCGAAAGGTCACAGGGGTGGACGGTGGACATCGAACTTGCGAGTTTTGACCCGGTGGCCGCTGGCGAAGACCGTCACGGCTGTCTAGATAGACTTCCTCCTTGGAGTCGAGAAGCTGATGGGTGATCCTTACGTCATCTGGTGAGACTCGTCACCAAAGAGGCATGGAATGTCCACCAGGGCCATTTCAAGCATTTCAGCCGCTGCTCTCTCAGCAAGTTCCCTGTGTTCGCCCGTGCAATGCTTTCTCATCATGAGATGTATGTACCTTCGGTGCACAGCGGGTTTGACTGGCAAAGTCCATTCTGCATGCACCACGCCGGGTTCCAAGTCCCAGCCATTCATTTCCGTTGGCGCTGGCTTGGTGTGCAGGTTCAAGCTTGCGATAGCCCGAGCCCTGTTGTTGCCCATGTTGCCCACGCAGGCTTTTGCAAAACAAAAAAGCATGTTCCGTCATCACCACATCGATGTGCAGTGTGAAACCACGAGCAGAGGAGTTGCGAAAAGATTTCGGCCGTCGATATCTCGATTTCGCTCTCAGCAAGTCTCAGGTTCTGAGCCCCTCACGAAGCTCGCCCTTCTTCTCGTGGTATCTCGCCCTCTGCAGCATCTCCTGCCGACCGCAACTTACGCGGGGAGAAAAACCGACGCCCTGAACACCCAGAAACTCTGAGGCTTTGTGTAAATTTGAACCGGGGGGGAAACAAATGGGTTTCCCTAGATGTCTACCCTCAACATCACCCAACCGAAAGAAAAAACAGCGTTGAGTTGGCCCACATATTGATGCTTGGTCCGAAACAAATCAAAGTGCTTGTTTATCCCTCAAAGACTCCGGAAGTGACTGGGCAGGTGATCTTTAAGATTCACACCACCTGTCAGGTTCTCTTCGACTTCCGACTTCCCGCGGTTCCGTCGTTTGATCAACAGGGATCCTTACATTATACACCAGAACATTGCAACTTGTAAATTGTGGTTTCCAACTTTATTCTGGTGTTGAAAAAGCCACATGTTTCAAATGGTTGGCAAAATGGAGATCTTTTGGTTTCCTGTATTTTGGTCGAAAAAACCATGTTTCAAATGGTTGCAATTGCAAAATGAATTTCTTTTAAGGAGCCCTGATCCAACGGCGGATGCCCAACGAAAGCTCACGAGCCTGGGCCGACTTGCTGTCCGGCGAGATCTCCAGGAACTGCTGCAAGCACACCATGGCCTGCCGGAGCTTCCGTGGTCGAAGATTGTTGGAAACCCCCTTGGCCCTCTCAAGCCATTTCATTTAAAGACATGAAGTCTCCAGGTACACAGGAAAAAAACAAATAAACACACATACCTGGAGTCTCCTTCTGACCCTTAAAAAATGGTTGGTTAATACCCAAAATAATGGGGTCATTGACCCATGTTTGAAGGGACATGGAGACTCCAGGCTTTGGCTTTGGCTTTCAATGGAAGACCCGACCCCTCCAGTAGACACCCTGGAGGTCTGGGGTTCTCAAAACCTGGCTGTTTGGGGGCCAAAAAAATAGCGAGAGCCTCTGTGAAAGACTTGAAGTCTCTAGGTAGACAGGAAAAACAATAAAACATGTTAAGGCTGATTCGGGTTCATTACAGCCAACCTCAAAAAGCAGAAAACATGTGAGACGGGCCACCTGCTCAGGATTTCAACTCTGACGGGGCTTGTACTTGCAGAGGGCGATTCCTCATTGTGTTCCATCGTCGCTCTAATTAACCACAACAAGCAGCTTCCACCGGTGCTTGCATGGTGGTATACTGACAAGAAACACACAAACCATTGGAAGGCATGCTGCCCAAGGGGCCGCAATGAATCTTCGCAAAGGAACTTCGAACTGTGCCAAATCCAGAAAGGCCTGATCATTCCCAGCCTCAAGCATCCTGTCGCACGGCCCATGAGGCAAGGAGAGTGAAAAAACCGCCAAGGGCTTCTGTTTCAAAGGGCGAGGAGGGTGGCCGAGGGAGTTTGCAAGATTAGGATACAGTTCATATCACCTCACCTCAACCAGCCAGCCAGCCAACCAGCCAGTGAAGAGTACAGGTTGGTCCCAAGCGTCGAGGTCCTTCCAGTGGGGACGGGGGGGGGGGGTATCTTCCGGGGTTTCAACAGAGCCAGGACGTCAGTTGGGAGACAAAGGAAGCCACCCCGGCGTTCGGCCCCGGTTCAGGGCATTGAGATGAGCCGTGACAGCTTCCAAACACATCATTTGGGTGTGTCGATGTTTTTCAGGGGCCACCCCCCCCCCAAAAAAAAGAACTTGTACTGTTCATTCCAAAAAAAGACCAGACAAAAAGAGACACGCCAGTCAAAAAGAGACACGCTAGTCAAAAAGAGACACGCCCATTAGAGACCAACCCACAAATGTTTGCAGTGAGTTTCTGCCAGGCTTAGCCCTTCCAACCCTACGCCAAAACACAGAAGTTGTCAGATTCTGTCTCAGAGCTCCACCCCGAACTCAACAAAACCCACTTTTGGAGACAACGTTGCGACCAAAATACGTGGCGCTTGCGACCGCCAACTCTAGGTGCTGGGAGGAACAAGTGTAAAAACCCATACCACCTCTTCTTGGTTGACCTTGGAAGGGGAGCAAAAATATACATTTTACGGTTTAGTGGGGATTTCCCACTAAACCACAATAAGCAAACATGTAAAATGATTCTCAACAACCATGTCTTCCGCAAAAAAACAACAACAAATCCGTGTCCTGGGGTCCCGAGATGAAATATTTGGAGTTGGTACCCTTTTCTGGTTGGTTTGAAAAGGGAAACCAAGGCTCACTTGCTCTGGCCAAGAAAACTCCCAGCCCGATTGCGGTTTACCTCTAAAAAGCTCCGTCTTCCGTGAAGATCAAGTCCGAGTCTCGGAACTCGGGCAGTGAGATGAAGGAAACCACCCACCAGTGAGCCCCCCCCCCCCTCCCCCCCCTCCCCCGATTTGTTTGATCCGACACACCCAGCATTTCCAGCCTCCGGGAAGTTCAGGACCTCCATCAGCGCCAGGGACTTCCGATACAGCGCCTGGCTCCCGACGCATCGGGAAGCGGGCAGGTTGGAGGCTTCTTTGATCGGGGAAGGAGAAACGGACTGACACCCACCGTCCATCCAACTTATCCTTGCGGGAAACCCCAAAGTGTTCATTCAACCAACACCCGGACTACGGAATGACCCCAAGCAAAACACCATCCATCTTATTCGGAGTGCCCCAAACGCTTCATTCAACCAACGCCCGGAAGCTCGGAAAGTCAGTCCCTACCTATCGCACCAGGTCGTGGAAAGAAGGAGCGGGAAGAACTCACCGCGTCGCACGCTCAGTGGAGTTGGTCAAGGCTACCCCCTACTCCAAATACCCCCTTTTGCTCAGGGTATCATGTCAACCTACTAAAAGGAGGCATTTACCATGGAATACTATTTTTTCCCCCAAACACACCCTGAAAAAAGCGGGTATTCGGAGTAGAGGGTAGTTTGTGCGGTTTTCCTTGCTATGTGAGGTGGCGGGAAGCAAAGGAAGCTAACTAGGTCCGCCAGTAGAGAGGTTAGAATAAGTTGGGGAAACAAGGCACCAATTGCTGGGGGACCTAATTAAGGAACTTCCATTTGACACGACATGAAGGTGGCCTTGCGCAGTCGTCACATCTTGAGTTCTGAAAAGTGCGCGGAAAAACCGTTCAAAAAAACCCAAGGAGGTGTCATTTTGAGGTGTCATACGAATGTACCTATGTTTCCTTCTGTTTCAAAATTGGATATGGAACACCAGAGAGGCTGATTTCCATTTTTGTAAATGGTTTGTTGTAGCCAATGGGCAACAAAAAGGTCGACCTTTTGGATGCTGCCAGGACATTGCCGAACCAACATGTCAAAAACTCAACTTTGCTTCTGCAAGGACCAGCGCCCCCCCCCAGCGACTGGTTGTCCGTTGTTGGACAGGGCTCGGATTTTGGGATTGTGGTAGGCAGAGTGACTAAGCAATCAAGACACTGCTTCTTAACAAGCAACTTGGCGCCTGACTATGGGCATACTGTGGATAGCATAAATGTTGCACCACTTTCAACCCATGCGAAACCATTGTTTGTTGATAGAAAACAGGGGAATCGTCAGAAACCAGGGTTTCTGAACGGTGGTGCGAAATGGATTTCGCAACCATCCACAGCACTCTTTAATGGTTGGTCTCGGTGCTCCCACGTCAATTCTCAAAGCCACAGCGATTTCACATCCAAGGTCAGTCAAGAGATTTCCCCTCGAGCTTCTCACTTGAGGAAAAAACACATATTCAACGGTGGAGCCCAGTGAGCCAACCCCTAACATAGCAGTTCCAGCCTTTGTCCGACCTCTACTTTAGCCTTTGCGTGTGTGCGTCTGAAGCCCATGAAACTGCCGAGCTTGATCTTTCCAGCCCGCACCCCGCAGAACCCCGCGCCACGGTGTTCTTTGGATCCCGCTTCAACGCATTGTCCGCAAATTCCTCAAGCAACGCGAGCAGGAACGCGCGGAAGGGGTTTCCGGATGTCATCATGGGATGAGACTTGAGGTGAGATGCTTTTTACCAGCCGCCAGCCCTTCCCTCATGCCTTTAAATAGGTTGGCTGGGAAATAACTATTGCTTCACTCTTCGGTTGGGGGCAACAGGCTGTACTCTGGGAGCCTTGCCCAATCCCACATCCAAAACTCGCACCACAAAGCCACCCTAAAGCGCAACTCATTTCCAACAGGCCAGGTTGAGCCCAGTCCTTCTTTGTCCCGGAAAAAAAAAACAAAAACGCGGGCTTCGAGCAAAAAACAAAAGCAAGCAAAATGACCTAGATAGCCAAGTTGCTGTTTTTTCAGTCTCTATTGCTGGTTTTTGGGGTAAAGTGAATGGAAAAAAGGCAGCAACTGGCGATCCAGGAAGGCATTTGTTGCTCATCCCCTGCCAGGAGGAAGCCGGCAAGGCCAGAGGTTCCGCCCTTTCTTACCTGAAAATCCGTTTGACCGGCGGTTGCTTCTCGTTTCCGAGACAGACCCATTGGCTCAAGCAGTTGAAATAAGAAACATGGACACAAAGAAATGACGGGAAGCGAGACCTCAAACAAAAACAAGGGGGACCAAAGGCAAGAGAGGCCCGAAAAGCTGCTGTTGCAATCCAGACCCTTCCCCATGCGTTTCGGATGGGGATGGGATGGCGAGGGTTCGTACGGTCAAAGGATCAGAACAAGCCCCGCCCATTTGCATCAAGGCATCAATCGCTTTGCCGAACTCCCGCATCCTGATGTGGGCCTGGCTTACCCGCTCCCGCCAAAGGCGCGAAACCAACCAACGGAATTCCACCGGGTTCCTGATGTGTCGCCTAGCATGTTCCAGTTGGACCCCTTCTCCCCCTACTCCAAATACCCGCCTTTTCTTTCGGGTAGCATGTCTCATTCCCCATGTGGCAATTTTATTGAAGAGAAGCTTGGCATGGATCGAAATTGGCAATCAGTGTAGGACGGGCACAATTGGTTGACCTTTTCTTTGCACGGGCACTGCAGCGCTGTCTCTGGTATCTTTGTACTGCTGGTTCCTTCGGGATGGCTCGGACATTCTGTTTGCGTCACGCAATATTGCCGCTCACCGTGCAGCTCAGCAATGAAAGGCGAACCAAAAAAGGCTGCCTCTTCTCTGCTCCAAAGCATGAGGTGCGACAACCACGAAGACATTTCCGCCGGCACATACGCCCCAGCTTTGTTCTCAAAAGGGCGCAATGTCCCAGTGACCTTGCCAAGCAACACTGTTTGCCGGGACGATGAGTTCCATAGCTCCGGAAGCATTCAACTCAGTAGACTTACCATACGTATCCCGGGCAGCTTGGGGACCTACGCGGAAAAAGCAAACCCTGGCCAACACATGCATGGGACTAGCCTCTATGTTGAGGCCACCAGGTTGCCATCGCTTCTCAGGTCCTTTGCTTGGTAACTGGGATCCGGACAGACCCAGCATCCAATGAGCGCAATGAACCGGGCTCATGTGAAGGCTGTCTCAGAGGCATCCCCCCTGTGAACATCCCAATTCCCACTAAAATAGACTGACATGGGTGGTACACCTACCCAAAATTGGTACCATTGGTTTTGACCCATGGCCATGTCTCACAACCAAAGCGCTCTTCTCCCTCTTCTTATCTTTCACGGGCGAGGAACTTCGAGCGCTGTGCCCAAAAGGGGGCCGCATCGCAATGTACAGGTGACACGGCGTTCCCCGAACCAGGACAACAGGGCCATGAGCTGCAGAATTCATTGCGCAATCACGCACCCGGGTGGCTCCTACTTGCGCCGACGCCGACCGTAGAAAATAGGGCAATGGTCTGCGCGAAGCCCTCAAATTTGCTTGGCCGCTGAGAACACGCTGACAATGCATCTTAGCTGCTGCCGGCATTCCAGCGCAAGCACAAGTCATCATATCTTGGCTTCTGCGATAGCTCAACCAGCATCAGCCTTTCCTCAAGAAACCGACCAAGATTCAAGGACGGGTGCTGAAGCGTGTTCAAAATGCTACTGGCGCCGCACGTGCGCCGACAAGCTCAGCCTTGCGGTTGTCTTCTCTGTCTGCTGTTGGTTGCTCGACCAAGGTCAAAGAAATACTATAAAGCGTATTAACACGCAACAAACGAGTCTATGGGTTGCCTCTTGTCTGCTCCGAAGCATGAGGTGCGACAACCACGAGGACATTTCCGCCGGCACATACGCCCTATAGCTTTGTTCTCAAAAGGGCGCAATGTCCCAGTGACCTTGCCAAGCAACACTGTTTGCCAGGACGCTGAGCTCCATAGCTCCGGAAGCATTCAACTCAGTAGACTTACCATACGTATCCCGGGCAGCTTGGGGACCTACGCGGAAAAAGCAAACCCTGGCCAACACATGCATGGGACTAGCCTCTATGTTGAAGCAGCCACTAGATTGCCATTGCTTCTTCAGGTCCCTTTTTTGGGACCCGCACGCTGGGTAACCTGGGAAGGATTCTGACAGCTGACACTGGACCCTGCAGGGTGTTCGTGCATAGGGTGGCTGGGAAGCGACCGAAAGTCAGGGCAGCGTCCAATGAGTCGGGCTCATGTGAAGAACAAGGGGTTCGGAATTGAAGTTTCGCTTGACAGGCATCTCCAACATGTTTCACCACGAGAGCCCTCTTTCCCTCTTTCTTTGCCCGTATTCCCCAGTATTGGCCATCTGGCCTTTTAGCGGAAGCTCCGCAAGCTCCGCAAGCTCCGCAAGCTCCGCAAGCAGTAGAGGCGTTGCACTGAGGAGTGATTTGTGAAGCCAGCACACGAAATTGCCATAGCTGACAAGTTTTATGCGCCCAAGATCCGAGACCCAATCGTCAAGCACTGAGGATTGACCTGTGACGCGACGGGGCAATTCTTCTGCCAGGAGACTAAATTCCCGTAACTGGGCATTTGCTGCGGAGGCTGGGCTCAAGAAGGCGCATCATCTGCAAAATGGCTACTCACAGCCGAAAGCTTCGCGTCACTTGCTGTTGAAGTTGGCGCTCAGCTAGTGTGGCACTCATGCGCTCAAGCATTCACGTGCGAAGACATGCCAAGTCGTCGCCGCTATTGGACTCGTCCACTGGATAGAACCGAGGAAATGCATCGCGTCGCTCGCCCCGCAGCTGCAAGGGGAGTGTCAGCGGCCAATTGCTTTTCACAGTGACAGCCGCTGGATGAATCGTCAACAACTCAAGTTGGGCCTTCGACAGCTGATAGCTGCGTCTGCAACGACTCGCTGGAGCATTTGCAAGAAGGAGTGGCCACATGTCTCGGGCTAGTGCTTGCCAAAGCCAGCAAACTGCAAGGCTTCAAAGCCCAGGGAAGCCTCGACTTCTGCATGAGCTGGCAGCCAGAAAAGAGAAGCTGACTCGGACATTAAAACGAATGGCACCCACCAGAAAGCATACTTAACTCGGGCATGGCCAAAGCCATCCCCTTGCTTGCGCAAATCGCCGGCCAAAAGCCTGGAGCTTGCAGTTGCCTTGACGTGCAGGGACAGAGCGGGTAGCACACCTTCGTTGCTTCGGCTGTGCTTGATCCACTCCTTTTCATTCGCTTCCAAGCCCTTTCTCTAGTAGCGGTTCATCTGAGAATTTGATGGTGTACGAAGGGATGGAAGGAGCTGGACATGCCTGACAGGAAAGCCAATCATCTGCATCCGTTCGCTCTCTTCGTTCCATCTCCCTTCCGCGTATAACCTCTCAATGGAGTTCTCAAAACAGCCATGCCGGGGCTTCCAGGTCCACAGCATAGACACCAAAATCGAACACGCAACCTCCGCACGCCTTGCTAGTGCTACGGGTGGCACCGGCCAACAGTACAGGTTGAGTCACATAGTCTCCAAACCAGGCTGTCACACTGGGGCATGCCGAAGTCAGCCATGAGAGAAACATCGGCTGACTTTAACAAGTCTCAAACCACAGCGGGAACAAGGTCTGTCTCGGTTGGTGATGTTGCAGACTTCTTGAGAGTCCCGCAGCCATGGCAGCTAATGGTAAGTGTGCTAGGGAGTTGCAAGTGTAAGGTTTCCCCTGCAAATTAGCAGTTTTTGACAGGCACTGGGCCGCAGCTTTGTAGGATTTGGGCACTTGGGTAGCTAGGGTACAAAAGTCATCTGTGAATCTGTGCAAATCCTGCGACTTCATTAACCAGGGCCGTTTCAACAATACAAATATACCGAATCGTATCGTTGCGTAGTGCGAGCTATCAGTATCAAAAAGCATCGCAACCTCAAAATCGTATCGAAGACTATCGCTGGAAATCGTGTTGAATCATACCGATTTGTATCGGTATCGGTTGGGGTTTGCTTTTAGGGGCTCTTTGGGGCCAGAAGGGCAGCAGCCTGCTGCAGATGGCGGCTGCCTGGCACGAGGCGACGCAAAAGTCTTTGAGAGGCTGCTTGTAAGAGACCCTCTTCTTTCAGAAACACATGGGTCGAATTGGCTCTCGACAAATGGAAAAGCCAGGAGCACGCACTAAAATTGCTGCAAGCCGATCCATATTACACATTTATGGCTGCGACCAGCCGAGGCCAGAAATCAACCTAAGTCGGTGAGTTAGATCGTTTTTGAGGGTTCTGGAGGGTCCCTCACAGCAAGCTTTGTTGGTGTGTGTGTGGGATCGATTCTTGCCTTTCGGGCTTTCAAAGCTCATTCGAAACAGAAACTGAGAATCAACTAACCCGATAGAAATTGATTTGTCTGCTTTGGAAACCGCACACCAGCCGGCCTCTTGTGGCAATGCCGCGCAGCAGGCCCGCGCACCAGCGGTTGACCGTATTTCCTTTATCGAGATATTGTTCGATACTAAGTTGCTGTATCACAAGCATATCGGACATTCAAAGCAATACATGTCAATAAGATCGTGTGGTATCGCAAAGCTTGCAGCACCGAACCGTATCGTCATCGAAGCAGCCCTGTTAACGGTCATGCGATTGAATCCGCTGCACAGCCTGAAACAGCACAACCTAGGAGCTGCGCGCTTGAGTGAGTGGCAGAGTGCCCTCACACCATTGTCTTGGCGCCAAGCAGGGGAAAGCGCTGTGAATGCGCAAGGCACAACGGAACAGTGGACGATAAACACGTTTACGCCCCTGCTGATGATGCATGCAGCTACTCACCGGCTGAGTGAATGGTCCAAAAAAAGTCCAAACTTTACATTTGCTACTAAAATGGTCTTCCAAGAAAGTTGAAAGTTCATGAACTCAAAAAGTGAGGCTAAGGCAGGCTTGGGCTGCAAAGCTTGCGCAGGATTTGCATCGCCTTTTGGCCAGCCGCACGCAGAACCCATCTTGAGAGCTGGCAAGCCATGCCCACATGTTCCAAGCACGAGGGCAGACAAGCCTGGGGCACCGAAAGGGCACCGTTGAAGGTCACGGCGGTTGCTGGTGTTCTCCTTCAACACCCACTTTGTCCTCTTACGCAAATCACGCGCAAGACTGCACTGGTCGGCCTCGGTCTGCTAGGGCTGCTCAAGTTGCAGAAACGCGCTTGTTCCCCGCAGCTCCAGTAAAATTTGTACTGCATTCAGAACCAAGTTCTTCTTTGCTTGGAAGTGGGACAGCATATGCTTCCTGGAAATGGGCCAACAAACTTGAAAAGGTGCGAAGAGACGAAGTGACGTTGGCGACGTGGCACACCCTTGTCGTATTGGCAACCTGTGATCAACAACTCCTGGATGCTGCCCTGTCAACAAAAACCGCCTTGCAGGCCATTCTTGTTTTTGTGCTTCAGGACCACCAAAATAATGGCAACAGTGTTGATTCCCTCAGTGTAGGTTGGACCCACTGTGGCGACCGGTGTTCAATGATTCATTATTAACCAGGGCCGTTTCAACAATACAAATACACCATACCGAATCGTATCGTTGCGTGTTGCGAGCTCTCGGTATCGAAAAGCAAGTATCGCAACCTCCTGCGCTCCTGCACATTGCTGCAGATATCAACCCGTCCACCCATGGCGATAGTATGAATCAAGTCCACCCATCTGAATGTTATCAAAGACTTGGAGGTTTGCCCAAACCAGGCATACAGGGATGGCCAAATTGGTCCAAAATGGGACACCTCCACATTGAACGCACTCCAGAAAGGGGCAGAAACACCCAGCTTCAGGTCCCTTTGGGACCCGAACTGGGTAGGATCCGGAGAACCCACACCGGAGTGTTCTTGCGGGGTGAGAAGCGACCGAAAGTCGCAGTCCAAGTCGGCCGCTTGTGAAGAACAAGGTGTGACATGTTTGACAACCAAAGGCCGGGGCAGTGAGGATCTCACTTTTGAGATAGCGATTGTTTGTTTCGTGAAACCATGAACGCACAAGATGTGGCACTGTGGATGGAGCACGGGCCTATATGGCGGCCGGCAACTGTGGCCAGGAGGCATGCAAGGAGTGAGGCAAAGACTCCGGCCTGCTAACTCCTGCTCATGGATTCATGCTGCACGTCGTTGCAGTCCAAAAAGGCACGCATGGAAAACTCCATTTGACGTAGCGATTGTTTGTTTGTTTGTTTCGCGAGTGTTTCGCGAGACCAAGAGAAACTTCTAGCGCTGTGAAAATGTTGGGCACTGTGCTGTGGATGGAGCACGGGCCTATATGGCGGCCGGCAAGTGTGGCCAGGAGGCATGCAAGGAGTGAGGCAAAGACTCCGGCCTGCTAACTCCTGCTCATGGATTCATGCTGCACGTCGTTGCAGTCCAAAAAGGCACGCATGGAAAACTCCCATTTGACGTAGCGATTGTTTGTTTGTTTGTTTCGCGAGTGTTTCGCGAGACCAAGAGAAACTTCTAGCGCTGTGAAAATGTTGGGCACTGTGCTGTGGACGGAGCATGGGCCTATAGGGTGGCCGGCCAGGGTGGCCAGGAGGCAAGTAGGCATAGACTCCGGTCTGCCAACTCCTTCGCTGATGGCTTCATGCTGAACATCGCCCTCTTTTCCCTTTTCTCATGCCCTATGGCGCAAGTGGGCGCAGCAGACAGGCAAGCGCCGCAAGCAGAAGTAGAGGCTTTCTTGCGAGCAAGCCCTGGCCAAGTTCTGTGGCACCCAAAAGCCCCCAATATCAAACCCAGAGCAGCTTGATGCTGCGCATCGCTCCGAAACGGTCGGGGCTGTCAGGGCAGCGGGAAACTCCCATTTGAAGCAGCGATTGCTTTGTCTGTTTTGTGACACCAAGAGGAACTTCGGGGGCTGTGCCCAAAAGGCGACCGCATCGCAATCGCTGGCAAGGCTGCGATGCTAAGTCAGCCACGCCTAGGCGAGGCCTGGCTGCGCGAGAAGGCACTCCTACTATGATCTGCAAGGAGTGTTGCCAAATTACGAGCGCAGCGCGACTGGACGCGAGTTGTTCAAGCAGCCCAATTTGCAAAAGCCCGTGCGTCAGCATGCGTGTCAATCCTTGCACTCCTTCGGTTCAACTTGCAATCTTTCGGTCAGCTACGCCGCGTACATCACGTGATGCCCGGACCTTGCCCTGAACTTCACATGAGGCACGGTCGAAACTACTTACTTGCGGCTGTTTCGCCAAACAAAATGGGAATCCTCATGCAAGAGCACGCAGAGGCTTCTGGTCATCGCTTCCTTTCGCTGAACTGCAACTTTTTGCTTCGCACAGTGGTATTTACTTATTGCATGTCTACGTAGATGTCTTCGTGGTTTGTGTCATCCCACTCCTGCACAAATGGTTATGGATGGCAACGTCATGCTCACTCGGCGAGACGTACTCTGCTGCGGCCGTTTCGCTACCAGGGTCGTTTCAACAATACAAATACAACATACCGAATCGTATCGTTGCGTATTGCGAGCTATCGGTATCGAAAAGCAAGTATCGCAACCTCAAATCGTATAGAAGACTATCGCTGCACATCGTTTTGAATCATACCGATTTGTATCGGTATCGGTTGGGGTTTGCTTTGAGGGGCCCTTTGGGGCCAGAAGGGCGGCAGCCAGCTGCTGCTGTGCTGGTGGCTGCCTGGCACGGGAGGCGCTGGCAAAGTCTTTGAGAGGCTGCTTAGAAGAGACCCTTTTTGGAGAAATGGAAAGCCAAGAAAACAGACTGAGACTGCTTCAAGCCGATTCCATATTGAACACTTACAGAAAGCGGTTGGTGTTTTCTTATGCCAGACCTCAAATAAAACTTCCACCCGTAAAAGCTGCCAGTTGCTGGGTAGCTGCGTAAGCCAAGGCCAGAAATCAACCTAACTTGGCGAGTTAGATGGTTTTTGAGGGTTCCCACTTCCCAGGGCTCATCCAGGACAGCTGCAACCAAGCGAGGCCAAAAATCAACCTAACTTGGCGAGTTAGATGGTTTTTGAGGGTTCCCACTTCTCAGGGCTCATCGGGACAGCTGCAACCAGGCGAGGCCAAAAATCAACCTAACTTGACGAGTTAGATGGTGTTTGAGGGTTCCCACTTCCCAGGGCTCATCCGGGACAGCTGCAACCAGGCGAGGCCAAGAATCAACCTAACTCGGCGAGTTAGATCGTTTTTGAGGGTTCCCGCTTACCAAGGCTCAATCCGGGACAGCTGCAACCAGCCAAGGCCAGAAATCAACCTAACCTGGCGATTTAGATGGTTTTTGAGGGTTCCCACTTCCCAGGGCTCATCCGGGACAGCTGCAACCAGGAGAGGCCAAAAATCAACCTAACTTGGCGAGCTAGATCGTGTTTGAGGGTTCCCACTTCCCAGGGCTCATCCGGGACAGCTGCAACCAGGCGAGGCCAAAAATCAACCTAACTCGGCGAGTTAGATCGTTTTTGAGGGTTCCCGCTTACCAAGGCTCAATCCGGGACAGCTGCAACCAGCCAGGGCCAGAAATCAACCTAACTTGGCGAGTTAGATGGTTTTTGAGGGTTCCCACTTCCCAGGGCTCATCCGGGACAGCTGCAACCAGGCGAGGCCACAAAACAACCTAACTTGGCGAGTTAGATGGTTTTTGAGGGTTCCCACTTCTCAGGGCTCATCCGGGACAGCTGCAACCAGGCGAGGCCAAAAATCAACCTAACTTGGCGAGTTAGATCGTTTTTGAGGGTTCCCACTTCCCAGGGCTCATCCGGGACAGCTGCAACCAGGGGAGGCCAAAAATCAACCTAACTTGGCGAGTTAGATCGTTTTTGAGGGTTCCCGCTTACCAAGGCTCAATCCGGGACAGCTGCAACCAGCCAAGGCCAGAAATCAACCTAACCTGGCGATTTAGATGGTTTTTGAGGGTTCCCACTTCCCAGGGCTCATCCGGGACAGCTGCAACCAGGAGAGGCCAAAAATCAACCTAACTTGGCGAGCTAGATCGTGTTTGAGGGTTCCCACTTCCCAGGGCTCATCCGGGACAGCTGCAACCAGGCGAGGCCAAAAATCAACCTAACTCGGCGAGTTAGAGCGTTTTTGAGGGTTCCCACTTCCCAGGGCTCATCCGGGACAGCTGCAACCAGGAGAGGCCAAAAATCAACCTAACTCGGCGAGTTAGATCGTTTTTGAGGGTTCCCACTTCCCAGGGCTCATCCGGGACAGCTGCAACCAGGCGAGGCCAAAAATCAACCTAACTCGGCGAGTTAGATGGTTTTTGAGGGTTCCCACTTCCCAGGGCTCATCCGGGACAGCTGCAACCCGCCGAGGCCAGAAATCAACCTAACTTGGCGAGTTAGATCGTTTTTGAGGGTTCCCACTTCCCAGGGCTCATCCGGGACAGCTGCAACCCGCCGAGGCCAGAAATCAACCTAACTCGGTGAGTTAAAATTAACGTCGATTGAGACCTTTTTTGTGGAGGTTTGTGAGAGTAATTTGGTGTAGTGGCGTCACATAGTCTCTGCCTCTGGCGCCTGCACAAGTGCAGGGTCGATGTTTGCTTCTTTCGGGCTTTTGGGGACACAACACGCCGAATTCGAGGTTCCCTGGCCTGTTGGCAGCACAGCTTGCACACCAGCGCGCAGCCGCCGCGCCGCAGCGGTTGAGTATATTCCTTTATCGAGATATTGTTCAATACTACTCCCCTGCTGTATCGCAAGTTTATCGGATATTCAAAGCAATACATATATCAAGAAAATCGAGTGGTATCGCGGAGCTTGCGGTACCGAACCGTATCGTCATCGAAACAGCCCTGGCTACTGAGTTTGAGAGTCCCCTATCGTTTTCCAGCGTTTCCATCCTCTTCCAGGGGTATCGTTTTTTTGAGAGTCCCCTATCGTTTGCCATGGATTTGTGAATTTTCACAATATCAATGAAACACCGCATACTAAACTCGACAGAAGTAATTTTGACGGTACTTCACATAGTCTGACTCCGAAGGGCTTGCAGAAACACGGTGGCGGTGCATCGGGGCATGAATACGACCCTCACAGCGACACCAAGGGATTTGTTCTGTCCGCATTGCAACCTTGGGAGAACGGATGTACCGGCTACAGCCCCGGACGCTCCGGACGCCAGAGAGGCCCGGTCAGAAATGGATCATCTGGTGGTTCGCAACGGTTTCTTGATCGATATCTTTGCAAAACGCGTGCGTCATGACCATGGTCACGCAGGTTGAATCTGCGCTGATGCTTGTAGCAGTCCCCTGCTATGGTTGACCCTGCCTGCAAAAGGTCAATCGGTCCCACATCCCCCAAAGTCTGCACACTGAATTGGGTTTCATTGATCCTTCGCCAGCTGGCGTCCCTTCAGAGAGTCCAACAGTTTAACCGTTTGGAGATATAAGAGAAACATCAGCATCAGTGTGAGCAAAACGCAAACCACAGGGGACACAATCACATTTGGCAACGAGCTGCAAGAAGCTTTTGCACGACAAGGGCTCATATTCTTCTGCTGCGATCTGGGTGAAATCTTGGATCGCATGGTTTTCATTGCCATGGGCCCTAAATGTGCCAATCTGCTGTTCAGCCTTGCTTCGCACAAGAGGTCTGATCAAGTTTTCTGCAATGGCATGAGACTGACTTCCGCACTGGCCTGATTGACTCTGTGCATGTCAACCCATTCGTTCACCCAACAATCAAACCCGCCGTTGCGTCAGGCTCCTGGCAGTTTACTTCCTGAATTTGTCCCATCGAAAGCCTCAGGTCCAAGCGGGAGGCCACGATCATTCCCGCCAACGCGTTCAGCTCGAGCCGGAGCCCGAGTGGGCAACCGGAGGATCGATCCAGCTGCATGGCGGAGATCCAACTTCTCTGAGCCAAGCCTCGGGCATACCTCACTATGCGCTGACCAACAAAGCCAACAAAGCTCTTGTTTGCACTGCACGGGTTGTTCTTGTATCGCCTCGCCAGTCAGGTTTTTTTGGTGGCAAAAGGGAAGAGCCCCTAGTGGTTGAATCAGCGAAAAGCAATCTCCAAATCCTCTACATGAACAGTTGGACACTTTTCGACAACTCGGTGAAATGTGTCAAAAAACAGAATGCAAGCCTCGTTTTCGCAGCCGTGCTTCCCCAAGAGAAAAAAACAAGGTGCCACACGGGTGATTCCTACAAGGGACTCCGCTCCTTGTTCGTCTATTTTGGCATGCGGGCAGGCTTGGCAACTAAAACACAAACATGTCAAACATAATTGTGACTCATTACATTTTCGTCTGCCGGCCCCTTCTCCAAAGGGGGGGGGGGGGGGCGGGGAAGGGTGGTCGTCATCGTCCTTATCGTTTGAGTGTGGGACGGTGTGGAGGCCTGGGCTTTTTCACTGAATTTGTTGTTATTTCATGAAAAAGAGTGCTTGTCATGTAGCGCAAAGCATTTCAGTGTTCGGTTGTGTTTCTCTATAAGCATAAAGGTGGGTTGACCATAAGAGACCTACTTCTCCCAAATTGTCCCGGTGAAGTATGAAGGATGCAAGTAGGAGATCTCTCATACCAGCCATTGCATGCCACCAGTTTGCATAGGAGCTAGAGAACCCATCCTTGATGACGTAAAACAAAAAACTTGCAGGTCTGCCTCCTCACAATTCCTGACCCACTGGCCATAGAGCCGGGAATCTGTAGTTAATTCAGTGTGATGTGGGGGGAACTGGGCTACTATCATTTCCTTCACAGGGAAGAGAGGGAAGGAACCTCATGAACAACTTGCACGGCCTCCAATCCCTTGTGAGCTACAGTCATGCAAAGTGGAAATCCAAGATGCTGCTTCCAGCCAACAAGGATCTGACAAGGCACCCCGCTGCATTCCATACTTGTTTCTTGATGCTACTAGCTGCATTGTATCCAAAGGGAAAAACAAGCCGCACACAAAAATGACTGAACCATGGAGAGTGCACATGGGACAATTAACTCACACCTGCTATACTACTTTTTCCGTGTAGCAACGGCGGCTGGTGCTACTCATGCAAATGCTCAAGAAGCAATCGCTAGCTAAGCGCACGAGCTGTTCAGATGCACACCTCAGTTTATAAATCAGGTGACCCATAATAGAGGTTCAGGCCTAAGCAACGAGACGCCAGTTTTTTTCAAGCCACCATCAACACCCGGAATTCGCTCCGGAACCCGCTGACGGAGGCCCCCGCCATGGCGAGGTTCAGGTTGAATCTCACATCCTGAGCGCTTTTGAATGGAAATGGAGGGGCCTTGAAAAAGAAGAAGTCCCCCAAAACTCCATCTGCCCAATCGTTTTGTTGTTTTGGTCTTACCCAGAAATGCAACCATTGCGTGCCGGTGAGCAAGATTTCAGTTGGGAACTAAACCACCTAAGGGATTCCCCCAGCCGATTGAGTCGATCTTCACGAGAGATTCGCGGCTCCTGTTGCGCGCAACACTGCGATAGCGGGATAAAGCAAATGCCTCTCACGAAGAAGCAAGCAAGTTCGTAAAGCAACTAAGGGCACTCAACAGATAGGAGGGACCTGTTGAGAGCTGGCCCACTTCATGGAACCTCATCTTGGTTGCTGTTGACTTGACCCCTCTGCAACAGGTTCATCTCTTTGTGGGTCCAGAGGAAAATCCGAGCTGTTCCAACCAACAAGTTAAAGTCCAAAGATCCGTTACCACATAGCCAGACAGTCATGGAAGGCTTCCTTTTGCCCAGGGGCCCAGCTTGCAACCTGAGAGCCTCAGATCTCAGCTCCGAGCCATCTTCCTGCGAGCGACAGGCGTGGCTTCTGGGCTGGGCCCACGACAAAAAGAAGAAGAGTGATGTGGCTATGAGTCAATTTTTTCACCACCAGGAAATGGACCGCAGGTTTGAATGTCCTTGGCTCCATTTACCAGGGTTCCAAAATGGATACCCGTTTTTGACCCACAGCCATGTTTCTTTTTGCTGGTCAGCGCAGGCACAAAGAAGCAACTTACAGGCTGAAGATCCAACCCAATCGATATTTGTGAGTTGGAGAGCTCCTCGGGGTGCGAACCAAGCGCTCAGCCCGGTTTGCCTACTTGAGCCGTTTCTAAGATGACTTCATGGGCAAACACGTCTAAGCCATGACCCAGCTCAAACCAAGACCAACAAAGGAAACACGTCCATGTGCGTGCTTTTTGTGGCGACGGACGCGAGCAAGAGTTGGGCCCAAAAACCAAAAGGTCCTTCAAGCATTTGGGTAATTATGTTTGTAGGGAACTCCCCCCCACCAAACAAAGAAATAATAAACATAGCAAAGAAACAAACACAACAACTGATTTGGTTAAAACCGGAATTTGCCCAACCTTCACCCTCCCAAGCGTTCAAGATCTGCGTCCCGTGTTATTTCCCTTGCTGTTTCTCAGCAAAAACTGAGAGCATGACCCCGAATTGAACTGAACCATCCAACACGGGGCTGTCCTCAGATCCCCTGCTAAAAGTTTAACTTTTAGTGGGTTCAATAGAACCCCCCGCACAAACCCTAAACAGATCCGAACTGGTTGGCGGGGAGCCACCAAGAGCAGGTTTCCTAGCAAAATGCCCGGGTTTCCACCCCAAATGCGTTGAGTCTTGGTGCAAGGCTTTCAAGCAAACAGGATGTCCAAGGCCTCCAAATGTTCATTGTTGGGGCACCTGTGAATGGGAAACCCCCCTTCGAAAAAAAGAAGAAACGCACAAACACAAACCATCTGCGCACAAAGCACCACTGAAAAAAAGACAGAAGAAAAACAACAACAAAAAAAACGAAACATGAAGAACATGGGGAAAACACAAAAAAACACCTGCGCTCAAAGCACCACTGAAACAAATACAGAAAAAAGAAACACGAAAAAAGAAAGAACATGGGGAAAACACAAAAACCACCGCACAAAGCACCACCGGCCTGGGAAACTGTCTGCAGCTGAGTCGCTCTACCTCCTTCTGATGCTCAGCATTGTGCGCATACCTCAGGCACGCGACGAGTCCCAGCGCGTGAGTAAAGGAGTCGCCGACAGTCGGACCAAAAACCTGGCAATGTGTGTTCTGCCTTTCCAATGGACCTACCCAAAGGTTCTCAACTCAGAAAGTCGTAACTCAGGCAGAAGAGCAGCTGGCATCCGCTTGGGACTGTGCCCTACCAGGTTGGCTGGAAAAAACACGCCCATGCCGCATCCAAGTCGCAGATTCTTTTCCAAGAGGTACTTGACCTTAGCTTGTATGGAGGATTTGGCTGATGCCAACGGCCGAGAAACTGGGTGTCAAAATCGCGAGCCGCCCAAATGCACGGCTCCACTTCGTTCCTCTTGAAAAAGGAAACTGAACAAGCTACCCTCTATAAGATCTTCCATTCGCTTAAGTCCCCAGGTAAAGAAAAACAAATCCAGTAGTGATACATTCCCCTAAAAACCAACAGGGCAAACAAAAAATCTAAGCAAATGGAAGGAAACAGAGTTGAAACCTGCTACAATGCCTTCGATTGCAGCTGGGTAACGGAGCGCAAGGATGCCGTCCATGCTTTGACCGCCTCCTCATAATCCCCTCTCTGAAAGGCCTACCAGAGACTCCCCAAGTCACGGGATGTCACCAGGTCACGGGGTCACGGGGTCACGGGATCTGGACCTGTTTCCTAAAAGGCAACCTAAGCGAGTGCGAGGCCAACAGGGCTACTTCTGGGCCCGATTTCTGATCCGCGAAAAGTTGAGAACTTTTGGTGGGTTAAATGGAAATCCCCACTAAACACTAAAAGGTAAAAGAGCTAAGGAACCGGATGGCTGGGAACCACTTCAAGGCTTCACTTTCACGTTGCGAAACTAAACACTCCTTGCAAGAAAACCGACCGCCTCGATGAGCGGGAAACACCATGTTTGCTCCTTGCCCGCCCTGCCTTCCGTCAGCCCTGTGGGGCCTTAAGGCCATAGTGCCCTAGGACGTTGGGGGAAAAGGAAAGGATTGGGGAGCCAGGCGAATGTGAAAATTATTTGTGCCAATAGTAGCAAAGTTTGTATAACATCTTTGGGCTTTGAGCATTTCCTCACTTCAAAGGGCCAAAGTCTGACTTGTTTTACCAATTTGTCTGCCCCAGAAGTATGTCTTCATACTGGGGAAGTTGGAAATCAAACAATGGAGAAACCGTGACACGGCAAATCCGCCACCAACACCCGCGAATAGGAGACACAAAGGTGCAGTCTCACAAAAGAAACAGGGCCCAAAACAAACCAACGAAAACCGAATAAAACAACACCCACACAGAGAGAAACCGGATACAAAGAGCAAACAAATTACATAACAAGTCCAGTCCCTAGGGTTCGAGGCCCCTATGAAAAAAATGGCAATGACCCAATTTGGATAAGAGTCCTTAGGTAAATAATGATGGTTATATTACCCCCCTTTGATTTAATGGTTCAAACCTACCCAGGGCAGTAGCAAACAAAAGCGTGGAGATCGAGCCAAAGGCAGGCCCAAGCTCTCCCCCAAAGGAGCAGTTCACAAAAGTTGGCGACCGAAAAACCAAACCCCACATCCCTTTATCACCCTTATGGTGGCAAACAAACTCAAAGCTTTTTGCAGCCTGCTCAACATAAACAGAGCAAACACACCTACCTGAGAGAACCAAACGAGAGCCAGCTCAGCTCCCACACAACCCGAAAAACAACTTGAGAGAACAAAAACACTCGCCAGCAGCAGAGGGAAACTTTTTCCAGCCATCCCACCCAATCGGGGGAAAAAATAAACACTATAATACTAATACTTATCATAATAATAATAATCATAAAAATATAATAAAACACATATACATACATGTCAAAAAAAAAAAAAAAAAAAACGCTGGGACCCGGTTCGCCAGGTTCCCACCTCCTTTCCTCGGAGCTCCTCCTTCTCTCTGGCGTCCGCAAGCTTCGAATTCGCCTGCGAATCGGTTGGGTCCTGGAGTCTCCTTCTGACCCCTTAACAGCTGGTTGGTCATTAAGTAGTGGGGTGTCATGACCCCATTTCCCTTAAAAATGGTTGGTGATTACCGAAAGTAATGGGGTGTCATGGCCGGAGACCCAGTTTTAAAGGGCCACGGAGTTCCAGGGTGTGTCCTTCATCTTTGCTTTTGCTCCTTGCGATGGGCGAAGTTTATGCTAGGTCCTCCAGTAGAGGTTGGTGAGAATAAGGGTACCCGATCTTTTTTCTGAAGTCTATTTTAGTGGAAGCCTCCCCACCAAGAAGGTTGAGTAAAAAAGAAAGGGGCACCTAGTATGGTTGGACCTATGGTTGGACCCCAGGCCTTGCTTGCTTTTCAAAGGGAGGCACAAGGAAGCAGTTTCGAGTTTGGGGGGCTTCCCCACTTCGCTGCCCCCGGCTCCTCCGGCTCCTCCGGCTCCTCCGGCTCCTCCGGCTCCGGCTCCTGCGCCGGAAAAAGCTTCAAACCTCCGCGGAGATTGGACCGGACTCGGCATGGGAGACTTCGAGACGTCGGGTTTGGGTCGGCCCTTTGAACCCCCGGCTGTTCAGCTTCCCTCCAATTGGTGCTTTGGATGGGTTTGGGGATGTTAATCCCTGGTTCTTGTAGAAAGCCCCCCCTAACCAATCCAAACCACCTATCCAAACCACCAATTAGAGGGAAGCTGAAAAGTGATGCTTGGGGGGAAGCCATGGATCCTAGCCTCGAACACATGCTCGGGTCGGATGTGGAAAAAGCCTTTGGAACGCCAAAGAAACTGCCACCCTACTGCATGGATGCAGCTTGGGAAAGGGGCCCTTGCTGCCCGATGCCTTTTGGGAGGTCAAAAGCCGACCCTTTCTGCCGTAAGATGCTGGACAACACACACATACCAAATCCATTATATATATATATTTGTATATATATATACAAACCAATGAACCTGACGTTCGGCATTCCCTTCAAAGGGAAAATTGTCTTCCAGCGCCCCCGTGTGAGGTTGGTGGAAGAGTACCAAGTTTGACCCATTTGGGTTGGGCACGGAGTGTGGGCTCGTTGGGCTCTCTCAAAGCTCCCAGGCTCCTTTCTCGATTGCCACACGTCAGAGAATGCTTTCTGAGAAGGCATTCAACCCCATGTCGCAAAAACCCACGTCTGAACCCGAGATTTCGTTTGGGGCCATGCTTTTCTTCACAGATCAAAAATCTCTAAGTAAAGCCTGGTTTATCTACATGGGCCTGGCCCAAAAAAAGCAAAGTTCATCTGGGAGAATAACTTACCCCCGGGGCTTCTTACAGAAGCCGACACTTGGGAAATAACATATATGGGTATGTCATAAAATTGGGGGCCCCGCCAATTTCGGCTCTCCTTTTGGTTTCCCTTCAACACCCCAGAAAGGGTTCTCTCAAAGAAAGACAAACCCACATTTAGTTTTCGGGGCTACAGCCTTTTCACCGAAGCTTTCGAATGGTGAAAAAGTCGGCGTTGAGCAACCCAAATGTCAAACTTCACAACCCCTGGTATGGGCTGGCAACAACCTTTGTTGTTTGCAGCCCCCTGCTAAAAATGAACAGGAGCCACAAAAAAAAAACAAGCAACTTGCCAAGAACAGTGAAGCAAATAATCAAGGCCTTTTGCCTAAAGCTTTTTGTTGGGGTTGGCAACACATAGCCTCGGTAAGCATGAAAAAGCCGGAGAAAAGCCGCGGTACGGCCTCTCTGAGAATCAATGCCTTTCCGTGATCCGCCCAACATGTCTAGGTCCTCCAGTAGAGAGGTTAGAATAAGTGTACGGTTTTTTCTGCAGTTTTTTTTTAGTAGGGGAACCTTCCCCCAAAAAAGGGCAAAAGTTAGATGCGAAAACATCCGCTGTAGATCTGCATAGGTACTTCACTACTAGTAGTCTTGGCCCAGGCAAACATCTTGGGTGTTTGACTCTGTTCCACATACCCAGAGGGTACAGGTAGCTCCTGATGGCTTTTCAAGGCTCAAACAACATCGAAGCATTCTACCTCCTTGCTTTCATTTGGCTAAGACCCCTGGCAAAAATCAAAACATATTTCCAGTAGTGATAGATTCTCTTTGAAACCAACAGTGGGAAAATAAACAAATATATATTCTTAAGCAAATGGAAGCTTAGCAGGTACTTGGATCCTCTACACTTTTTGATGGCTCAGGTTGACCCAAACTTCGGTCCTCAACCTCGTCACCCATGGTGCTTAGACAATCCTTCCCATCAGCCGTTCTCGCGAATGGATCTGCAGCCAGTTTAATGTAACTCGGTAGGGTGGCAAGGTCTGCAGGATTTTTGCCAACTAAGGAAGCCGGAAGCAAGGAAACAATGCAAGCCAAAATCTAGCTATGTTTTGACCCATGTCCTTACACTCACTTGCTCAAAGGACCCAAAAATAAAAGGTTTGCCTTTGGGACCTCAATTACACATGGGCCAACATGGGAAAGGTCGATTCGCTTTGGGCAAGTGAGTGCAGAGTTCCTAGCTCCGATAGGCTCCCTGAAAGAAACTTAAATGGAGACGCCTAGCTCCAAAAGGCTCTGCAAGCGTCTCTTTTCCTTGAGGGTCACAAGAAGCTGCCAGGATGCAGGCGCAGTGTGAGAAGCAAAACCGAGCGCTCACTGCACATTGATGGGAATCCGAGACCCCAAACATGTCCGCGAGGAGACGTCCAAGAAAGAAACGTCTCTTTTTGAGAGCGGGCGTTGGGGATGCGATTCTACTTTTTCCAGTAGAGAGGTTAGAATACGGGTATACCGTATACCAACCTGTTTTTTTCTGTAGTCTATTTTAGTAGGGGAACCCTCCCCAAAAAAGGGGGTTAAAAAAGGGCACTACTGGGGGACCTAGACACCGTATCTTGCGGGCCTTTTGTGACCAACAGGGTAGGTAGGAACTGGACGAAGTAAGACCTTCGACAGGGACAGCATTGGAGCATCCGAATTTCGGACCCGAAACCTTCGAAGCTTTCGGACGTATTAAACAGGCCGTGCTCTGATCTCAAAGTGTTCCACTTGTGGGTTACTTTTTTGAACCCAACCACTCAACAACCTTTAAACACACAAACAAAAAAACAACAACAACAACTAGAAAGCTAAGGAACCGGATGGCTGGAACCACCAAGGCATGGGACTGTCCGAACTTCAGCATAGCTTCTTGGAGGTGCGGCCGAGCTAGCAAGTTGTTGGATCAAAGTGGGCTAGAACCTCAGGGGGGCGTGTAAGTGGGCTATAGCCTAGCAACTTACGAACCTGGCCGAACACCCAAGTTGTGTTTGTGGGGTACTCGGTTCTTTTTGCCCATCTACTTCAGCCAGTTTTTGGCTTTTGAGATTCCCAGGGACTATGGCTATGGATCTTGGCAAACTCTAGCAACCTCACGTGCCTCTTCTCTTCAAGCCGCAAGCCTTCCCAAAAAACCGAGACACGGGCAAATGGCTATCCAGGGCTGATCGGTGCTTTCAAGCTGTGTTCTATATCCCGAAGGGCCTGGAAATCCGAAGCTTTTTGGGGCCTTGACGAAAAATGAGCCAAACTAAGAAAACCAAAAGGTCAAAAAGTCGACTGACAACTGAGGTGACTGCAAACTGCCATAGATTGCCAGTCCGTTCCATCCGCTTGCTGACCCAGGCAAATTATTCCGCGGACTGCAAACTGCCATAGATTGCCAGTCCGTTCCATCCGCTTACTGACCCAGGCAAATTATTCCGCGAGATTGATGGGTACCATTCGCCCCTTTTGGGGAAGCTAAACGTAAGCAACCCATATTGAGGGTTCTGATTCCTATCTTTGAGGCACCTCCATAGGGACCCCATGAAACAAACAAATGACTCGCTCGCCGCTTTTTCTTTCAGGGCGTAAAGATCTGCATCTTCTCCAGCAACTTAGATCGACCTGAGCCCAAAGCTTCTGGTGGTCGCTGGGCCACCCAAAGAAGGAACTGGAACTGCCACTTCTATATGTCTTCTGTTTCCGCTTGTCGCTCGCTCTTTTTTTGTGTGTTGTTTCTCCTCGTTTTTCTGGCTTGCTTGTAAGGGAACCATGGCCAGAAGTTTTCCCCTACAAAGAGGTCTCCTAAGTTAGACTTTCCGCATCAAACCCTTGGAACGGAAGACCAACCCTTGCTGTGGGAGCACCTGCAGTAGGAGGATGAAAGTCCCCGGAGAATACCAACTAGGTCCTCCAGTAAAGAGGTTAGAATAAGGGTACCCTATTTTCTGTTCGGTAGTCTATTTTAGTAGGGGAACCCTCCCAACCAAAAAAGTTGATGAGAAAGGACACCAATTGCTGGGGGACCTAGCCAAGGTCCACCCAAAGCCTTGAGAAATCCGACCGTCGCTTCCCCGGGGGTTGATTGTGGCTCATGTCATGCGGCATTCAATACCGTGGATGGACGGAATCCCAAGCGGCGCCGCCTAAGAAACAAGGAAGTATACGATTCCCGTGCAAACTGCCTGGAGTCTCCATGACCCTGAAAAAATGAAGTCGTTACCCAAAATCATGGGGGCATTGGCCCATTTTTGATTCGGGTCACGGAGACTCCAGGTACCAACAAACAATGGTTGGGTATGGTTTCTTAGGTGGTGCAAAAAACTTCGTCCACCGACAGTGTTAATGTCATTCCTTGGGCCCGGAGCCCGATGTGTTTTCTCCAAAAGACAATTCTGGTTTCACGCCCAAAAAGATGCTTTCTGGTAAGGGAATACACGGAAGTATCCAGACCCCTTTATGAAGGTACTCCGCCTTCTATACCACAAACCATGTAAAGCCCTCGAAGACAGAAGTGTAATTACTCAGACCGATGGGAGTCTGCCACTGCAGATGGAAGTTTGGGTCAACCACCACTAAGTCGAACTTTCCGAACGGGACGGTTCCGATGCCCAACGCAAATGGATTCATAAACCCGGTGAAGTTCCCATTCCGCCGAATATCAAGGTAAATCTCACTGGGGACTCAAGCAGGGATATGGGTTTGTGTCAACACATGGGAATCCGGAAACCGGACCCCTGAAATGTTAGGTCTGCTAAGTCCTCCAGTAGAGAGGTTAGAATGAGGGTACCCGATTTTTTTTTTTTTTTCGGTAGTCTGTTTTGGCAGGGAACCCTCCCAACCAAAAAAGTTGGGTGAAAAATTGGCACCAATTGCTGGTGGACCTAGTCTATGTGTCTGTTTCCGTTTGTTGCTCGGTTCTTCGTGTTCTCCTCTTTTTCCCGACGTGCCAAGGGCTTCGTCCAAAGGCGGGCGCCCCGGCAGATCGGGCACTCAGCGATGTCTTGCTGCTGCCCACAGAACCTCAGCTGTTGTCGCCCCGAGAAGCTGCGAAAACGTACCCTCACCACTTCTCGGTTGCTTTCTGCTCCCCTGCTAAAAGTTTAACTTGTAGTGGTTTAATGGAAACCCTATTGGCAAAAAGTGAAAGTCCGAACATCCAAGCAACATGCACCGAAGACTTGGATGCGGTTCTCAAAAAAACGGTACCAAAGTGGAACCCTGGTAAGTGGAAACATGGACCAACGCCTGCGTAACCCCATCCTCGTTCATTTTGAGGCACACCCACTTGGATGCTCGGGTCACTTCGTCAGCGGGGATTGCCCACTGGGCATTTCACCCAAGGATCACCCCACCTCGGGGGGCTTCTAAGTCTTCAAAAATGGGCCAATGACCCCATTATTTTGGGTAACGACCCCATTTTGAAGGGTCATGGAGACTCCTGGCATAATCCGCAATCTTTTTAATTCTGGCGGTCCGCCCTGGAAGCCACTCACAAAAGCCCGCCCTAGCGATCCCCCAGGAAAAGTCAAACCCGTAGAATGGTTGGATAGCCCATTCTTAAGTTTCTGACGGACATACATCCTGCAGTCAATTGACGTCCAAAGGGTCCAACTAATCAAACGTCAGTGGTTCATATCACTGCATAAGCTCCGAGTGAAATTTGCCCAGACTCACCTAGGAAACTTCTCTGGGATATGCAACCTGGGATTGTCGTAAGCCACACCGAAAGGGACGAATTCCATCTGGTCCTGGAAAACCGGGTTGCTTCCGTAGAACTCCTCCGAGTCCATGTCTCGGAAAAGCGGGTTGCAACCCAAACAGAGATGCCGTTTCCGGTTGCTCCTACAAGTTGGAAAAGAAGGACACGCAAAAAAAGAGAATGGTCTTTGCAGTGACTTAAGCCTGCACATGCGAAGGGCAAGTAGTGGTCCAAATAATTAAGAGGGCCTCCAATGGTTTCCCTGTAAACCATCCAAACAGGGCACACTCAAAACACGCAGACACACACACACACATACCTCATCTGCCAGCCCCCGATGTCCGACGCTCTGGCACTTGCTTCCCCTGAGGCTGGCGCGTGCACATGGCGAGGTGCTTGCAGGGCAAGCCCACGACGTTCGCGAGATTGTCCATGCAAATCACGCACACGGCCTGTGGAGTGGCAAAAAAAACAGGAAACCTGCTAAATACTTGTCCACCTGAACTCGTGCACCTAGAACCTAAAACTGAGTTCCCTTAGCGGATGCATATCTAAAACTCACCTCATACCATGAGGGCCCCTTAACGGATGCACCCAAAACTCACTTCATACCATGTGAAAACCCAGGTGATATCCCCCACAGCCCCGGAACCCTCTGGAACCGCATCTGCGGGTTTCCTCCCAGAAACCTGCCACCCAAGCACCAATCTTCTCGCTTCCAGCCGGGGAACCCGTCACTGGTGACCCTGGGGTTCAAACCACCATGAAAACCATGGGGGTTCACACCACCCTTGTTTACCTAAGGCGACTTAAGGATTGTCATCATCCAAAGTGGGCCCTTGCCATTCTTTAAATGGGGGGGCAAGGAACCCTAGGCGCAAAGGTGGCATCCCATGAGCGTGGCCATGTTGCAGAGGGCTGGTTGGGCCCGCGGTTGGATGGGCACATCGCCGATCGGAAAGCACTAGTTGGGACGGATGAAGCCCTCTTTTTGTGTTCAAGCCAGCAATGCCAAGTGCTCCATCGACAAACTGACGGGAAATGATCTTAGACCCCCGGAAACTGCGTCATCTTCAGCCGAACTCAAAAGGACATCTATCATGAAGCCAGTAGGCCCAGTTATGGAATGTATATTGATTGTTTGCTTCACTTCGAGTCACTGGTAGAATACGTAAACATCTATTCTAAGTCTACCCCAGCTATATGCCTGAGCTAAGCCTGAAGCACAGGGCCCGGCCTCCCTTGTTCCCAGTGTTCGACCAAAGCCTAAACGATCATGTTTGAAACCACAGGGGAAATATGGGTGGCTCGCCTCCCCCCCAAAAAAATATATAGAGAAAATTTGCTTCGGCTTTCCTTTTGGCTTCTCTTCAAAACCACAAACAAAAGAGTATTTTTTGGGGGCAATTATGCTTTAACAGAGACATCCGCTATAGCCAAGCCAAAGGAACAACTCACAGCTCACTGGCTCCCTCACAACTCCCTGCCTGCTGTGAGGCACTTGCCTCACGATTTGGGCGACACGTGCGGCCGCCTTTGGTTTGCTCTTAAGGTAGCTTTGGTCTCACTTCCGAACCAGTGGACTGGCCAAAAAGTGAGTCGCTTGCTCAAAACCCAGCCAAAAATGGTCGATCCAGAACCATGCTTCAAGAACTAAGAAGGCGGATATCCGCAGCAATTTATGGCCAAAATCGTCCCTTAACCTTCACTTACACGGGTTTTGATTGTGGCTCAAGTGACCAAGTCTAAGCCACTAAAATGGTCCAAACCCCAAAAGTGACTAAAGTCAATGAACTCCGGCAGTGAGCGGTAGGTTTAGCGGAAAAGCCACTTGCCAAAAGGTCTAAGGGGCGATTTTGTCACACTAAAGACTGGCCAAGAAACCACGTATTGCGTCAGGTTGACAAAAGTAGGGTGTTTGGAGCCCGTTTGGGCGACATTTGCCGCCTAGCAGGGGTGCACCAATGGGCGGAAAACGGGTCTTTGATATGAAGACAACAGCTTTGCCAAGCAAAACCAAACTAACGAAAACAATAAACCAAAGTCAACCAAATTAAACAAAACCATCCAAATTGTTCTACGTAATATCAAACATATGCCAAAGTAAAACTACCAAACTTCTACCTTTCGGTCAATTCTCTGGAGCGTCCCATTTCCCATGACGAGTTTGGCCCAAGACACTTCGTCCTGGGTTTTAGAAGCGAGTACAAAACTCTAGGCACACCAAAGGCTCCGCCAAAGGCCTCGAATTTGAGATCTGCACCTTCTGAAGCTCGGGACCTGCAAAAAGTGGAGGGCCCAATCTCGGTGGCGAAATCTGCAAACCCCTGCCAAAAGTTTAACCCAAAAGTTTAGTGGTTTAGTTGAGGAAAACCATTTCATTAGTTGGCAACAAGTTGTTCAGTCCTAACATCCCTTGGCAACTTGCAAAGCAATGCTTTCCAAGCTTCGCCAAGGGTGCTTGGTGCATCACTCGGAAATAAGGATGTGGAACTGAGCCTTTGGCATGTCAGCAAACCAAGCGGGTGAATTTGCAGCCCTGAAACATCAACAGAACACCCCAAACACAACAAACTTTACAAACCTTTACAAGGGACAACAACACCAACATCAAACAACGAACCAACACTCACCAACAGTGAAACCAAGGATGGAGGGAGAACCAGCCAATGCCGAAAACTCTAAAAAAAAACATAACACCCAAAACAACACAACAACAACCAAAACAAACAAACAACAACAAAAACACAACACCCAACACCTGCCACCCAGGGCAGCCCCTCACGTCCCCCAAAAGCCAACCGCCCGCCAGGCCCACCGCCCACAGCCCATGGCCTCCTCGCGGGGCACGCGGCTCTGCTGCGCCTCTTCGAGGCGCCGGGTCAGGTCCTCGGAGCGGAGGAGTGGACGCTGACGCGGTGAGTCTCCAGGTGAAGACTGGTGGTTTGGAGTGGTGGCGTGGTGGTCAGGGGTAACCCAGTTTGGGGATGCGGACACATGTCCCACAAAAAGGCGTGTGGACAGATGTTTTGATCCTTTGGATGTCCAAGATGGTGGCGATTTCAGCTGCATTCAACACCTGCGACACATTCATCTGCGCTTTTGAGGGAGGAGATAACCAGGGAAAAATGGGCCCCAAAAATGTAATACTTACATTTTGACCCCCCCGAATCGAGGATTAAGGGGGTGGTGGTGAGAGGGAGAAGCTTGTGAGAGCGGGTGTTTTTCTTCTTGTGGATTCGACGTGTGGTGTATCGCAAGATGATCCAGTCTAGTCCTCCAGTAGAGGACTGTTAGAATAAGGGTACCCGATGTTTCTTCTGTGGTCTATTTTAGTAGGGGAACCCTCCCAACCAAAAAAGGGTAAAAGGGCTGTTGCTGCAGTCTGCTACTGGCGAAATTAGCAGAAATGGTCCGTTCTCGCAGTCTCCACCTGTTGCGGATGGTCGACATCGAACTCCGCGAGGCTCACAACTACCGAACTCAGAAACCCAAGGCAAAGACACGACTCCCGTAATAATAATAATTTAAAAAAGGTGATGGTTGCAACCATGGTTTCAAGGGGGCAGGAAGTTGGAAGTGAGCTCCAAGTGGCTGGAGGGGTCACTGGATTTCCGATCACTAGAACCTGACACAGGAGGTTACGCAACAAGGCGATGGCGACTGCGCCCTACTTCATGCCCTCTTTCTACCAGGGCTTTGATTGCGATGGGCCGATCAGACCGCAAAGCCCTCTGCGGACTCAGCACCATGGATTTCCACTTAGGACCGAGGTGCTTGTCTTTGGGCCATGTTTGGCGAGCCTGAAAGTGAAATCGACGTCGGGGGCTAGATAAGTACTATACTACTCTCCAACCATGACTGAGTTTGGTCTCAAACTACCGCACAACACCATTATATATATATATACTATACCTAGAGACTCCACGAAAAAGTTGTCTCCCTGAACATCGTGTTCTCAGCACAATCGATACTTTTCAGGCCTGAACCGACCATGCTTGCACACTCCAAACGCCAAACGCCTTTCAAACATGGGCCCTGGAGCATTGGAGAAGGCTTGTGTTGGGGGTATATGGTTCAGGCATGGCCCATGTATGCCCCGCGAGTGCTCCATTGCCGCATGGAACGTCATGCTGCATGTGTAACCTGGACATGGCAGGTATTTTGGGAAAGGCCGCCAAGCACGAGACGTTTCGAGGAAATGGGAAGAGAACCCGTGGAATACCCATGGCGACCCGTGTTTTTTCACCAAAGCAATGTGTTTTCAGAGAACATTTTGGTTTTGGAACCCGCGGCTCACCCGTGGTAACCCGTGGGAGAAATATGGGTTCCGGGGACCCCCAACCGACAAGTATCAGCGAGGTTTCTGTATGTTTCTGTTACCCTCTTGACGCTGGCACTCAACTTTGGTACACATAGCGGGCGTACTGAGCTAACCTGGTAAAAGCAGGCACCTTGCAGCACTTCCTTTCAGGTTATCTGAAGGGTTCTCAAGCGTGCCCTAGCTAGCTCCTTCAAGGATTGGACAAAGGATGTGTTTTTTCTTCAAAAAATGAGGTCGGCCGAGTACTTGATTGTCACAGAAGCAGTTGCGTTTGCACAGGCTTCTCTTTTGAAAGGCAGGGTCTTCCTGTAAATCACTCAATCTGCAAACCTCACGTTTCTTGCAAAAACATTGTGCATTTTGAGAGTATAACATGTCTAAAAGGTTGTTGGGTCTCCTGGGAAGGGTTAATTTCCCACTTTTAGCCAACTTGTTTGGAGCCAGTGAGCCCTGAATCACTGAAGATAATGGGGAAGGTGCAGCTAGCATTTAAATCCATCCTGGGTCCTCCAGTACAAAGGTTAGAATAAGGGTACCCTTTTCTCTGTAGTCTATTTTAGTAGGGGAAACCCTCCCAAACCAAAAAGGGGTTAAAAGGGGCACTACTTGGGGGACCTGGTATCATGTCCACAGCGATCCTAGGCACCGTCTCTCCGAGCAGTTGCCCGTTCGGGCGCGGGCCATGTTCTCCTGATTCAGCGCGTCCTGACGGACGCGTTGCTCGTTCAACCCTCGACCCAGGATCATCGCTTAGCGAACATGTGGCTCTGGTCAGAACCGTTAAACGGGTGATCCCATTTTGGGGGTCCCGGTGAAGTCACCACCCATGTTTGGGGGTAGGTGAATTCACCACCCATTTTGGAACCTTATTTTTAGTGGGGATTGGGATGTTCACCGAGGGTAGGATTTGGATTTTGACCCATGGCCATGCAACAGTTACCGTTGCGCGGATCCAGCACACGGTTGTTCACTTTCTTGCAGAAAAGACTCCATGCCAAAAGGTTGAAGGAAACTCCAGCGATCTTCGCCAAAACATATTGAATCATGCATCCCGTGCTCTTTTAGTCGGAATTCAATGGAAAATCAACAAGCAACCCTCCATTTCAAGGGAGCCCGATTTCAGCAACACCTACATTTCTAGAACCCTGAGCTCCTGTGGATTGCAAAACTGCTGCACCAATCGGGACAACAATGCACTTACCAACTCGTGCAGGAAATTTATGTTACCTCCGCATCCCACAGCCTGAAGCCAAGCGGTGGCATCGCAAGGCCAGCCACCAAATGGAGTCTGCCCAGCCCCCAGCCCTTCGCACGTCGAAAGGATTGGCTCTTTGACCCCGCGCACTTCAGATGAACAGAAGCAAACAAGTAAAAACACTTGCCGAAAAGCGTGATTGAGTAAGTACAGTAACGCTGGGGTCAAAATGTAGGAGCCATCAACCAGTGTGCATGACTTCAGCTACCCACCCATGCTATGTGCACACGTGACTCTGGTCAAACAACTCAAGGGCAGGGATTGAAAAAAAGGGATAATGTGCTTTGGGAACTGACAAATCCACGACTTCTGCCCGGGCCTACAAGCTATTTGAGGGCCTAAGCAGCCTGGCAATGACTTACCTTTGTTCTGGCAAAGAGCGACGCTGGCTGACGCATGTCAATGCTTGGGTCCATCCCTGCACTAACGATCCGAGGAAAATGCAGAGCTGGGAGCCTGAAAGACCTAGAAATCAGGAAAGCCCCCAAAAAAAACAATTTATGTTTTTCTTTGGTTGAGATGCCCATGTTTTGCTTCGCCAACAGGAAACCAAGGAGAAACCATCCACTTTGAGATTTCCCTACATCAGCCTGCATTTTCCAGCAACATAGCATCACGCAACGGCGTTGATGTTGAAAGACCAACCGCTCCTATCATAGGCTCAGGGAAACAATGATGCAACAAACAAAATTCACTCCTGATATTTTATTTTTTTTCGGAGGGACAAAGGAGGGACCAAGGCGGGACAAAAAACACGCTCAAGAAAAAGACAAATCCTCATCTTCTCGCGTCTCGCCTGACAAATTCCCTGAGGTTAGCACCCCCCAAGTTTAAAGGCAACATGAAAAGGACTGAACGCTTGCTACCAGTTGCATTGCCTGAGACCGTTGAAGTCCTTCAGCAAGGAGACAGCACTGAGCTGCTGATGAAGGCTGCTGATCTCCAAGCCCCCGCCAGTGATGGCCCTGGCAATCAGCTTCCGGTTGCCACGATTTGGACCCAAGTGGGCGATGTCCTTTTGGGGTCCCGTTGGGGGCCTTTTGAACCAACCCAAAAGGGGTACAGCTTCCAGTTGCCAAGTCCAAATCGGAGGACTTTTCCTTTTGGGGTCCCGTTGGTTTCCTTCTGAACCAACCCCCAAAAGGGGTTCCCCTCTTTTGCCTCAACACAACCAAACCAGGCGTTCTTGCTGGCTTCCATGGTCTTAATTTCTGTTCTGAAACTAATAGGACGGGAATGATGATGATTCCTGAAGTGGGTTGACCCGTTTTCGCTTATGCTTGTTTGACTCATTCGAAAGTAGGGCGCCTGCTCCAAACCAAACCTCAGTTGGTATGGATGAAACTTGTGAAGCCCTACGAATACTGGGACAATCCACTAAACCCTGGTGCCGCTCGCGGATTCATTTTCTCAATCCACACTATGTGCAAAGAGCTTTTGATGCCCCCGGCCGCCCCCCCCCCCCCCTCCGGTTGATAGGCAACTTTTGCGGAACGTCACCGGTCCGGGGTACGTTGAAACCGAAAGTCATGATCACAAGAACGTAATTCCTTGGCCCCAAAGATGACAACGATTGGTCAAGGCCTTTAGGGCTCGCATGACTATGTCTAGGTCCGCCAGTAGAGAGGTTAGAATAAGGGCACCCTTTTTCTGTAGTCTATTTTAGTAGGGGAACCCTCCCCAAAAAAAGGGCAAAAGAGCACTACTGGGGGACCTGCATTAGGAAACGTACCCATTTAGCTCCCCTTTCGAGAACGCCAGAGTTTGCAACGCTGCCCTAGCTTATGTATGACTGTAAGCACTGCCGGGCGCGCTGCAGATCTCTCGACGCGTGCTCGTAGAGCAACTTGTACCTTGCGATCACAAATGCCTATCGGAAAACAACAACAAAAAAAAAACACAAGTCCTATATACACTCGGTTGATTTCTGCTCCCCTGCTAAAAGCTTAGCTTTAGTGGTTTAATGGAACCCCCAGTAGTTGGCAAACAGTTAAAGTCCTAACATCCACGCAACAAGCACCAAAGTATTGAACAACACACACACACACAAGTCCTATATATATATGTATATATATATATATTACATTGTGTATTGCATATGCTTATATGATGTATATATATATGGTTGTCTCTTTTTGCAGGTGCTTCCTTTAAGATGGTTTCAAAGGACGAGCAAGAAACACCACCAATTGCACTTGCCAAACCCCAGAAATAGCATGTCTGATCTTTAAGCCGCTTTCAGACCTTCTTCGAGCTTTCTCTCTCAAGTACATGTGGGGTTGACCCGCTCACATGGTTCAGGGGTGTTGTGAAACCTGTGCATGTCGCGAGCTATGAGCCATCTAACTACAAGGTTGGGAAGTTGGGTGGGCAGGGGGTAAGGAATTTCATCAACGAGGCTTCGTCAAACTGAAGGCAGTTGGAGGGTTCCCTAAGCTCCAGCCAGGAGGGCTCGGGGAAGATTCACAAGTGAACTTCAGAAGGCTTCGCGTCCCGCGAACGCCTTGAGCCTTGGGATCCAGCGCCTCAACTTCTGTTCGGATGGTTTCAAACACCAAGCAATCGACACGAAAAAATCGGAGTTTCAGATTTGGACCCAGGTCACTTGGGGGTGTGGGATCTTCAACTCACAGATTAGACCCAGTATACCCTCATGGTCACTTGGGGGTGTGGGGACATCCAAGCCTGAGCCTTCACAGAACAAATCTGACGGGAGACGAATCAAGGGTGGCCTCCCAATTCTGGGACACCGATCCAATTTTCCAGTGGATAACAATGCAAAGAGTTTCACACCCCAAGGATTCAACTCACAAATTGGCCGGTGGTATAATCCCAGGTGTCACTGGGTGGGACATCCAAGCCTGAGCCTTCAAAAAAAACATCTGGGGACGGGAGTCCCAGTCATTTCAGCAGATCTTGGGTGCAAACACACCTTTAGCCTGAGTTGCTGTTGACCCCCCTGCAAAAAGTTTAACTTTTTAAGGGTTTAGAGGAAAACTCCTTGATTTCCCAAAAAGTTAAAGTCTAAAGATCCAACCCAACAGCAGTCAAGTAGATGGGCCCGAAGGTCTTTGACTTGATGTTGATTCGACGTTGAGCGACTAACCCGTTGATTAATAGGGGGTGGTTTTGGCCCCAAGAGTGGTCTGATTCCAACCACTAGACCCAGGCCCCCCCAAAACAAAATCACTTCACCAAATGGAAGGTATTAGTCAACCCTAAAGATGTCGAGTCATTTGAACCCCTGGTTCTTGTAGAGGGCAAATGGGAAACCACCCTACCGGAACACCTCCAAACCACCTGAGAAGACCTAGAGGGGTACTTCTTTTTTGTCTGGTCTGCTCTTTTGGTTTCATGCTTTTTGGTTGAACCATGTTACTTTTGGTTAAGCAAAAACCAACAAATAGTACTACCTGCCGCCCGCTAGGTCATTAGGTAAACTAGATCCTCCAGTAGAGAGGTTAGAATAAGGGTACCAACTTTTGTCCGTAGTCTCTTGTAGTAGGGGAACCCTCCCAACCAAAAAAGAAACTATGAGAAAGGGCACCTAGCGGGGACCTAGACTACATAGCCTTTACATCAAGGGTACACGCCCCCCTTTCCTTGGAGGGCAACCAGCTTAGAAGCAGACCTCATACTCCGCACCTGTGTCCCTCACGTACTACATGCCGCCTAGGTCATTAGGTAAAGTCTAGTCTAGCTTTTGGACCCCGGACAACGTCAAGAGTCGATCCTCTCATCTAGGCCCATTCTTTCCAGGGATCCTTCTTTCTAAAAACCTCAATAAACCCAGGGGAAACGGATCCGGCTTTTGAAAAGAACGATGCTTGAAAAGAATCCGGACAATCCATTAGGGATGACCCTCTCAATGATTTGTTGTGCATGAGGCGACGCGGACCGCTAAACGAGAGAGAGGGCAAGGAATCAACCTCTTGAACTCAGCCCTGCGCTGCTGCTTCCGCTGCTCCAAGTTGTTGCACCGCCCTTCCAGATCCTCCCGGGCGCATTCAGTCCGGGTGCCAGGCCAAAAACGCGAGCGCTTGAGACCGAGGGGAAAAAAAAAGAAATCTGTGGGACATGGCCAGGACAAATTGGGGTATGCCCCGATGTTGTTTGGGAGATTTGGAAAAAACAACGGGGAGGTGAAGGAAATCAAAGGGAAAGTCAACCAGCTTCGCAGTTTTTGGGACCTCCTTTTGGAGTTTGGGTGCGCCCGGCCAAAGTTCCTTCTGAAAGCCTACATGTGCCAATTTGGGGGCTCTGGCCCAACTTTGCCCAGATTTGCTTGAAGGGCAATCATCGGATTGGGGTTGCTTGCCTGAGAAGAGACCCAGAGAAGTGGCGCTCGTCCTTCCTTTTCTCGGAGAGGGACGGCCTATTCAAATCCACGAATCTCAGCCGCTTTTTGCTCCCCTGCTAAAAGTTTAGCTTGTAGTGGTTTAATATGGAAAACCATTAGTGGGCAAAAAGTTAAAGTCCTAACATCCAAGCAACATGCAACAAAGCAATAGGGTGAAAGTCACATCACTGGCACAGACTCAGATGGATCCGGATGTCGCAGTCGGGAGGAAGCCACAAAACCATGGCAGGGGTCACTGAATTTCCAGCCAGATCCAAAAGCTGATCAGTGTTCTGGTGTTTCTTTCTTGAAGCTGCCACTTTTGGAACTCAGGGAAATGGCTCGGAAACCCACCCGTGGGCACGCACCAAAACTGGACAATCCTTCAATGGCTCAAGCCTGGAAACATCGACACCAGTGGGAACTCCCAGTGGCACATCGCAAATCAACGGCGGTTGGATATGTCATATATGATAAATGGAAAGGAGCTAGCCTTTCAATAGAATCCAATTAGGTTCAGCAAAACTGATCTCATTCCACACTTTTGAGGGGTCTCTTCATTTTCAGCCACCAAGTTGTCGTCAAAACACTGAAGTCTGAGGCAATCGCTTGAGTCCCAACCGAAAACACGAATCGTCCCGGAGAAAGGGACTGGATGTACTCGGTATGATTTGCCAAGAATCGGACTCCGAACAGAACTCCGAAATGGGTGTCTTTTTTGAGGGTGCCCTTTTTGGATACTTTTGCAGGGAAGACCAAAGGGACCGCTATTGTGCTTTTATAGTTCTCTTTCTTTGTGGGGGGGGTCCCTACAAAAAAAACAAACAAACATCTGATGTCAGGGATCCCCAAGAGACCTACGTCACGGGTGAGTTCGGTTTGCCCCACTGCTAATAGCTGTCCTGCACCTTTTCCTCCAGACGTCGCTTGGCAAAGCGCAGGTGATCCACATTCTTTTTCAAGTACGTGATCTCCTGAACGGCTGCGCCCGCAGCTGCCGGCTCTTTTTGGGCGGCCACATGTGTGTTTCCACTGCTCCCGGAGGTGCTGTTTTTACATGAGCATGCACTGCGCAGCTAGTGGACAGCAAAGAGAGAGAGAGAGAGAGAGACAGAAAGAGAGAGCGAGAGAGAGAGAGAGAGCGACAAAAGAAAGAGAGAGAGAGAGAGATAGTAGCTGACTTTTCTGACGGTACCCCTTTTGGTGTTTGTGTTTTAATGTAAACTGAATCGGATCAGATCTTCTTCTCTTGACACATACCCGCGAACAACTGAACCATAGGTCCAGAGGGTTCCATTTGTTGGAAATGGGAGGAATGCACATGTTGAGTTCAATTTGCTTTCCCTTGCCTGGGCGGTCCTGACTCAGATCCCCTGCTAAAAAAGCCTAGCTTTTAGCAGGGTGAAGTGGAACACCCAACGCAACCCTTTTAAGCCTGGGCACGAGACGTTTCCCCCGAAGGGGTCTCTTCAACGTTTCCTCCCCGGTGTTAAGGAAGCCAACTATATATCTCATCGGCCCCAGATCTTGCGACGCAACAAGCTTTGAAGCTGACACTAAATGTTTGACCTATTTGTGGTATGACAATTAGGAGTTCTGCCGCCCTTGTTCCTTGAAGTTGACTGGCTCGTCTGCGCACGGCGAACCCCGAATCAGCAGCGCCGAACACCTACTGACTTTATGACTCTGCCAATTTCGATTCTCAAACTGAGGCTACTCAGCCGTGATTTTGCAGATGTAAACGGAACCAACAGAATACTCGGCATTTGAACACGCCTCTAATTTGGACACACCGAAGTCTCGACAGGTTTCATCAAGCCAACCACTCCTTTCCTCTGCTTGCTTGGCTGAAAATCAGCTTCCTTGGAGCTTTTTGGGGATTTCAAGGAAACCAATCGGGGACATTTTTTCTCGGGGTCATTCCAACTCACTCCCTGCTGAGAACCAGCAAGTGTTTCAATCAGCTTTGCCCAAAAACGGGGTCATTGCATCCAACGAGCATTCTGTCTCCCTCTCAAGCAGTCCTTTGCATCCTCAGACGGCCTCCGAAAATAAAGGGCCCGCGAATTCGGGCGAATTCGGCGCTTTCTCGAGTTCTTTGAGACTCTAAGACCTGGAGGTCAACACCAAAAGATAACTCGAACTTCTAGGGGTCGGATTTTCGCATCCTTTTCAAACGGCGTTCTGTTTCCAACCTGAGTTTTTGATGGCTTCCTGAAAAGATTCGGATCCCGGGATTCAGAATGGACATGGAAGGTACCCCTGGAAAACTAGTATACTTTCCCCTGAAAGAAATAATCATAATTCCAGTAGTGATAGACTCCCTTCACACCCAAATAGAAAAACACGCGCCGTCCTCCCACCAACAGAAGGCATTTGTGGGAGGGAACCTGCGAGACCCAATTCCTCGCTAAGGCACCCGTCAGGTGCCAACGTGGGAGGGAGGGACCCCCAGAAAATTGGAACTCAAACGAGTTTGGATCGTAAGTCACCTAGACTCACTTGCCCAAAGGACCCAGAAATAAAAGGTTAACCTTTTGGGGCCATGACTAAAAATGGACCAAATCATGGAAACCCAAAGGTCAAAAGGTTGTCTTTGGGCAAGTGAGTAGATCCTCCAGATTTGAGAGGTTAGAATAAGTTGGTACCCGATTTTTTCTCTGTTGTCTATTTTGGTAAGGGAACCCTCCCGACCAAAAAGGGCAAAAGGGCCGTACTGGAAGACCTAGGCAAAGACCTGGAGTCTCTTTTCAAGCCACTTGGCTGGTATGTGCCTGGATGAGCCTCATTCATGGCAGTATAGCTTAGACAAAAATAGACTCGTGACCACCCGAGTTTAACCACCGCTACTCAAATCGGTTTTTGTCCATCCTAATTGGCCCAGGTTTGGGGGAATCCATCGGGCCGATTGCGCTTGCACCATGTCCTCCAAAAGGCTCCCGTCAAGTTGCAGGACTTGGCGTTCTTTCATCAGGACAACTCTTGACTAATTCCGGAGTCTAAAAGAAAAAGACTGTCAGGGGCGGTGCCTCAAGGAAATGATTTGCTCTGGATTCATTCCGACATGAGTCTTGGCTCCTCTTTGCTTTTCCAAACCTCGAAAGCTTCCGCAGCTTCGCCACGCTTCGAACGAGTAATGCTTCAACATTTCGAGTGACCCAGCGACCCCAAAACTGAGCTGTCCTCAGATCCCCCGCTAAAAGTTTTAACTTTGAGTGGGCTAAATGGAAAACACCACTAAGCTAACAAGCTAAAAAGCTAACAAGCTAAAAAGCTAAGGAACCGGATGGCTGGGAGCCACCAAGAAAATTGGAAGTTGCCGATGTGGTCTCCCTCTACCACCCCCAATCCCCGGCGGCCAAGTCTGCAAATCTGGGGCCTAGTTTTTTGGTTGGTAGAGTTTAAAGGGACCCCTTCCCCAAAACAGAGTTGAGAAAAAAACAGCGCGATCCACTGGGCGACTGGGCGACTGGGTGTGATTTTTCCCTCCTCGGTCTCTCCGGCCGAAGCCCGTCAAGGGCCTGGAAGTGGAGGAATTTGAAGCAGATCTCTTTGGCCCCGGCCTCGAAGCGATCCCATGCCAGACCCGAGAAAAAAAGAAACGGGAAGCTGCTGGATCTAGGTCCGGAGAACCAAATCTGGAGCTAAGACTACAGCTTCCTGGGGGCGAACCCAAACCCAAACATCTTTCGGGGAAATGAAAAACATGCTCAAGCAAATGGAAGTGATCCATTCATCCGAGTTTAGGACTTCCTCGCAGAACTTTCCATCTGATCCGGTTCACATGGCCATGGGTCAAAATCCAAATCGTACCCCCAGTGAACATCCCAATCCCCACTCAAATAGGTTCGAGAAAAAAACCAGATGGGATCCCATCGGCTTTGACCACCACATGAGTATCATGCTTCACCTGGATTGCATTGGCTTTGACCACCAAAAGGGCTTTGACCACAGCCACACGGGCGCGGCGGCTCATTTCCTCCTATTTCCTCCCCGAGGCCGCGGCTGGCTCGGGGCCTCGGCAGGTCAGATCCGGCCAGTTTGTTCAAGCAGCACGAGTTGGGGGGGAAAGGAGTTTGCTTTGTTGGGGAAACGTTTCTACTTTGTTTCTTTTCTTTTTGTTGGGGGGGAAGGTGTTCGTTCTTTTTCAGCTTCTTGCTAATTGCGTTTCTTTTCTTGTTTTTTTTTTGGGGGGGCGGGGTCTCTTTTGAGGCACGCACACACACACATGCACGCAGTAGGGTTTGACCTCACATTGACATCACAAGTGCACTGCTCAAATACGGTTTGCTGCTTGGCTTTCCCTAGCCAAAGCCGGGCTTTCAATGTTGGTTTCCCTAGCCAAAGCCGCCCTCAACATGCCGCCCCGGCAGGTTTTCGTGGGGCGGGTGTCTTTTTGGGCCGATTCGGAAAATCCCAAATCTCCCGGCCGCACAAATGCTTTGGGCAAAGTCCGCACCGATTGGCACCAGTTACGGATAAAACGAAACCCAGTGCATGCTGGGACAAAGTACCTACCAACTGGGCCAGCTTCCAATGTCACAAAGTTCAACTTCACTTGGCAAACATCCAACCTCGAACCTCCGGACATACCTCCCCCCCCCGAACATGCTTAGAAAGGGAGGGCCCTCAGGCCTCGGGTGTTACAAGCTACATGGGATCTTCGCAGGGCTTCGGTTCTTTCCCTGCACCTATTCCCATATGGCCATGGGTCAAAATCCAAATCGGTTAGCCCCCAGTGAACATCCCAATCCCAAGTAAAAATAGGATCAAACATCGGTGGTGAATTCGCCTACCCCAAAATGGCACCATTGGATTTGACCCACCACAGCCATTTTTCGCAAGCCAACCTCAAAAAATATCCGAGCATGGAGGGTCAATGGTGGTGGACAAGGGCTTCCCAGCTAGGTCTTCCAGTAGAGAGGATAGAATAAGGGTACCAACTTTTTTCTGCAGTCTATTTTAGTAGGGTAACCCTCCCCCAAAAAAGGGATTCAAGGGCACTACTGGGGGACCTAGCCAGGAGTGAAACTCAAAATGCGACCACTCTACAAGGGACTCAGCTCAATGCCTCCAACAAGCCCGACCAAACGTGGGTCACCTCAGGCCGAGCGGCACTCCGCTCGTATCCTCCTGCGCGCTTTCCGGTCGACTTTTGGCTGCCAGCTTGCTGAGAACACGTGTTTCTGGGATTTGTGGAGTCTTAGCCATGGTTCTGAGTTGTCTTTTGATGATACAGCGGTGCCACTGTACAAGAATCTGTTGGTTAAGAATTTGAGATACTGGGCATCCCGGTAGCCTCCCCCAAAACAACGCTAGCCAATGAAGAATTTTAGTGTCACTGGCCGTTTACCTTAATTTCTTATCCTGACAGCTGCTGCAACTTTTCCAGACAGGGCTGAGCTAATCAAGCAGCAAGTATTTTGCTGGTAAAAACTTCACACCTTCCGTCATCGTAAGAACCTTGGCCATGCCGTCTTTGTCGACCGCCTCGCAAACCCCTTTCAGGTCAACTGAGCCGTAGCTAAGAGGGATATCGAGGGTTTGCCGGACCCTTTTGCCGACAAACTTGACAAAAGCCTTGGGCGTTGTCCGGCTCTTTGCCTTTGCCTTTGGCTTTGCCTTGGCCTTGGCGGAAGCAGGCTGGGGCTTGGCGCTGGAGCTGGAGCTAGAAGAGCTAGAAGACCCGCTCAAAGTGGACGAAGAGCCATCGCTCTCCTCACCATCAAGCTCAAAGCCTGGTTGCCCGGTGTATATCTTTCTGGCTTGCTGCGGCCACAACGGGCCCGCGCGCTGCCCAGGCGGCCATGGCACATATGGCTTGCCCAAGCCTTCAACTCGCATGTCTTTGTCTGTGTGCCCATCTCTGGCTATCAAGCACCCAGTTTTCAACCAGTACTCTCGCCGGCCACGATTGTACTTCTCGTCTGTTATCTCACGGTATGCGCTCCCGACTAAGCGGGTCATCAGCAGCCGTTCCTCCTTTGCCTGGGAGGGCTAATTTGACCATAGATCTCAATTTCTTATTTGGTAGGTGGGGGAACCCAAAAACTTGCAAGGATAAGAAACTCAGTGTCTAGCTTTCTACATTGCTCCTCCCGATAAGCAATCCCAGACACTCAATTTCTTATTTTGTAGGTGGGGGAACCCCACACGACACTCAGTTTCTTATTTTGTAGGTGGGGGAACCCAACAATTTGAAAGGATACAGCGCATGCGCACACAGACAAACACCCAGCTCCTGCAACTTGCCACCCTCATATTTCGCCTGAAGGTCAGGGTCTGAGTCCAAAAGATTCTCCAGGCCCCGCTTCATCAAGGCCTTGAAATGGGCTGCATAGCCCTGGCTGCCACCGGTGCGTCAACCCGGCTGGGCCAAAGAAGCAGTTCACTGTATGCAAGCGCAAGAAGCAAGCAAGGTGGGGGCTCCTCTGAGCTTCCAGGGTTGTCCAGGAGCAGCAGCGCAGGCTGCTGGCCACATGTTTTGGCGCGATATGGGAGAAACTCTGTCTCGTAGAAAGCCTTCAATGTCTCAGTGTCCAGCCAAGCGTTTCTTTGAAAGAGCACCCTCACGTCGGGATCATAATGCTCTGCCTCCTTGTCCAAAACCTGGCCAGCACCCTTGAAAATCACGGTGGGGCGCATCAGGGGCATAGCATCGTCTCCGCACAAGGTCAGGTGCAAGCTCGCCATGCGCTTGCCTTCCTTGTAGCCAGTCAAAGCAATTCGGCCTTCTTCGCGCTCCTCCCTGGAAGCATATGTGGTGTCCCGAAGCGGGAAAGAATCTATGACTTCTTCAGCCACTTCCCCAAAAGGGACGGATTTATCTTATTGGCCTCAGCTGCCGTCTTCTGCGGTGTTGGATCATTGTGTTCCTGCAGGTTCCAAAAGCTGTGAAGGCAATCCGACTTGAAGGTGAAAGAGTGCTGCTGCCTCGTGTCCAAACCTTTGGTCAGCTTGAGCTGCCCGTCCTTCCTCTTTTTGCCTCTGCCTGAACGTGCCTCTCCTGTCTGGGTTTGTATAGCCGTTGGGTGAAAAGGGCTACCTCAAAAACAACAGGGTCCTCACTTCTTATTTGGACAAAAGGGATCCGCAACCCAAAAAAGGCCCCCGATAAGAAACTCAGTATCTCAGTTTCTTATTTTTGAGAAAGGGTCCGCAGCTCAAAAAGGTCCCCGATAAGAAACTCAGCGTCTCAGTTTCTTATTTTTGAGAAAGGGTCCGCAGCTCAAAAAGGTCCCCGGTAAGAAACTCAGTGTCTCAGTTTCTTATTTTTGAGAAAGGGTCCGCAGCTCAAAAAGGTCCCCGATAAGAAACTCAGTGTCTCAGTTTCTTATTTGGACAAAAGGGTCCGCGGCCTCAAACGTTTCTTACTGCAAAGAAGCACGGCCTCAATCAACGTTGGGCAAAACCCAAGGAGACCCGCGGTCCTTGCGTCTCCGCGGTCACTTCTGCATCCTCTGCTATCTCTGCTTCCACTTCCACTGGCTCAGACGCTTCTGGCTCAGATGCGGGGGTGTCACGGGCACATCTCCCCTTGCTGAAGCTCAACTCGCTGATGCCTGCAGCCTTGGCATCTTGAAGAAGCGCTTTGTGCTTAAATCGCTCATGGCCAGCCCGGCCTTGGGCAGAGAGGAAACTTTCAGAACACCACCTGCATGGGTGCGACGCAGCATCAGCCTGCGCTGCCGCAGGGGTGGCTACCTGAACTTGTTTGCCACGCGCAGTGGTCAGCCGACAACTGCCGTACCGGTGTAGTGAAACTTGCCGGGATGATGCCGTCACTTACCTCCACTGATCCGGACACGTCTGATTCCTGACTTCTTCCTTCCAGCAAGGCCCACGGATCCAAGCCATCATGGGCTGCCATGGGCTTGTAGCTACATTGAGTGCGGTTGGGCTGCGGGCGAAAAAGTAACCTGACAAATGCAAACATGACTGCTGGTGTAAGAATCTGCTAAGAACCTCAGTGTCACTAGCGCCAAATGTCCCATATACCTGCTTGGAAAAAACAATAGCTGCCAAAGAATGTGAGTGACACTGGCCAAATCCTTACAAATTCTTATCCAGCTGTTGGACTGTAATCAGAAACCAACCACTTGTAAAGTAAGCCGACTTTGTCAAACATTCCCCCCCCCCGCAAAAAATCGTAGAACTCCCCAGTAGTATGTTTGGCCAAGCCAAGCTGACTCCCTATCTCGGCCTTGTTGGAACTCTCAAAGGTGGACAAATATGCCGCTGGGACTCACGACAAAAAAGGGGCCGACCACATGTCGACACTTCAGCCCTGTCCTTTTGGAAACATTTCTTGGCACTGGTCAATTACTCATCAAGTTTGGTTGCACATGGTCGAAACCCCAGTGACTAAACTCCAACTCAGACTGACAGAAGGCAAGCCAACCGCGAATCTACGGATTTTAGGAAACCAGTTCTCCAACTTTGCGGTGTCTTTTGCCCGCGAAGTGTCTCCACTGTTTCAGAAGATACCGGGGACATTGTTGCCAGATGTTGTAGTTGATTTTTTTGCTGGCGAGAGCCCATGTCCTTGTCCGTTGCCTTAAGATGGGTGCCCCCTCCAAACGGTCGGTTTTCGGTGTGGTTGCTCTTTCCCAACAACAAACACAAGATGACATAAGTCCCCGAAAAATCGGAACACGTCTCAAACCCATCCGTCACAAGACAAGGCAAAATCTGGCCCAGGCTCCGCGTGCCCAACAGATCTCCGACTTGGGAGTCGTCCCCATCGCGCCCGATTCACTGGAAAATCAGTAGGTCCTAGGTCCTTCAGTTGCGAGGTTAGAATAAGTTGGTACCAACCTTTTTTCTGTAGTCTCTTTTAGTAGGGGAACCCTCCCGGAAAAATAAAAAAAAGGAAAAAACAACAAACAGGCACCTAGCTGACCTAGATTATCATGGTCACGAAGGATCCTTGCGACCGGGGGGATGACTATCCCTGTCCCCAAGCAAATGGGTTGTTGACGGAAGATATACGGGCAGTTTCGGCCTCAGATATCTGCACCTGGTCAGCTCGTGACAAAAACATAAGAACTGCATATTCCCACAGAAACCAGAAAGGCCACCCACCCCACACCCCAAAAAAACACACACAAAAACAACAAAACAAAACAAAGACTCGTCCAGGCATAAACATGTGGAAAAAGAGCTTTTGATACCCATGTGGTTCATTCCCTATGACTACTTTGGCACTCGCAACTCCAGAACTAAGTTGTTTCTGCAGCCAACTTTACAACCCGTAAACATTCAAACAGTCCAAGTCGCAACGTGACAACAAAGGGCATAAATAGCTTATTTTGTTTTCTGGGGATACTACTTTCACCATTATGAAGGTTATCAAAGTCAGAAACTGGGTTGGTGTACCTGGACCTACCACTTGGGGGTGACTTTGATGCTGGTCATGGAACCAGCTCTCGGTTGCTTTCTCCCCGGCTAAAAGTGAATGACTTTTAGCGGTTTAATACGGAAAACCCACTAGTTGGCAAAAAGATGCAGCTAAAGTCCTAACATCCCTTGGCAACATGCACCAAAGAGCTGGTTTCTTGGTGGGAACCCCACGTGAACTAACGCGCACTTCCTCCGCTTTCTCATGCCGCTCCTAGCTGCGCGAAGGCGGGTTCATCTGGCACTTCCTCCGCAAAGTCCTGGGAGAAAAATCCGCAGGGTCCCAGGGGCCCAGGGCCCCAGGCGCACGGCGAAAAAACGGAGAAGAAAAAAAACACGTCGCCCACGTCTTGGTTGGCCCCCCTGCAAAAAAAGAATCACTTTTTGGAGGGTTTAGTGGAAAACCCCTTGATTTTCCAAAAGCTAAAGTCTAAAGATCCAACCTCATAGCAGTCAAGACGTTGTCCCCCATCGAGGATTGAGCTTGAACCAGCTTACGGTGCCACCCAAAACCGGAGATTTCTCAGAATTCGCCTGAACATTGGGGAAACCAGCTTAGATGCGCCTTTTGCGGAGTCGTCCTGTTGTCTTCTCCTTGCTGGTCCTTTTTCATAAATCTTTTAGTACTCTTCTAACATCCTACAGGGGTAGGTTCCCGCATTGAGGATTGAGATTATACCCAGTGCACTGTGCCACCCAAAAACGGATTTACCTGCATGAGTCTTAAAGATGGGGAGGGTCCCTATTGTGAAGAACTTATCTTAATGTGCCGACAAAGCACATTTACCCAGCATTCTGTTTTTTTGCTCCGCCCAAAGTACTACACTCACACTCAGGGACAGTTTATGTATGTTTATGCATTACAATTTAGCAATGTCACTGTCACTCACTATCTTCTTAGATCGCACCGTGTGCGGATGAAACAAGTGCAATCATCTTAGGTTCATTCAAATCCTCCCTATCAAGGGGTATGCAGACACCACATCGCCTTTACATCAAGGGTACACGCCTTCCCGAAAGGAGGGCAGCCATCTTCGCAGACATACTCCGCACTTGTGGCCCTCAGAAGCCTCAGTGAAAGTTACTGAGCTAGCGGGTGGATGAACTAAAGTTTACTTGTATAAATGATTTGTTATTTCTTTTGATGAATACTAGTAAGACCATTTGTGTGTTGATCTAATCTTCTTTTTAATTTATCTTTTTGTGTTTCGTGTTCACCTATTTCTAGGATGATCTGGATCTTGAAAGTCGGTTTCTTGTGGTAGATCTTCATCTACAAAGGCATAGATTTGGACTGATGGAATATCAGGTTCAGAAACATGTAGTACTATGTAGTCCTGTGGATGGACAAACACCGTTCGCACCACTTTGAAACTATTGTTGAAACCGAAACATTGGCTGGTATTTACAGGGGAATCATCATTACAGGGCTTGCTCCGTTCAGTCCTGGTTACTCTGCAACTGCGCGTGCAACCCGCATAAGCCCCAAGAACGGTCTGGTCCAACCGCTCAAGGAACCCCCTGAAAAATGCAAGTTGTCTCCTTGGATTTCGATTCATGGCTTTCGTTTCAGAGCACGCATACTCATTTCAATCTTTCCAATCCGTCGCAAACAATTGTTAATTCCAAGCAATACGGGGACCCCTCGGTAAAGCACCATCTCGGAATCCTGTTCCAATATTGACTTTCAGCCATAACTAACTTGGTCAACATTCAAACCTAAACCTAGGATTTATATCGCTTTGTTTGCTCATCATTTAGTCAAGGCAAAAGTTGAACCTAACGAAGTGTCACTGATAGTCACTCTTCAATAATTACATCAATGTTAACCAAGTAAAAATCCATCCTACTACTAGGGGGTGGGGTGTACCCCTCCCAAAGTGATGAATCCCCACTCAACCAGGGGCACCGTTGCCCCCCCCCACCAATACACAGGGTGTTTGTTAAGTCAGGATCAACATTAGGCTGCAATGGCTCCTCTTGCGTTGGCTCTAAATCTCATGCGCGACTCGCTTGTCGAACTCCGGCCTGCGTATTGGACGAGCCTCAAGCGTTGGACGGTCAGGACATGTCAGGAAATGTCGCGAGCGAGATCTCGGACCAGAACCCCCCAGCAAAAAGCTTGACTTTACGGGATAAAAGGAAATGTGAGGGGTATTCCGAAAGTCAAAGTCTAAAGATCCACCCCAGTAGCAGTTGAGGAACATCTTGGCTTGTTTTGAGGGTACCTCTCGCCTAGTTTAGAGAGAAACCGAAAGGACAACCCAGTTTAGGGGTGTGAATCCCTACAGATGCCGTCAAGTAAAAAGGCATGCAGAAAGAGTTTGATCCTTTGGATTTCCTCTCAGATGTTGGAAGAGTTCAATTGGATTCGACACCTAGCCAACGGCACATTGATGTGCGCTTTCGAGAGGGAGAAGCCGTTTTAGAGGGTGTTTTCTGGGGAAATACTTGAATTCGACATGTGATATGGTGCATCGCAAGATGAATTAATGTTCCTGAAATCTTACTGTGCGGGCCTCGAAAGGTGACACTCAGGGAAATCTTTCAAAACGGGTAACAAACCACCATTGTAAAAGCCCCGCATAGCAACTATTCCTGGGCCATGCTTGGGGAGTGTGATCACTCATGGCTCTGAGAGCAGCTTTGCTCGGAGATGTACAGGTCCACGCCTTGAACAGCACTTCCCTTCAAACCAGGATGGAGCTAAAGCCTGAAAAGCGGCCTGCATGCGCTTTCTGTGGATTTCGCCCGTTCTTCCACCTGAAGGCTGTCTTTTAGTACTCTGTTAGGACTCTTTTTATATCCTTCCACACTTTCCACATCCAAAGCGTTTTCTACAGGGCTCTCCCTGAATAAAACAGAGTGAATGCATATAGCCTTGCCTGACACCGAAAAGCCAACGAGCAGCTCCGAAAAACACATTAAGCTTCACAGGTGTGCATTGATTGCTACCTCACAACGAGTACCTGGAGTCTCCTTCTGACCCTTTTAACATGCCATTACCCCCAAATTGGAGACTCTAGGTAGTAAAGCCAGCTTCTGAAGTGGCCAATTTGGTCCACGGATCTCCGTGCGATTTGTGGCGAAGAAACCACCCTCTCAGCTGCCGGCTGATCTCCTTGAGAAGAAAGGCCGGTGAGCCGGTCTCAGCCTAGCCGAATCGCGGGTCATGGATCCCTGAACTACGGCTGATGTTCGCCCAAGCAACACCTTGGTCTGCCAAGGGTCCGCAAAACCAGGGTCTGTCTTGATTTTGATCTCGGCTCTAAATGGAAATTCGGCCAAAGGCCTGCTTTTCCAGCGTCCTGGAAGATCAAAGAACAGAACTGATTTGATTCTGGTCCATAGGAAGTGAGCCTTGACATGCAAATCTGATTTCAACAACTCTCTGAGATTGATCCTATCAACCATTTTCTGGGAAGAGAACTGTGCCTACCACCACCAAAGTTCTTTTTGAAGTACTGCCCAATTGCACAAGCAATGGGAGTCAACACTCCGACTCCCATGATTCCTCCAGTCTTTTGATTCCTCAATACTGTGGATGGACGAATTCCTGCCCCAGTGGGTAGGTTGTTTATCCCGGTATTTATAGGGTTCATCCATCCCAACTGGAGAAACATATCAAGCACCCATAGTAGGATCAACAAGATCAAGGTCAATCAACTGCCCGGAACTCACTTGTGACCAAACACGCTGGAATCGGTGATGTTCAAACACAGAGACAAACACAGACACAAACAAGGACAACGACACAGACACAGACATGGACTCGGACGCAGACAAAGAGACACAGACACAGACACAGCCACACACACACACACACACACACACTCGCACACGTGAGACTATACAGCATGGCTGCAATCAAACTATTCGGACTATTACGCCATACTTCTGTTATGAAACAAAGCATACAAACAACAAATCAAATAAACATTGCAACATATCAAACCACATGAATACAAACTTCGAAATAATGACCACCTTGGGGTAGAGTTGTTGTTTATATTGCCAGGGCTGTTCAGGCTGGCAACATCCCCAGCTTTCATTTGTGTTTGTTCCCCATTTGACGGGCTGGCCATGAAAGGTGTGGCCTTTCACTAAAATTATTGAAACAAAAAAGCAAGCTTTACCTAGGGCGGCTTCCCCGAAGCAGGGCGCGGCGCCCAAAGCTTTCGCACCTCGCCGAGCCGTGACACTCCGCCGTCCGCCCGACGCGCCGGGCTCCCGCCTGCGGGGAGTACGTGGCGCTGCTGTTGCCGGGGCTCTGGGTAGCGGCACCTCAAGTCGACTTTCCGCGAATGGATGGAAAAAAACAAAGGGCGACAGGAGGGGGGGAGGGGAGGGGAGGGGAGGGTAGGGGAGGAGAGGGGAGCTGTCAAAACCAGGGCTTGGATCTGAGTTCTGGCAAGCAAACCCATCTTGCTCGCAAAGCGAAACTCGCTCAGGAAACCACAGTATCACGAAATTCACCTACTGCAGGGCATAGGGCATTCCTAAAATCAGGCTAAGGGGATAAGGAGGTCCGGGACCTTTTGACGCATCAATTGAGGCCTTGGGGAAAAGCCCAGTCATGTTCGGAGGAATCTTCGTTCAGGAACCCAAAGTTTGCCAATTGACTTGCTGAGTGACGGAAGTGAGCAGCCATCCGAGCCAAAGACGAAGATGTCAGTCACAATCAAAACCTGATAGCCTCTTTTCCAATCATGCGAGTGGATAGCAGGACTTTCCAGAAGGCTATAACCTTCCTGCACACTTCCACGTTGACGAACGAGACGAAAGGCATCCACCCCTTCAACCCCCAAAAGGCCAGCGCAGGTTCTTGCCGCACAGCTGTTGATCAATGGTGGAAAAAAAGTGGCTCTGTGATACCGAACTGGGGCAGCCCTTTGGCTATGGCACATAACAAAAGCTCCTTGGGATAACACCCTCAGCCCTTTCCGCAGCCATGGTTTGATTGCGGTGCAAGTGGTACAATGCTGACTTTGGGCACGCTCAATGGCCAATGTACCCTTCAGGCACCAGTCGTATCTGGCAGATACGCACCCTCAATGCATCGGTTCCAATATCTTGGCCCAAATCTGACATACGAGCACTCACACAAACACAAACAAACAAAAAAGCAGGTTCTGGACATGTACGTAGCAAATCATCTACCTGGAGTCTCCTTCTGACCTTTCAAACATGGGTTGCCATGGATGGAGGAGACCCCAGATATGCGACTTCCACGGCATCAGCCGTACCTGGGGCATGTAGCTTGGGGCACTAAGGTACACGGTCGGGGTGACAGCTGTGAACAAATAGCGAGACAATGAAACCAACACTTGGCAAAAGTGTTGGGCAAAGCCCTGTTTCTACACACAAATCCCCACTGGCCACGCGAAAACAAGTTTGACAACCGCATCCTTTTTTGGTTGGTTGAGTTTAAAGGGAAGCCCTTCCCACAACAAAGTTGACAAACAGGGCGGAGTCCACTGGGCAAATGGACTATGTTTCTACACGTTTTCTCTCTGAACAACCTTTTTGTCGGTTCCCTGTGGAAGGGTCCAGGGTGTGGTTTTCATGGGGCCCTAGTTTGCCAGTTGGGATGGATAAAACCCAATGAACACTGTGGATAAACCTACCAACTGCAGGATAATTCTTGTCCAGTAGCCCAAGGGTCAAAAACACATGGGGTGTTTCTCATCTTGAAATCCCCCAAACATGGACGGTTTCCTGCAGGTTTCCCTTTAAAACCGCCCAACGGGCACAAACCAAAACACAACTCGGGCTTCAGTTCCCTTGACTGCGGCCCGGTCCGGGCTTTCGCTGCTCAAGCCTAGGTTCGCAGAAAATCTCTCCAGGTACTTTGGGCTAGGTCCTCCAGTAGAGAGGTTAGAACAAGGGTACCCTTTTCTCTGTTGTCTATTTTGGTAAGGGAACCCTCCCCCAAAAAAAGGCAAAAGGGCCGTATTGGGGGACCTAGTGGGAGTCGGAAGACATGCCTACGCGACTTGGTAGCTATTGCACGCCCCAACATTCCACATCTGTTGCAAGTGAATGAGCAAACTTGGTTGCTGGAACAACCCCTCTGCAAAAAGTGGAATCAACCTTTTGTGGGTCCAATGGAGACGTTCCACGTTTGAAAGAAAAAGTTAAAGTCCAACGGCAGAACCAAAATAGCCATGAAATTAGGGTGGTCTTCCCAAAAGTATGAAGTTCGTGAACTCAGGAAGTGTGTAACATGTCCCCCAACTGTGATATTGAACAGTGAAAAGGAGGGAAACAAATCTGGATCTCCACTATCGCAAACCAGGTCTATCCAAAACCCAAGAACCATACGGGCCGCATTGGATTCTTCTCCCTGAAATACTGTGCATCTACTCGTGTGTTGTTGTGGCTCAATTGGACATACCCCAAAACAATCCGCGCACGGTGTATTGCTGAGCATCTGATGCGCTTTCTGTTCATGCCGCCTTGTCAGGTCCACAAGCAAGGGCCTAGGGGAGGGAGGCTTGCCAAAGTGACCCCCTGTCCTCACAATCAATGAGAGAAACAACAAATGGGTTGTTTTACTCTGCCGTCCCTGTTGAAACAACCCAACTTACGTAGGCATGCCCTTCTGGGTTAAAGAACAACAGAACTAGCTGAAAGTGTAAAACTCATTTTGCAAACACGCCAGATACAAATGCAAGTAATACTGGTGTCACTTACTCATTTTGCGACCCCTTTAATCGGTTGATTTAGAGTAAGTTTTCTAGATCACTTTAAATCACTAAAAACTATGCAAATTACTTTAAGCCACTCTGAAACCACTCTAAATCACGCTAAACGTTTCGAGCTGGCAAGGCGGCAACACGTTGAAAAACATGCTAGTTGCAGACTAGGTTCTCCAGTGGAGAGGTTAGACTAAGTTGAAAGGGCACTACTGGGGGACCTAAGAGAGATTGGTAAAATCAAAGCATGCTGCGACCACGCGGCATTTTGGTCAAGTCAACATGGCGCAATGTGAAGCAAAACGCTCCATTCAGGTGGGCCATCATCATTCCCTGCCCCCCTTCCCTCCCCCCTCCCTCCTTCTCCAAACAAAAAGTGCCTTAGAGTGATTTGGAGTGGTTCAGAGTGAGCGGGGCTCATGCCAAAACCACATAAGGGCGCACGTTTTTTGATGTGACCTCTCTGATTTCACAAATTTCTGGATCCCACGCCCAGAAACGGATCTAGGGTGTGCCTTCTAGGTCCTCCAGATTTGAGAGGCTAGAATAAGGGTACCCGAATTTTGTTTTCCGTAGTCTCTTTTAGTAGGGGAACCCTCCCAACCAAAAAAGTTGGTAAAAGGGCACTACTGGCGGACCTAGCCTTTGTCGCTGGCTCCCCACTCAGATTTCCGGCGTTTGGGCTCGAGGCTGGGCAGATATGACCGTATGACCCGTTGGGTGTGACCCGTCTCAGCTTAGTGAGGCCACTCTAAAGCTACACGAGTGAGGGACCCGGTCCCATCCCACTCGCGGATCGCCGCATCCCTCTGATCTTCTGGGCGCGGAGTTCGCAAGAAGAACTTCAGTGAGGCTTCCTCTTGAAGTGTCGAAAGGCTTAGCCATCCAAGGATTATGGGGTTCATCGATATTCCTGGCCCCCAACTTCTCCCATGTGGGAAGCATCAAACATGCTGAAAATTAGTGGGTCTCCAACCAATGGTCGTCCCATGTTCATCGGACCTTTTGATCAAATTCCACATGTTTCTACCCCTTGACTTTGAACAGCCTCCTTTCTGTTCCTTTTGAAGGGTGCAGGGTTTGGATTTTCATGCGCCCTACTGTGCAGGGACAAGATCCTGTATGAGTTGGGAAGCATGAAATCCTATGGGATTCACCTACCAACTGGTGCAGCATATTGTCCATCAGTAGCCCAATGCTTCCAAAACCCATGCGGTGCTTCTCATGTGGAGATCCCCTGAAACTGGACGGCTTCCGGCAGGTTTGCCTTTAAAAACCCGCCCAACGAAACCGCAACCTCCAAACCAAACCTCCTACCTCGCAAAAGCGGCCACTCTTTCAGCCTGAGGCCCTGACCTCCGGTCTGAGGGCAGCTTCGGCTGCGGCCTTCCGTCAACCCCTCCCTCCCGCCAAAAAAGACACCCAGAGTGCCGTGTCCTTGTACGAAACAAACTGGACTAGCCGTGAAACAAGTTGCCTTCAAGGCAAACCGCGAATCAAGGCACGTGAGATGCAAATAAGTCGCTCCTCCCCCGAAAAGGTCTAAGGCCTGAAGCTTCTGCAGGTTTAATAGACAAGCCAGGTGTCTCCCACAGCTCTCAGGGGCGGTTGAGGTCATACCAAAGAACAGCCATAAAACGGGGGAGCAATAAGCAAGCACAAGCCTGAAGCGCCGCAGGTTTGCTTTGGGGTCTATCTGCAAGCTGTTTGGGCTCCATCTTAATTCGGGGAGAAAGCAGTCAGTTGTTCTTTTCCCACAGACTAGCATGAAACCCACCAGAGGGTCCCTTTGAAAGAAAGATGTTCAGAAACTCCCGATCAGGCTCCATGTTAGTGGAATTTATGGATACACATGTGATTCTGAATACTGTGTATAAACCAAAACGGGATCTCTTGAATGTGTCCTTGTGCATCCCTTCAATAATTGTCCAAAGCACGGGCGCTTGCTGTTTTGGGCACAACCAATATAGGTGCTTGTTCACAAGAGACATGACCAATCCCCCGAAAGCCAACAAGGGTGAAAGCGTTTGCAGGTAGGAGCAAGCTGCGGCGCACGTTTTGCTGTACTAAGGCTGGACATCCTTTGGATGTCTGTCTCTCACCGGCTGTCCGGTAATTCTGGAGCCAATTCAGTGGGAATTTGTCAAACACAGCCCGAGTTGTACTCTCTCTGGAGCTGAACTGGGAGCCTTACATTAGACACCTGAACATTGCCTTGTCAATGGTGGTTTCCCCTTATTTTGGTGGAAAAAGCCATGGTTCAAATGGGCAAAATGTATCTTTTAAGGGGCCCTGCTAAAGTTTGATGGTAGCCTTTGTCGGCTTGCTTGACAGGAACACCAAGAACACTTCCCCATTGGGCTGAGGCCCCATTGACTTTGGGCTATACCATTAAGGTTCTCAAGGTGTGTTTTTCTAGGTCCTCCAGTAGAGAGGTTAGCATAAGTTGGTACCCTTTTTTTTGCTGGAGTCTCATTTAGTTGGGGAACCCTCCCCAAAAAAGCTGGTAAAAGGACACTACTGGGGGACCTAGTTGATCAAAACCAAGTTGTTCGTCAAGGGATCCTTCATTGTCTTGGAACGGCCCATTTCGATCCAATGCCTTCGGTGACCATGTGTTCGGTGACCATTTTTGGTGGGCTTCGCTCCCCAGATCTAAGAACCAGAGAACCGCAAAGACTGCCAACCGCTTTGACCCTGCAGAATAGGCAGTAGAACCAGCTAAAAAACAGCAGTTGGTGCTGAGGTCCAGCCACGTCCAAACCCAATGCGGGCCTTGACCCTCTCTCCTTTGAGAATCTTAAGGGAATTGTCGAGGGGCCTCACTTCCCATAGAGCGGATGCCCCAAAATCAAACTACCTTTTTGCCTACCACCAAAATTGTCTTCCCAAAAAGTATAGAGTCCATCAACTCAGGAAGTGAGCCTCATTCGGAGACCAACCCCCCAACCAAACTGCTGCTTCTCCCAAGACTTGGCTCCCTAAACCTACCTTGAATCATTAACGCTCGCCAGTTCCCAGCCGATCTGGAGCAAGGCGAGGCCCAAAAATGCATCCGACGCGATCGAAATTTCAAATTATCACGCTACCAGGGAGATCTTCTCGTTTCGGAGCACCTCCGCGCAGCGCAGTTTGCATGTAATACTGTTGAGCCCGTTGTTGGGGGGGGGTCACCCCCACATGTGCATAAATACTTGGTTGACGTTGGAAGGGGAGCAAACATTTAAATTTTAGCAGTTAATGGTTGGATTTCCCACTAAACCACAAAAAGCAAAAATGAAAAATGTTTCCCAACAACAACCATGAATAGGGGTTCATCAATCCGGGGTCAACATTGCCCAAGGGGACGCACGAAGGTGCTATTGATTGCACCCAGAGCTTCGAATCGGTAGTCTCGAAAACCGAAAGCGGTTAGCGTCGACAAAAAGCGGGGACTCGCCCAATGAGGTATATGATTTTGCCAAAAATAAGCAAGGGCACTGGAGGTTGTCGGCACGACATGCTCCAAACTCCCGTCAGGGTCAACATTACGAAGGCTCCCCCAAGAGCTATGGGAGCAAGAGTGAGTCCTCGTAAAAAACTGTAGATTTGTTGATGAGTCCTCGCATGTCGCTCACAACTGGATTGTAGACTACCAGCAATCTTAATCAAAACCTCTCTTGGTTTACGTTGGAAGAGAGCAAAAAATAAATAAATAGCAGTTAAGTGGGGATTTCCCACTAAACTGCAATAAGCAAAAATGTGACATGTTTCCGAACAGCATGTTCAGGTCATATCTCAAGTGAACGAATCAACACAATATCTGCTGTCCTCAGATCCCTTGCGAAAAAGTGTTCAACTTTTGGTGGGTGAAAATGGTTAAATATGAGTTCATGGAACTCCCCGCTAGGCCGCAATCGTCTCAAAATCTAAGGGCACGGCTGGGAACCGCCAAGATATCTCACTTCCGGAGTGGATTTGGCCAAAACCCGCCTGAACTTGTTGCACCTTCCCCAAAAGTATTCTATATGAAGTCCAGGCACTTGTGCACTGAGATTTCGGGGGCGGAAATCCTTCAAAGCCTTTCAAGGCAGCAAAATCGCCCGTGGCAAGGCGAAGGCCTTCCCTGTCAACGTCAGCACCTTTTGCGGCTGAGATAATGACACGCTACTACCTGATCGTAAACCCCGAAAAGATAATTCGAACACGAATGTGCGGGTTTACCTTGGGCAACCAAAACCTCGAAAAAAGCGGGTCAGAACCAAACAACCAGTTGTTTAGTGTTTTTTTTTCCCGGAAAAGCCTGGTTCTGACAGGAAAAAACATTTTGTTTCTCGAATTTGGTCCCGTAAAACACCCATAACCAACGCGTAAAAACACTGTATGTTTCCGTACAAACACCTAAAACACCCGTAAGCAAAACGACAATCGGTCAAAACCAAGTTTTTCTGTACAAAACCGTGTTTTTTTCGGGACTCCTTTTTTCTGGTGTTTGGTAGCTCTTGGTATTCCTGAGCCCGGGTATTTCCCCAATGTTAATCATTTTAGTGGTTTAACGCAATGGTCATCCCATGTGAAGGACCTTTTGATCAACCCCCATGTGAAACTGATTTTTCTTTCAAGATTTGCACTTTCGGCTCCCTGGCGGGAAACTCAAATGTCTTATTCAGCACCCAGCTGAAACAAAAACACTCAGTTGAAACACACAACACTACGCCCACATCCCACACCAAATCTTTTCAGCAGGGGTTAAGTAAAACCAGTTGTGCTTCACACGGAAGACCTGGTTCTTTATAAACAACCCTTACAAAAACAAGGAGGAACTTGGAGTAGGGGTAGCCAAGTAGCCTGAACAATGGCCTCCCATGCAATTACTGCTGTTCTCTGTCAAATTGGTCACCAAGTCGATTTCTCACGGTAAAGTCTCAAGCCTGGCGGTAGAGCACTTTCAGTCGCTCGATGTCCTCGCACCACATGCTGAGCACATGTGCCACAAACGGCGTGCAACACATGCATGTGTATATACGTATATACACACCTGCATACATACAACAAATGCAATGTGCACATGCATGTGAGCCCATGCAAGCGTGTGCGCGACAAAGAGTCCCAACATGTCCCAACGTGTTTTGCCAAACACCACGAAGCTTGGTTGATGTTGGAAGGGGAGCAGAACATAAATAGATCGCAGCTCAGTGGGGATTTCAACCAAACCACCATACGCAAAAATGCAACGTGTCTCCCAACAACCATGGAAGTGCAGATTCGCCGAGCGAGCCTTTGAAAGGACCTTAAACACAGCTCAACCTCCAGAGGTAACGACGTTCTTGGCCGTCCTCTCCCTGGCGGATGCCGGCCTAGGCCAACACGATGCGCGCTGCGCCGTCGAAACTCGGCTGCTTTCTGCCCTACTAAAAGCTTTCAACTTTTAGTGGTTTAATACGGAGAACCCATTAGTAACATGTACCAAGCCATGGTCATGGCGTCAGGAACTCGTCTCACTTGTGTCTAAAGCGGTCCTTTTTTGACCTCCACCAAGGCTCCTGTGGATGGTTGCGAAATCCATTTCGAACCTCAGAGACCTTGGAAGGATTCGATTTCCCGGTAAATACCAAAACACTGGTTTCCAAGTGGTGCGAAATGGTTTTAGTCCATCCACGGTCTGAAAGGCCCCCAATTGAAAGGTTCTGAAGGAATTCCTTTTGATCGACGGACATTGTGATGGAACTCGCGTCGAACCGACGGGCTCTTCGGCCATGGATTCCACCTTCGGCCACACGCACGTGGAAAAAACCAGGGTCCAGCCATCCCCAGCCAGGGAAACCGTAGAGAAATTCGTTCTTTTCATGCGGGCTGTGGGGGGGGAGGTGGTGTCAAATAGCAGATGCTTAAGCACCACACAAGCAACCTTCCAAATAAGCTGTGACTAGTGTTGCAAAAAGGTAATGTTTGTCCTTATAAGTCTTTGTTCCAACGGGTGCGCCTTCTTCATGGCGCCGTCCAATGGGCCGGGGGACTTCAGGGGCAAAGTGCAAAAGCCTAGACGGACTTCCCGGCATTTGCTTCTCCGTCCCCTGGAAAGAAAAAGGAAAAACATATTTCCAGCGATAGATTCCCTTCAAAGCCAGGGGGAAGTAAACAAAGACTAAGCAAATGGAAGGGTCTCAAACAAAACGTTGACGTTACCTACTAAATTGGAGTCATCCAATCTTGAGGTCGCCTGGGAAGATGAAGCTGCAAAACCAAACATGACAAAGCCATTCGGTCGGTTCGCGCATGTAAATGGCCCCCCCTTTCCAAGGAAGATTCCTAAAGACAAAGGATCTTGAAAAGCAACCAATCGGTTCGCGCATGACAAAAAGCCTCCCCCATCCCCGTGTCCACTATTCTGAGAAACAAAGGCAACAGGGATCCTTACAGTACACACCTGAACATTGCCTTGTAAATGGCGGTTTCCCCTTATTTTGGTGTTGAAAAAAGCAACATGTTTCAAATGGTTGCAACATGTATTCTTTTAAGGAGCCCTGGGCAAGGGGCAAACTCCGCCCGCCCCGCCCGCAAGCTCCGCTCGACTCCAAGCGGCTTGGCAGAGTCGCGACATCTCACGGCGGAAGCCGAGTACCACCCACGTGCCCTCCTTGATCTGGAAGAGTCCTGTGCTCAACTAGGTCCTCCAGTGGAGAGGTTAGAAGAAGTTGGTACCCGATGTTTTTTCTTTTTTGTCTCTTTGAGTAGGGGAACCCTCCCAACCAAAAAAGTTGGTAAAAGGGCACTACTGGGGGACCTTGTCAAAATACCCTTCTCTCCCCTGTGGGTGACTCGGTGCTGGGAATGGCGAGCTTTCAAGGTTCTCGAAAGGAACTTCTTTTTGTTGGGCGAAACATTCTCACGTCATGAGTGGATTGACCAGAAATAGTCCCACTAAAATGGTCTAAACCAAACAAAAAGAAGAAAGTCCAGGAACTCCGGAAGTGAGTTCCCTAAGATGGGTGTGGCGGTTGTTTGGAGGGTATCCTTGGAGGGTTTTCAAGAGACCCCAAAGGAAGCCAATTTTGGGGCTAAATTCCCATAAGGGAAAGACTATAAACTCCAATGTTGTAGGGCAACTTAGGGCTACTTGAACAACCTCACAATCAACACCGGGTTGAGTGTTTGGCCAAGTTGGCGAGCGGTGAGCCACCTGGGTGAGAAAACCCGCGAACAACAAGGCTAACGAACAATTTACCTGCAAACACTCAGCCCAAGAAATGTATCAAAAGCAGGTCCCAATCTGAAAAACGCCGCCTCCAGGACGTCCCACCCTCTAAGTGTACGTATGGCGAAGGCCCCACACGGGCTGCTTTTGGCATTCCATTTGGTTAAGGCCCCAGGAAAAACATATTTCCAGTAGTGATGAATTCCTTTTAACACCAACAAGGGGAAATAAAACATGTTCTTAAACAGATGGAGGCATTTCACTACCCCCAAACCACAAGATGCAGGCGATGGATACTTCTCCCATGAAATCCCAAGGTTGAGGCAGCTCCTGGTTGAGTGTGTCAACCACCCTTGTGGTATAGACCATGCTATAACCCACTAAGATATGTCAGCAAGCCCCAACTCAACTGGCCTGCTAAAAGTTTGACTTTTGGTGGGTGAAATTTACCACTAAACCAACTTCCAAACCCTAAGTTGCACCGGATGGCTGGTTCCGAACACTACTCACATGGCTGTGGGTCAAAACGCTGTACCCCTAGTGAACATCAAAATAGCTGGCAAATGGATGCTCGTCCGCCCCAAAATGGGATCGCCATAGGTTCTGCCCTACTCACATCTTGGTTGACGTTGGAAGGGGAGCAAACATTTAGAATTTAGCCGTGAAGTGGGGTTTTCAACCACTAAACCACAATAAGCCAACATGCAAAATGTTGCCCAACAACAACCATGACATGCCCCCTCCACGTGAATTGTTGGCGCCGCAAAAAAACGCGTCGCGCGCGGGTGTCGCATGCGGCGGCGCCTTCTTCCAGCTTCGCGTTCTCGGCCTTGGCCTGGCGCACCAGCTTCTCCTCCTCCAGCGCCAGATGCGCCACCGCCTCAAAAGGCGAAAGCTCAGGCGTAGGCCGTGGCGACCCCGGAAGGTCACGTGAAAAACACCCTGGAAACTGATGCAGATCTGCAGAAAACTGGAGCTTCAATTCGAATAGTTGTTGAACGCTATGTTCCAACAAGGGTTTTGGAAAAACAATTCTCTGTAACGACCCCTCTGCAAGAAGTGACGTCAACTTTTGGTGGGTTCAATTCGGAGAATCCGAGCTGTTTCAACCAAAAGGTTGAAGTCCAAAGATCCAGTACCAAATGGCCATCAGGAGACATGGTCAAGGCGGACACTGGCGGTTTCCCCTGGGTTTAGCTTTAAACACAAGACAACAAGAAAAAGCTTTGCCCTGCAAAACAGACATTCGTCCTGGCACATGACCATCATGTCCCAGGTTGAAATTACAAGCTGATTAGGTCTGCGCCATTGATAGCCATTGGCCGGGCATGTGGGCCACGGTGGAACTCAGAATTCCCCCCACCCCCCCCCCCCCGCCCCCTGAAGACACCCCTGGACATCATTTGGCTGGGAACTTGTGAAGGCGTGTTTTTTTCCGAGACTCCCATTGAAATCCACAGCCTGCGTAGAACAATAAGTCTATAGAACGGGAATGCAACGGACGGAACCGTTCGATTGAAGGTTGGGTCATTTGCCAATTACGAAAGAAGCAACCCTGCATATGGCATATGGGCTGCAAGCTGCTCCAGGCCAAGCTTAGAAACATGCATTTGATTTAGGGTGTGGTACATGCATTATCTCTGTGCCTCTATGCATTCATAGAGAGTACACATTCCGCTCATACCTTCACAGACCCCATAGCTGGGAAATTCATTCATCATGACATGCGTGCCATCTCGCCAAAGTCCTGGCCCAAATGAACATGGGACCCAAACCAGTGTGTGTGTGTGTGTCTTGGTTGACGATGGAAGGGGAGCAAACATTAAAGTTTTAGCAGTTAAGTGGGGATTTCAGCCACTAAACCACAATAAGCACAAATGTAAATTGTTTCCCAACAACAACCATGGAGTGTGCATTGTTCATGGAACGGTCTCTAAGGTTGGGTTCCTCCTAGTTTCCTACGCCGATTTTGTGAGGCTCCGGCTTGACTTGCAGTGAAACAGTTGGCAGGACGAACGGGGCCACAGAACGACCGCACCATTCCAGCACACTGTTAGGGCCACAGTTCAAACGTCTTCCTAACGCTTTGAGCCCAAGGAAGTCTGTCAACTCGAACTCCCTCAATGAAACTAGGTCCTCCAGAAGAGAGATTAGAATAAGGGTGCCCACTTTTTTCTGTAGTCGATGTTAGTAGGGGAGCCCTCCCCAAAAAAAGTTGGTAAAAGGGCACCTAGCTGGGGGACCTAGAAAAGCTTGAATTCTAGGGTTTCTGAGGTTCGCAGCCACTTCAAACCCAACATTTTCTGTGAGAAAAGTCATCAAACTCAGACACACCCAACAAGTTGGACACCGGGATCTGCATGAGCAAGCAGCTTTTTCCCGGAGGCTTTTGGTCACTCCTGGAAGCTTTCGGACAGCAAGGGGGGTCACTCTCAAACATGTCTTGCTGTAGATTCGAACACCCGGAAAACTTGCTGGTTTTCACAGGCAGGGAATGAGGGAAGGGGATTCCCGAATAAAGAAAACCACCAGTTGGATAGTTCATAAGGGTCATGCCATTTCTCATTCCCTACCTATCGCACCAGCCAGAAAACACACAACAACACCCCAAAACTGCGGAAAGTCCCTCTTTCCAACACCTCCAATGACTGCGTTGGTTACCATGTCCAAACCCCATCAAAGAACGCGGAACCTTAAAATGTGTGAATTCAAAAATTGATCTGCTTTGGAAGCGAAACGGGGGGGACCGAACCTCGAACAAATGTCCTTTTTGTTCACTTTGGAACCAATTGGAAGAATACAGATTCCAGGCTGGTTCTGGTCATTTGCAGCGCCCATCATTTTTCTCCGCCCAGGCTCGGCAACTGTTACGAAAAATGCCACAACTCGCTTCCTGAGTGGATTGGCCAGAAAAAGTTGAACAACTCTTTCTTTACCACTAACATGCTCCAACCCCAAAACGTGACGATGAGGTCCAAGTCACAAAGTGAGAAAACCTGAAAAAGGGGTTGACTCCCCACCTAGGTCCTCCAGTAGAGAGGGCAGAATAAGGGCACCAACTTTTTCTGTAGTCTATTTTAGTAGGGGAACCCTCCCCCACAACAGGGCAAAAGGGCACTACTGGGGGACCTAGCCACTCAAAGGGGGTCCTTCATTCGGTCCCACCCGGTACCTCGTAGGCTGAACGCTGATACGCCAGCAGCCTCGCCACGCGCCTCAATCGCAGTCGATTCATATGTCTGGGGCCTAGGGACTATGGAGATTATTGAGGGCCTCAGTATTGGTGCGATAGGTGGGGAATGAGGGAATGAACCGGTGTTGTATTCCAGAAGTAAAGGAAACCACAAGGGATAGTTTATGAGAACATTCCCTCATTCCCTGCTGAGCACCAGCAAGTATATCAAACCATCTGATGGTCAAGGGAGAATCCTGCTTGTGACCATTCTGGGATATTTCACCAACCTGAAATATGGTGGTTGGGGAGTATTCCCCACATAAACCACCATTTGGGGTTGTAATTCACCCAGACCATTTAGTCGTTTAGCCACGTAGCATACACCTTGTGCCCACCTGTTCAACAATGTTACTCTCCAAAAACAAAAAACAACAGCCATATGGGCAAATCTTGGTTGCTTTCTGCTCCCCTGCCAAAAGTTTTCAACTTTTAGTGGTTTGATGGAAAACCCATTAGTTGGCAAAAAGTTAAAGCCCTAAAATCCAAGCAGCATGCACCAAAGAAATTGCTATAATTATTCACTAAGGTGTAATAACAAGACCCGGTTGAGGTTCCTTCGCACGACCCGGCCAGTTCCGTGTAGATCAAGAAAATGGGAGGATTAAGGGAATGGCGCCATCTGCTTTCCAAACGTAATTGAGTCTGGGACGAAGTTTGACATCTCGCCAAAGACCATTATTTTTAAGAACAGAACCGATCGGAGTGTCCATAGTTGCTCATGAAACAGGTGCTTGCTACATTGTTCTAGGGTCAATCCCCTTTCCATCGGGATCTGTCAAAAGCCGCATGTCCCCAGGGGGCCATTTTCCCAAGAAAAGAAGCTTGTGAGCTGTCGATCCCCCAGCAAAAAGGTCTAGCTTGCTGTAGCTTAAAAGGAAATATGATGGGATCCAACAAGTCAAAGTATAAAGATCCAACCCAATAGCAGCAAAGGAAGGATCCCTGAACAGATTGCTTTTTGTTCTCCCTGGAACTCTCCGTTTTCTGAGCGCCTGACACGTGGGAGCTGATAAAGTCCTGGAGACAGAGAGTGAAACACAACAAACCCCCGACCCTTTGTTCGGTTGAACCCCTCAATTTGTTGCCCTGCTGGATGAACGATGACGCCTTCATAACAGATTCTTCAACGAGACACAGAAAAACACCGAGCCTTTCTGAAAGCTTGAACCCCTCAATTCCTTCCCCTGGACGAACTCCTGCAAGGTGCTTCAAGTGGGATCGTCACAAGCTGCCTAAGGGGGCAAATATCAGAACCCTCTTGGGGGAAACAATCCCTCAACCACTCCGTTTTCCGAATGTTGCTCGGAAACAAGCGATAGTCCTTCAAGAAAAACACCAAGGACAAGAATTACTGACCAAAATCCGTGGCAAGGTGAAAGCCCAAGCCGCTCGCTCTTGGGTCGAGCCCATGCAGGGGCCCGGACCTCTTTTTCATGAAGGACTCCCGATAACGACCCATGCGACCCCGCAGAACTCCCCCGGCAAAAAAAAACACCTTCACATTGAACCAGCATCACCAGAAGACATCAAGTATTTCAAGGAAGAGTGAAAACTTGGCGAAAATCATGTGATTTTCCTGTTGCTGGCCTTTGAACCAAGATGAGAAGGGTCCGCTCCTTAAACAAAGCCACTGAGATACTCGCCTGGTGCCTGGATTCTCCCCATCCACATTACAAGCCGCAAAAGTTGCAAGGACATGTCTAGCATTCTAACCCAGGATGAACCCTGGTTGAAAAATAAGGATGCCCTATTTATATGAAAAAAGATCCAGTGGGTATGGGTCACGTTCAACCAGGAAATGGACCACCAGGTTGTCCTTGGCTCCAGTTAGGGCAAGCCATTTTCGGGTTATTTTGGCCCCACCGCCAAGGATCGCGAATCCACGGAAGCAAACCAAATTAGACCATGGACCCCGGAGAAAAAGGATGCCCAATTCTACATATGAAAATGCCATCCCCAAGCATTAGGTCCTCCAGATTTGAGAGGCTAGAATAAGTTGGTACCCTTTTTTCAGTCTCTTTTAGTGGTGGAACCCTAAACAAAGTTGGTGAGAAACACATGAACAAACATCAGCCCCAAGTGGGTATGGGTCAAAACGTTCAACCAAGAAAAAAATGGACCGCACATTTATTTTATTTGTTAACTCCATTTGCCATTTTGGGGTTAATAACCCTATTTGGGCCCAGTAAATCAACATGATCTTATGTGGCCTTTTGGATTCGCTGTTTGGATCTCCGCGTTTTGCCGCAACAGGCTCAAATCAGGCCACACAAGTTTCAACGTGACTCCGAACTGTCCAACATGATAATAGACAACTAATGAACAAATGTGAAGGCCTCCCGAGTTTAGAGTTTGAGGACACTAGACAACTATTCCCACTGGTCGCGGCTCTGGTTCCACTGCCTCCCCGACGCCCCGAGACCCCGAAACCGGCTGCGCCTTGGCGTGGTCCAGGCAGCCCAGGCGCTGCCAGTACTCCGCGGAGCGCTTGGCGTGGCGCTGAGCGCTGGTGAGCCGCGCCTTCCTGGGACCCAGCAGACGCCGGGTCGAGACGCCCGTCGCCGAAGGCCCGAGGCTCCGGGTCGCCACGGCGAAAAAAAAACAGGAAAAAACGGAGGAAAACGGACAGAGACCAACGGCAATGGCTCAAACGCGGGGAGAAAAACAAAAAGAAAGAAATAGATGGGTGCGTCGTTAAAGGTTGAGGGTTTAGGGTAGAAGGTTCAGATGAAACTCAGAGAACACTGGGACAAACCACCTATCTACACTGGGCTGCCCTCAGATCCCCCGCAAAAAGTTTAACTTTTATAGTGGGTTAAATGGAAACCACCACTAAACACTAAAAGGCTAAAAGGCTAAGGAACCGGATGGCTGGGAGCCACCTATCTACAGTATGGCGATTTCGGATACTGGTTTGTTGGAGCTATGTTGGTCAGCGGGCCGCTCCAAGCCAAATTCTCTGACCTCACAAGGGGACAATGATCATTGTTCTAGGGGTTGATTCCCCATTCTGTTCAACCATCGTTCCTTCAAAAAACGGATCCGTTTCTGCTGGGTGTTTTTTAAGGTTTGCTGAAAAGATTCGGATCCCTGGATTCAGAATGGGGAAGCTACCCTTAGAATTGTGGTACTGGTATCCTCGGTGTGTTGCCCTAAGCTACCCTCCATCCTCCGCTCGAAATTCCCCCGCTTTTAAAGGAACCATGTCTAGGTCCTCCAGTCAAGAGGCCAGAATAAGTTGGTACCCTTTTTTTCTGTAGTCTATTTTTGGTAGGGGCAAGGGGAATTCTTTTGTGGGGAACGCTTCTTTCTTTCCCAATGGACTCTGCGGATCAACACGGAAGTCCCAACATGGGGGTCCCAGAGAGAAAATTATTCTAAGCATGAACATGGTGCGATACCAAAGTGGGCCATCCCTACTGTAGATGGAAGTCATTCCTGCACCAAAATGGAAACCCATGGTTGAAACCGTTGTTTGTTGATTATTTTCAAGGGTGCCTTAGGCGCTGCGAATGGGATTTTGCCCATGCACAGTACTATACTATCATAAAGTCAAAGGTCGCTTTGAGATTGGTATAAACTTTGATTAGGGACCCTTTGGCAGACATCAGCTCGCTAAAGATTTATGTCCACCCACCACGAACATCCTTGCAGCCCATCCCATCCCATCCGATCTGGATGTCGAAGAGGCGAGAGGGGCGGCGCACCAGGCATGCATTGCTCCTGCAGCACGAGGTCTGCCTCGAGAGGGAAATGGCTTGCGACAGCCCAGCGGGTCCCAGTTCTGGCTGCCATAAGCACGTGGATGCTCCTAGAAGGCGTCTGTTGGAACTGCCATCATGTTGACCGCAGATTAATAAACCCTTGTTTTCTCATATGGGGGTGCCCTCGGTTTTAGTGGGGATTCATCAAATTGGAGAAAAAAAAAAGAAAAACGTATATTAATCCGGGGTCAACATTGGTGGGTACGCGGATGCTCCCAGAAGGCCTGTGTTGGAACTTCATGTCTTCCAAAGGGGTCCCTTTTGGAGCTTTCCACGGAATGGTCTGGGGGAGGGTAAACCAGCTATCTCTCATTTGCGTTCTAAAGGGTTCCCTTGGTTGCCTGCTACACAGAATTCACGGAATCAGATGGAAGAGTTGTTTGATTCTCCACCTGAAAATTACCCCTCACAATGGTGCTTTTCTGGTCTGGAGGTATAAGGGCCCAAATGTTTTCAGATTCTTCGGAGCCCCAACTTGCATGTCGCGTCCCACGCCACCTGAGAGGTTAAAACCCTCATTGTCCCTCAGTGCACTTACCTCACATGGCCATTTAGAGTAGAGCCATTCGACACATTTTAGCATAGGGCTCCATAGAAATCATCCCATGAGTGGGTTCCAGCCTGAGTCACTAGATGAGGATAAATTTGGCAAAAGCATCATTCTTAGCCAGACAAAAACAACCAAGTGCTGGCTGAAAGGTAAAATGAAGGAACTGCAAACCAGCAAAAGGGCAAACATATTTGGATAAGTGTGGCAATGGCTCCAAACGTGTATGAATGTAGCCAGCACCAGCCGCCTCTTTGCATACGACTGGAGTCTACCTCGCTTTGCCCGACAACAGCGCCCAAGCTCAAAGTCAATCACGCACAGACAAACTAGACTGCTCAAGGGCAAACGGAGCATTGGCTACGAAAAGGGAGAGGCATGTCATTGTCTGCTAAGTGAGAGGCAAACACCGACAAACTGGCATGTATTGAGTGCCCTCTTCTCCTGACACATCAGAATTGTCAGTGTTCTTTCTCACACTTCCATCCCGGCACACTTTGCGGACGCATGTGTGCCGCATGGTCACATGGATTAGACAACTAGTAAGTCCTCTGGTTTTTGGAATTTAGCGAGTCCCCCATGTTCCTCTCAGATGGACCAAACACCGAATAGTTTGACCATCCCGCAACAATAACAAAACATGGTATGACCATGCCCCACAAACCCAACTAAGACGAGGAGGGGTTGTAACCACGACAACGAAAAATGTTTGCCAACCATCCTCCTCCCTCCACCTCCATCCTCCTCCATTTTCACTCCACCCTCCTCCATTTTCCCTCCACCTCCATCCTCCTCCATTTTCCCTCCATCCTCCTCTATTTTCTCTCCATCCTTCTCCATTTTTCCTCCATGTCTCCTCCATCCTCCTCCATGTTTCTCCATGTTCCTCCATTTGCTTGTTGTGATTGTTCGTTTTCAAAGCGCTGTTTTATTTCGTTGTTGTTGTTTTTGTGTCTGTCGATGTTTGAAATCTCCCTTCAAGTAAGACAGAAAACAAACCGCAAATACAGAAGAACACCCATGGACGGGCGGCGTTCGCAACATGAACTAGAAACAACAAGAAAAAAGCCCTTCAAAGGGGCTGGATCAAAGGGGCTCGGCATCCGGCCAGGTTAGGAAGTGGCTCAGATCACAGGCTTGGCTCCACTAACACCCGAGCGGAGGTCCGGGAGAGTGTCTAGAGGGGGCTGTGTCAAAATCCACACAATGGTGGATTGCGCAACGCAAACAGGGCCCTCAAAAACGCAGAAGGGGTCTGCATCCCTATTTCCATAGGGACTGCGTCTCGGAACCACCAACAAAATCAGATTAAAGCCAGCCGGGCTTTTGCACTAAAACTTCTGGGGACCCGCTCTCCGGGACATGAACATGAACCACAGTCCAGGCAACTGGTTGAAAACTCACCCTAATCTGTTGATCGGCTCTTGCCGCACAGTTGCTCTGACTATGTGTCATACCTCACTTCCCGAGTGGATCGGCCAGAAAAAGCTCTGAACTTCTGTTTTGCCACCAAATGGTCTTCCCAACAAATCCAAAGTCCAGGAACTCAAGACGTGAGATGTTCAGGCTACCACAGAATATAGGTTAATCAGTACTGGGGTTTCCCCTGGTTTTTGATGGTTTCCTGACAAGATTCGGATCCCTGGATTGAGAATGGAAATGGAAGCTACCCCAAGAAATATACCAAGGAAGTGAGATGTTCAGGCTGCTACCCGTATATCACAAAGCTATATACAAACCCTTCAGGACTGATCGATCCAGGTGCAGATACCCATAATACAAAGTTATGCAGGAGGCCCCGGCGACTTTTCAGAACCCATCGATCAGCTCGAGGCGCCATGTGGAAGTGGCAAACTGCCACCTCTCGCTCGTCCTTGAGCTCATCGAAGAGCCGCAAGGCCTTCCCTCAAATCGCGTTGCGGTTAGGTGGGCGTCCTTTGGTTGGAGGGGGGTTCCCTCGGGTTAGGTTAAAGTCCTTTTGCTGAAGGGGGGTTGTCTTTACACCAAACAAAACAAACGTGAAAGGATCATTTACTGCCTTTACAAGTCAAAAATGTACCAACATTGACGTCGGATATCAATTGCCTGCCAAAAAAAGACATGTCCCCCACTTGGTCCCTCGGCCGCTGGAGTTTCGGGATTTCAGTTTTGGAGCCCTGGAATGATGGGTGTCTGCTTGTTTTCCCTCCAGGATCAGAACGGAAGTCCCTCAAAAGGACAGAATGACACAATGGCTCGGAAAGAATGTGGTTGTTACATCTAGACCGAGGCAAGCACATCCACAAAGTCTTGACAATTTGATATCCGATATCACCGGATGCTCCTTGCCTCATCTCAGATGCCCAGTGGCCATGGGAACAAATCCTTTGTTGGTTGGTTGAGTTTAAAGGGGAACCCTTCCAAACAAAAGAAAAGAGGGCGCCACTTGGCAACTGGGTCATAGTTGCAACGTCAGTGAATCAACTGGGTCATAGTTGCAACGTCAGTGAATCAACTGGAACTGGTTTGGGTTCACATGGTCTTTATATACACCCCATGAATACAGGGAAGGAGCCAAACCATCCAAAGGCTTGCTCCAACAGGTTATGAGAAATCACTCTGAAGCCGCTTGCCAACGATCCATGCTCTGACTTTTTCGCTTGGGTTTTGGCGCTCAGGAAATCCATCTTTATAGGGGTTGATTCCCCATTCTTTTCCACCATTGTTCTTTTCAAAAACCGGATCCGTTTCCCTGGTGTTTTTTTGGTTTCCTGACAAGATTCGGATCCCTGGATTCAGAATGGGGAGGTTTCAACTAGAATCTTCATCTACCTGCGACCCTCAAAATCGGCAAGCTCTAGCAGCTCTCAAGCTGCGACTCGGAGCTAAGTTCTACGACTCGACCTGAAACTCTTGCAACTCCTAGAAGTAAAGGAGCCATAACGACCCATATGGGTCTGTCTTCTGTCGAGGGTGCCCCCTTTTGTGGTCTGATTTACAATGCAAGGAAAACAGCAGGAAAACTTCGAGATTCTAGGTGTCCCCTTAGAACAACACGGACCCATATGCAGAGCTGGTTTTATTTTCAGGTGAGCTCCCAGCGAGGCAGGCAGTTTCGATTCTCACCGCTGAGGTGCCCAAGTGCCGGTCGGAGAGTTCCACCAGGGATTGACGCCTGAGAAGCGAAGTGTGAAGAGAAGCATTTTTAGACTCACTTCCCGAGATCGGCAAAAGTACACCAACAATATTTGTCGCCACTACATTGGTATCCCAAAAAGTGGCCAAAGTCAAAGTACCCAAACTTCCTGGTCTAAAAATGTGAAATGTTTCTCAACAACAACCATGTATGGGTGGTTTTGACAAAAAAAACAAACGCCGTGTGACGCGGGCTGGCCACAGGGCTCTGAAAACATTTTCTTGGAGGGCTGGGGGGGGATCTTGATGTCTATGCCGACGCTGGAGGGTGTAATCCACATGCAAAGAACCTGACAAACACATCATCGGGTCCGCCTGTCGTTTGAGAGCTACATCTATGTTCAAGCGTAGGCGCGATCCGCAAAATCCCCTATCCGTTCTCCTTAGGACACCACACGAAGGGAAACCAGTACCCTTGGATTGAGGACATTCTGGATTCATTTTGAACAACCCAGGCTGTGCAACGCCGACTTGCCATCGAGTCCCGTATCGAGGCGTGTGCAACGAATCTACTTGTGAACCCTGCTAGGTCCTCCAGTAGAGAGGTTAGAATAAGGGTACGCTTCTTGTCTGCCCTCCCCAAAAAAAAGAGTAAAAGGGCACTACTGGGGGACCTAGCCTGAATGTTTAAACCGTTGAAGTGTGGTTCCCTTCAAGGGGGACTGCTTACCATTTTTGAGCGAGCCCGCGTGAACGGGAAAGGTTCCCTTAACGCCCTGCGGTCTCCAAGAAGGATCCTACAGGCAAGGCACAGTCCGAGATACGCCACATGTTCTTTCTCTTTGCCTTGAAATGAACATGTCCAGCGTCAAATTGTGTTTGCCCCAGGTTTTCAACCGCCATTCTTGGTGATTCCCCATAGTTGTTGAGCCAGGTGTCTGGTCTTGAGAAAGCCACCATCCAAACCAGTCAGCATCGAGAGAACAGGCGAGCAACGGCTACAGAAAGATTCTGATTGTTCTAGGGGTACCTTCCCCATTCTTTCCAGCGATCCTTCTTTCTAGAAAACCCCCAAAACCCAGGGAAAACAGCTGGTTTTTGAAAGAACGATTGTTGAAAAGAATGGGGAATCAACCCCTAGAATTGTGAATGATTTCCACCTCATCCTTTTGCTCGCCTTGAAAAGGGGTTTCCAGGCGTGGTTGTGCTTACCCCGCCGCCCGCAAGCAACCCGAGGCAAGCAAGCTGGCCCTGCCTCGCTCCAAGGGTGGCCTGTGTCGGCACGCGCACCAAGAGGTGCACCGCCAGGCGCAGGTGGGCAAAGGCGCCTGGCACGAGGCGATCTGTTTCTTTTTTTTCCGCGGGCAGATTTCTAGGGCTACCTTCTTTTCAGAATAGTATCGCTGGAAGGTGAACAAAACTCAAAACTTTCTAGCTACGGTGGATGGTTGCGAAATCTGCTTCTCGCACCACCTAAGACACCATGGAATGAGTTGATTCGCAAATACCTGCCAACAACGGTTTCAACCATGGATTGAAACTGGTGCAGGATTTCGCCCATCCATAGTTTCTTAGACAAGTGCTAACAGTTTTTAAACGTAGAGCTACAGGGGCAAAAGGAAAGGGAAGTGCCCAAGAGACTACAATCAACTGCTGGATGCATTCTCATGTTGTTGTTCATCAAATCTTCATGAGTCCCCTCCCCGAACTAATAAATGCACCCTATCAACAAGTATCGCTTTCCACGGATCGAACGGGTCCCCAATACTACTTTTAGACTGGGCCAAATCTATCCAAACCCGGCCTTGTTAGGGGGTTGTCCAGTGATCCCCTCGGCGTGGAATTGAGGGGTCTCAAGTCCCCCATTCCCAATCAACCAAATTAAAGGGAGGTGGGGGGCCTAACAAAAACTGCCACAAACAGGCTTAGTCTCCGTTTGGAGTTGCTTCAAAACCTGAGCAAAGTCTAGGAACTCAGGGAGTGAGCCAAAACGAACACCCATAAACGCCCATATGGGTATGGGTCAAAATTAAAGCACCAGGGCGCCTGCAGGTTTTAGCCCATGCTTCCTTTTGCCAGGGCAAGCCATTGTTGGAACCTATTTTTGACCCACACCCATATTAGCGGAAGCGATGCCTCTTGCTTGCTCCGGGCCTTCGCGTCGTCCCAGGGCGTTCTGGCTCAGCACGGCGGCCTCTTCACAGCACTCCGCGCACTTCAGCAGCAGCTGGTACTGCTCCTGTCGCCCACTGCCCAGACGCTTCAATTCGATGTTTTTCCATTTGCTTCTCCGTCCCCTGGGAAAAATGGAAAAATATGTCCAGTAGTGATAGATTCCCTTTAAAACCAACAGGGGACAATAAAAATTACCAAATGGAAGTTGTTGGGGCCCAAAAAAGATAGCCAGGTTTTGAGAAGCCCAAACACCGATTCCCGGGGTGTCTAATGGAGGGGTCGTGTCTTCCATTGAACCAGGAGCCTCTGGGTGGAGAAGTCCAATGCTACAAAACCTCCATTTGCCTTTTGTTCGTCCCCTGAACACAAACAACATGTTTCCAGTCGTGAAATTGATTCCCTTTGAAATCAACATTCCATTTGCTTCTTCAACTCCTGGAAACAAACAACTCCAGTAGTGAAATCGATTCCCTTTAAAATCAACAGGGGAAAATACACACAATCTTAACCAACCAAATGGAAGCATGTGGTAGAAGTCCAATGCTACAAAAGCTGGGCAGTTTTTGCTGACTTGTGGAAGCCGCATGGCCTTCAAATTTGCATTTGTGTTGAGACTGACTCTCTTTTTTTGGCGGGGTTAAAACAACATATGTTTGATACCATACCAAGGGTTGGAAAGGTTGAAAATATGAGTTGAACACTCCCAAACAGAATTTACTATCCTCAGTGAAATGTGCCCCGGAGGATGTACACCACAAATAACACGTTCACTTTAAAAGCGTCCGAGTTTGCAAGGGTTGGATGTTGCCCAAACGTTTGTCTTTCCCAACTCTCCGGCGATGGTTCTTGATTGTTACTTGAACGCGTCCCCTGCCTACCACTCACCCACCGTTGTGTGGGGGCCAGACTCGGATATGTCGCCTCCGACCGGGTGAACTACCTGTTGGTGTCCCTCCAACCCCAAAAAGGGCCCCCAAGAAGACATCGAATTCATTTCCCTGCGAGCGGATTGGCCCCAAAAATTGGTCCATGCAATTGATGTGCGACTAAAATTGGCAAAAAACAAAACGTGACTATAAAGTCCAGGAACTCAGGAAGTGAGCCTAACTGAGCCCGTCATCCAACTTTCACTTCCGGAGACAACAGAAACCGGGCTGCGACTTTGGGTGAGGAGCCCAACCAAAAATTCCGGTCTGTATCAAACTGGGGTCCCCTTGCTTCCTTTTTTTTTACACCCACCCCGAAAAAGATTAGCCAGACAAGTCACACATAGAAACCCATTGGCACAGAGGTTCATTGCAGGATGGGAGTGTGACAACTGCTACCCGTTGGTTTCCCATCCTTTTTTTTCTTCTCGGAACTCGGAACCGGGGCAATGCGAGCTTCCGACCATGTGAATCCCCTGACTGCAATCAGTTGCTTCCAGGTGATTGCCCCCAACATGCCGAGCTCCACTTGGCCAGAGGGCCATATCGAAAGTTGGACCTCGATTGATCAAACTGGAAAGAGCGCGGGGTGTTTTAACCTGGCGACCCGTCAAGGCCAAAGACATGCGCGTACCTGATGGTTCCCATTGCGTGCTGAGCCTCTGCTGTCAAGCAAGGGTAGATCCCGTTTGCTGCGATTTCTCTGGCTTTTGTTCTTAACCTTCCTCTCCCTTGTTGCTTGTGTGCTGTTGTCTTGTTGTCTTTGCTCTCTAAAACAAGTAACAACACACACAAAATCCACCACCACAAGCCCTCCTGCCCAAAATCACTTTCGGGATCCAAGTTCTCGAAGCCTGGAATTTCTTCTCCCCATACGAATGGGATGGTCCAAGTTGACCATTCTTTTTGCCAGTACCCTGGGGTTCAAACCCCCAGTGAACGAATTGGATTGACATGGGGCCAAGAAAATTCTTTTCATGGCAATAGGGAGCACCTTTGCATCTTCTCCGTGGATCCCGCGATTCGATCCCGCGATCCGCCTCGGTAAAGGGCCCTTCGGCGTTCTCCGCGCGGCGGGCGTAGAGCTCACCTCGGGGTGACGTTTGAGGGTGGAAACCGGCGAGGTTGTTCGGGGAAAAAGGGAGTTGTCAGGCGAAAAACGACGGATTTGTTTGGGAAACACGGGTTTTTGGGTGGACACCGGCGGGGAAAATCGAGTTTTAGGTGGAAAACGGCGGGGAAAAAGAGGTTTTCAGGTGGAACACTGCGGGGTTTTTGGGGGAAAACGGAGTTGCTTTGGTGGAAGCCGGCGAGTTCTCAAGGGACAATATTCGGAAGACAAGAAGGACAGTCCGTATTTTTGGGAGCTTTTAGGGGGGCAAAGCGAAAAGGAAGGTCAAACCGACTTTTGGGGCTTCCCTATCAAACAAGCCCAGGCAGCGTGGCCCTCTCATGAGCAACCCTTTCCACAAGAAGTTCCAAAGTAGGTTCGCCAGTGGAGAGGATAGACTCAGGGTATTTTCTGTAGTCTGTTTTAGCAGGGGAACCCTCCCAACCAAAAAAGTTGGTGGGAAAGTGTTAACTTGCTTAACGGGGGGTTTTCGCATGTTCGCTGGAATTAGTCTAAAATAAGTGTTTTTGTCGTCCGCTTCGAGCCATGTTCCATGTTGCTTGGGCTTGGGGGCATGGAAAAAACACTTATTGCTGTTTTGGCTCCGATGGAAATTCTGTCATCATGCCCATCATGCCAAACACAGGCAACATGCCCGCAGTAACATAGTCCCACAATGGTCCCACAAGGCATTAATTCCGGACTCTGTGCAGCCATTCGGATTGCGAGCGCAGCGGCGGCTGGCTGCTGTGCAGGACCGGTTATAGAGGGCATCCGGGCTGGGGCGGGGAAGGGCGGAGGCGGAGGCCGGCGGAGGCTCGGCGGAGGTGTGCTTTTTAACTACTCCTTTGGCAAAAAACACCTTTCACTTTTCACAGATGTGATGACACGCACAATAAACCGCCTTTGGAACCCCAGGGCGGCGTGGCTTTCTTGATTGACGGGGGCACAGGCTCTTGATTGACGGGAACATGCCGCGTCTATGGACGACATGAAACACTGCAAAGGCTCAAGCTAAGCAGCTAAGCAAGGCAAGGAACAGATAACACACATGCACCAGCATCATGCACCCGCATACTTGAGGTCAAGTTGGATGAGGCTAAATGGCTAAATGTCTAAATTACCTAAATGTGAAGAATGTGAATGTAGCAGCAAGTGACAGCAGCGGGTTTGTTTGGATCGACCATGGATCTTGCGTCCGCGACATCTGCCGCCATCAACCGGATCTTTTTTGAGCGGTTCGAGCAAATGCACGATGCGTTGGACGATTTGAGGACGCTCACCTTGTCAAGCCAACCTTTTGACTTTTGACCTGACCTTTGGGTTAATTTGGGTTTCGGGTTTTCGCGCTCTTGTATTTTGGCGGTAGTGCTGGCAGTAGACTCCAAGCAGACGCAGACAGTGGTTTTGTTCTGTGTAGCCACGGGCCAAGGTCCCAGTGTCAATTCTCAAAGGTGTTTCATTTCAGGATCAAGTTCAAGTTGGCTCACGGCTCATTTGGGCAAGTGAGGTTGCGCATCGCGTACGCGGAGTTCCAGCTGCGGATCGTGTCTGACCTGCTCGAGCGCGAGCGCGCGGGCCGGCAGAATGAGGAGAAAGGCCACGTGAAGGGCCAGGAGAAGGGGCAGGAGCAGGAGAAGGGCAATGAGAAGGGGCAGGAGAAGGGCAAGGAGAAGGGCAAGGCGAAGGGAAAGGCGAAGGCAAAGGCGAAGGGCAAGGGCCCGCACAATGCCCGCCCGGGCAAAGGACGGGCGGTGCGACGCTGATTCGCGCAGCTCGGATTAGTTTCATTGGTTTTACATAATTTCCAGTATTGAGTATTGAGTATTGAGTCTCAGGCCCGAATACTATCAATGAATGAACGTTTGATTTACCGAGTCTGAGTCTGTCTGAGTCAGAGTTTGAGTCTCGAGTCAGAGTCTGAGTCTCTTGAGTCTGAGTCTGAGTCTGAGGCTCAGGAGGTGCCTTTTCTTTTTTGGTTTACCATCACTTTGCCATCATCATCATTTTCAACAACTACAGTAACTACAGTCGCAGCGCGGCGGCTGCGGGTGTGTGTGTGTGTGTTTGTGTGTCAGCCGAGGACAGTGCGATGATCTGGAGCCGGGCCGGCCGGGCCTGCACAACTCGAACCCAATGCAGGTCCAAGGAAAAAAACCTCGGTCGTCGGGCGTCGACCGGTCTGTGGGCCCTGTTGTGGTGTTACTATGATTCTTTGTGAGTCGAGGTGTGTGGCCTGTTTAAAGCCTGATTGGCGTCCATTGCAAAACACTAGGGGTGACCGTTGCAGCGGAGAAGGTGGGCAACGGAAATTAGCCAACTTTGGTTTGTGACTTCTGGAATTGAAATGCCCAAATCCGTCCGTTGTTTCAGTCAGACTGTGACTCGACTTGGCTGGTTAAAGCACACTAAGAAAAAGACTAAGACTCAGTCTCAGACTCAGACTGTAAGACTTAGTTAGATTGTTTTCAATCTCCGTCGTCAGGCTCGACTCCAGCGTATGGCGTATGGCTTTGTTTTGAAGTTCTTTGGGTGGCTGGCTACCCTACCCTACCGGACCTTACTTACTTACCCATTCCGGCGGTACCGGCACCGGGTATCGGGTATTGGCAATTGGCAAATAACAGTTGACAGTGTTGACAGTTGACAGTGTTGACACTTGAGTTGGGTCGTGATTAGATTTTTGGGATTGAACTGAACATTGAACATTGAAAATTGAAAAGCAAGCATGGTAAGGTCAGGTCCAGGACGGAATCCGGAACCCATTTGTTTCCAATTCCTTTGGGCATCCGCGGGTTAGGAAAGGACACGCATGCCGCATGTCCGCCGACTGTCAGGGGTTTTTAGGTTTCGAAGATTCGCCCGTGTCGCGCCGGGACGAATCATCAATGGCGAGCGGCGGCGGCGGTTTGTTTTCCACTGCTGCTGAGCGGGAGTTCTACCGGCGGTTCTTCGACGGGTTCTCCGAGCCGATGCAGCATGGCGGTTAAGTCAGACATGACAAGCTACAAGCTTGCCGCTTGCCCATTGTACTTTTTACTTATCCTTATTTATTTACTTGCTTTGAGACTTTGGCGGTTTTGGTTTGGTACACGTCCCTGCCCCGGGGCACCGGTCCCGGTCATTCCCTGCTTTCCTTCGCTATCCCACCGACCCAGGTATGCGCGGCCGGGTCATCATGATCATGCTGCTGCTGCTGCTGCTGCTCATGCTTTTGCTGCAAGGGAGCGCGAGAGCGATGGATCGGCGCCGGCGGTGCCGGCGCTGCCGGCGTATCTTGGCAGGGCATCGGGCATGCCGTGTGTGGCTTATGCAGACGTAGGAGTGGGTTGAGCCGAGGCATGGGCATGGCAGGCGTCAGGGCATTCATCAAATTCAATTTTATACTTTACAATTTACAATTATCATAACCACAACATGATCATGCGGATCATCATGCCGCCATGATTGTGGTCATCCAATACTGCGTTACGACGACTGCGATAAACCAAATTGGTTAAGCAAGCAAGCAAGCAAGATGATCTAACTGAACTAAGATAGACTACTAAGCCCTAAGCAGCACTAAGCCTCAGCCCCAGTTTTGGGCGGAAGACAATTTTCGATTCAACATTCTAATCCAATCCAATACAATCACCAATCCTGAATCCTAATCCAACCCATGTTGACCCACCCAGGTATTCAGAAGATGGCGGCCATGCGGCTGCGGCAGACGGAGGCGGCAGTTCCAGAGTGGCTGCGATGGCTCGGCTGGCTCCGACTCCACCGTATCTTGGCGTAGTCTTAGTCAATTTTATGATATCTGAAAACATGTTTGCCCGTGGCCCGTGGACCGTGGAACCGTTGAATACAGCTCAGCACTCAGCATGGCACATGTCACATGCCACATGCCGCATGCCCACCTTTTTGCACCGTCCGTCACTGTCACCGTCACCGTCACCGCCAGTTTTCACACCACGATTTTACGATGACACTGACTTGACGTAGGTTGGCCGTCCCAGCCCTGCACGCTGCTCATGCTGGCAGTGACGACCCTGGCTATGGTGTCGCCGTTGGAGTGCCGATGGGGCCGGTGCGGCCGCCAGTAGCGCTTGGACGTGGTCGCCGGGAAAGGCAGAAGCCCCTGCCGAAGCCGAAGCCGTTGAAGTCTTCGCAGCTTGGCTGCGGCTGCCTGCCGGCTTGGGTTGCGTTTGCGTGAGGAAGACTTTAAACTTTGTGGGAAGTGCAGCGGGAAGACGAGACTCTGAGACTCCCTGACTCCTTGAATTGCAGATGCGGTGTTTGCCAGTCAGTTGTCAGAGGGTAGGAGGAAAAGCCAAATGTGACAAACAGGGATGTGATGGGCAGCCTGATGATGGGCATGGGTTTGTTTGCAACATAGTAGCCGTTGCTTTGTGGCCTCGCCAAAGCCGCATCAGGTATTTGAAGACCAGCTACAAGGAGCTGGCCATCAGTTTCTGCCGGAGCAACGTCTATGGCGGGACCCATGAGCGTAGGCTTAGGAATCGCAAGGTGATTACCATTTTGAAGACTTCCCGGAGCCTCAGTGATGGGCACTAGGCAGCCTAGGCACTAGGCAGCCTAGGCACTAGGATTCGGTGGCCATCCCAACAAACAGACTCGGACTAAGACTAGACCAGTTCAACATGTCAACATGTTCAATGGCCCCGATCGTTTAGATCCGAAGGTTTTGGGGAAGTCGGCAAGTCGGAAGGGGTGCGATGTGGGCCGTTGCGGGCCAGCTGCGAATCTGGATTGCGGCGTTGCGGCGGTGGCACCATGGAATCTTGACAAAGTGATTAAAACAAGCGACTGGTGTGTTGGACCGGTGTTGCCGGAGTTGCAGCAGGCATTGTTTCGGAACTTCGACTATCAGTTCTGCGACATGCCAAACCGTTTTGATACTTGTGGATTGTTGGGTTCGAGTTTGCGCCACAGTTTCGAGGAACCCTTAAATCTCTTTAACACTTTTGCGGATTTGCGGAACCCTCCACTCTGAGGACTCTGAGGCTCTGACTACTCTGAGTCTCTCTGAGGTCTGAGTCTGAGTCTGAGGAACCCTTTTCTTCTCGACAAGGTCCGCGGCAAAGCTGTCCAGGCCCAGGCAGCCCACCCCATTTCCGTCTCATTAGCGTCAGCGTGACAAAATCCACTTCGCTTCAGGGCCAGACTTGACTCGTCTTATCCTTTTGCCGTTTTAGCTTTTCAATTCCAACTTTCAACCAGCATCAAACCGGCATTGGCTGCAGCAGGGGGCGGGGCTTAAGTCTGGCCTAGATTGAATTGTGCGACTCTGCTATGGCTGGCATCAACTTAGTTGGACTCTCGGATGGGGCGGGGTCCGGCCGCAATGGAAAATGATCACCGGCGGCGGCGGGGCTGGGGTTTGGCTTAGTCTTAGTGTCTTAGTCCACATTATACTGCTTGAATTGAAGTGGTTCGTTGTCGGATTCCCGGTCTGTTGACATTACACTTCCCTTCTTCTCTTCTACACTACACACTCACATCACTCACTCACACTCACTCGTTCGCTCACCCACTCACGCGCCAACCCACTCACTCACTCACCCGCTCCCACTGCCACTGATTCCCACTCCACCGACTCCACCGACTCCACTCAAATGTTGTTTGGGCGATTGCGACCCCCAAAAAATACTGTTCTTGAAGTTCTTGACTTGACGGTCTTGACTTCTTGACAACATGACAATTGTTGATTCTTGACACTTGACACCTGGAAGAGTGGCAACCCGGGACCCGGTTGTATCGCTTGAGTGTGACCGCATGACATAGCCTCTATTGTCAATACACATATACTCGAGACTCATATGCCCCTGCCCTAACTCCATGCCTATCACCCCAAGCCGGACGAGCCGTATGGCAGGATGTCGCTGGCAGCGGCGGACGTGGTGCTGGTAGTCAACTCGGACGAGGAGGATGGTGACCGCCTGGCCGGCGAAGCGGCGGGATGCCAGCTGCAAGCGCAGCCGGATCCGGGCTCGGGGGGGGTGCGCGCAGGCGGGATGCCGCCTGTTAAATGCAAATTGCTAATTGCAAATTCACATCTGTCGTCTGTCACTGTCAGTGTCACAGCCAGCCGTTGTTATGCTATGAATGCTATGGGTCATTAACTGTGCACAGATACATGCCCCTGGCCCCTGACAGACCCCTGGCCACACCGAGTTGTTGCCCCTTATAAGTGGTTAGCCCTGGGCCGGTTGGTTTGTTGGTCAGGACTGCCTGACGACAGCAACCATGAAAGGTCACAGTCACTCCATTGGGCCATTGGGACTCTGCGTCGTGGCAAGCCCCCAAACCCAGGTTTGAAAGGCCCATGATGACCCATTGGCGACATGACACATGACGTGGAGTCACGTGTTTGTATTGTCAGGAAACCCGCCGGCACAGACTGGGCCCCTATTTAAATTTTGGGAATCAATTCGTTTAGTCGTTTAGGGCTCTTGAGACTCTCAATGCTCGTCCTTTTGCTGAAATCAAACTTGCAGAGCAGATTGCAGAGTTGCGCTTTTGGAATGATCCCCTGTCACACAGTCACACACGACTCACACCGGCAGACCACAAAAGCAACGGCCCCCATTCAAATTCCCATAACAATTGTTGCAGGTACGCAACTGCAACTGTCAGTCATTGCCATTGTCAATGTCATGTAGATCTGTGTTAGACTGTTAGACTGATGGATTATGTGACTCATGTGACACATGTTCATGTGACTGTATATTTTATAATAGATGGAAATGAAACCAAAGGGATTCCAACCGTCCAACCATCCAACAAACACACTAACAACTCAAATCACTGTGAAGTACTTGTTGCGCCCATTTACCCATCACCGGGGCCCAACTGGCCCATTGCGGGATTAACTCGGGTGCGAAAAGTGCACACAGCAATGTCACAGCAAAGAACATTATAGTGCACGTGCACTGTGCACATTATGTCTCAGTACTTAGTACGGTATGGCTTGTTGCGTTTGGTCAACTCACAGGCACACTGATTTCACGAAGGGGCATCCCAGGGAAATCAACTTTCTAAATTCCAGAATTCCAGATGCAGATGCTTATCAATTAGCTCGTGCCCAAGCAGCTTGCCCAGGCGATCTCCCCGCTTTACGCTGGCCCGCCTTATGGAGGCATTGCTTCTGGCGCGGCTGCTGAAGGATGTGGAAGACCTGCCCGAGGTGCTCGTGCGGTCACTGGCGTTCATCATGGGGGCAGAAGCGGCGCAGACTCTACACTATAGTAGCCCTGTAATAAGTTAGTCATAATTAATGAATAGACTGTCACTGTCATAGACTCGACATATTTGTTTGTTTTGCATTTCCGTCACCGAGTCACCGGTACTAACTGCTACCAGTAGTTACTAAACCAGCAATAGGGTGATACGGTTACGGGGTCCCCCGGGGTTGGTCTTTGGCCGTGTTTATCAGTTTCTCTAGTCTATAGTCTATAGTTTTAGTTTTGTCATGTCATGTTTGAATGGTGACCCCTGTACCTGTGCGGTTTCATTCCATGAGCTAGGATATGAACTTCACTACGAACTTCGAACCAGTAAACCGGTAAGGAAGCTGAAGGATGACATCGAACAGAAGCGGTTTGCAGCACCTCATCCAACTCAGCTTTCACGAGCGCGTCTCAAGCTAGACATGCTTCTGATGAAGCTACGACAACAAGAGTGGGCACGCTGTTTCAGGAAAGGCCGCTGTGGAGAAGACTCGGGGCAATTCGTTCTGCTCAGCGCCGACGCTTCGCCGCAAGCTGGAACGGAGTTGCTGATGATTGTAGAAGACCGGGTGCCGAGAAACCGAGCAGCTGAAGTTGTGGGTGCATCACCGGAGCAGTTAAGTCAATGGGGGCTGCAAAATCACATTATAACGTCTACACTTCCTCTGGGAGTCCTTGGCAGCGGTGCCTGTGGCACAAGTGCCAAGTTCGAGGTGCTGGCGCACTGCGCACGGTTGGACTGTTGTCATAATGAAGATCTTGCGCGTGCTGCTCACTATGCAGCGTCGGTGATCTCATTTACAGCCGACTATGGGGTCGAGGCACACCTGGTAGACGTGCCGAATGTGCCTTTGAGGGCGATGTACATGAGCAATATCGCTGCATCACGGGGACTTTTAGCTGACACACACGCTGATTCCACGGCGGCGGCCAACTACCTCGTGTTTCAGGATGAGTCAGAGACGGCAAAGCCGGACGACGACGATGATGTTGCATTTGTCACACACGCGCCTAGCCCCAGCTGCGGTGCCCACTCTGATGCAGCCACGACGGCCGCGCGGCTATCTGATGACCCAGACCCGGACACAGATCCTTGCTTTGGGCTGCAAGCTGCGCTGATGGTGCCTGGAGTCAAACACACCATCGACAACATCGAGTCGGAAGTCTTGTCATCATTGGCGTGGGGCTCTCATTTTGAGGACCGAAGGGAAAGGGTGTGACAGAACACGGGTCAGTCAGAGTTGGTTAGAGTTGTTGATGGAACCGTTAGACGGCTGCATTCCCGAACGCTTCTGTATGGCGACAAGTTACCATTTTAGATTTCGTTGCAAGTTACAATATCATAGCCATAGCCGGGCCATAGCTGTCATTTTGCCTGCTCCATCCTGACCCCGCAGGCCATGCTCAAACCTGTCGTTACGCTCCTTTACCTGAAGACCTACAGAGATCGCCTAGTCGTGACCTGGCTCGCGGCTCGCGTGCTAGTTTATTGGTTGGCAGTGAGGGACACGGTTGTGCACTTAATCCGTTCCCCCTACTAATGAATGACCCCCACCATCTATAAAAGAAAATGGAAATCCGGGGCCCGGCCCGAGACCAGATTTCCACTCCGCACAATTCAGTTTCCATTGCGCCAATACTAAACCAATACTAAAGTCATGGAATCCTTGTTGGGGGCCCTTTGAACAAGCTTCCAGCCCCACCTTTAAAAAAAGGTGGGTTTTCAAAGGTTCCCCAAAACATGAATTCCTAAATAATATTTATATAATTCCCTGCGCCCCTGCCCCTGCACCCCAAAATCAAAATATTTGTTTAATTGGCTCAATTGGGTCAATTGGGCTTGTATTATTGGGGTGGTGTCCCTCAAAAGAAAACATGTCCCCAAGGCCCCAAGGCCCCAAGAGCTGTCTAGCTGCGACTGTCTCTCTCCCGTACATGCTGGCTAATTCACCTGCCTGGCTGAACAACCAGTAAACTGAAAAACAAATATCATGATGACATTATACATTGTACATGCAAATTCCTTATTAAACCGCTTACTCGGCGACCTTACAATTCAATCCATTTCCTCCAAATCCTATGTGAACCGTGAACCCTCACATTGTTGGAAAAGCCAAAAAAACAACCGGGCCGGGCCGGCGGCCCAAAAACCCCAATTAACAACATTGGGATATATTTATAATAGGGTGGGGGGCGGGGGGGAAGGGGGGGGCGTATTTATTAATATAGGGGGAAGAGGTTAAACAGCCCCGTTGCCATTGCCATTACTCGTAATTACCACCATTGACATCGATTGCTGTTGCTGTAGCATTTGCCGTTCAACTCAACCAATCAGTTGATGCCAAGTGACGTGTCTGTGTGTGTGGGTGTGAGACCTGGGCTGGGGGACATTGTGTTTATGGCATCGGCGTCGCAATCGGTCCAGAGATTCAGAGATATCAGATATCATGACACAAACTCGATGGGTAGGCGGTAGGCTAGATGGGCCCAGCGTCGTGGCAGCGATCCGAGGAGCGGTGCTATGCGGTGGGCTCTGGGTTTGAGCATATGAGGAAGATGATGAACGAGTGGGACGGAGGACAGCTCATCAGTTGGCGGTGGGGGTCATTGATAGGAGTTCTCCGCCCGTTGATCCGCCGGGAGCAAGCGTTGCGCTCTGCCTGGAGTCTGGAGAGATTTGGGGATCCAACAGTTGGTGCCGCAGCCGACAAGGCAATTTGCAGCCGCATTTTTTGGGTTTATGCAAAATTTCTGGTCATCCTTTCGGGTGCCCTCGAGCTAAAGTCGCAGTGGTGCGAGGGTTGCTTGTGCCATGACGATGCCGATCTTAGTGGGTCGTACTGGACACGCCGGCGACGTCTGGCCGGCCGGCTGATGGCCGCGACCAGCGAGGTGTTCAGCTTTGGCAAGGGCGTGCTGCCCAACTGCCCCTTTCGCGGTCGTCGAGCGGCAGAGTTTGCGCAGGGCGAGTTCCTCAGATTTGCGGAGCTCATGATTGACATCTCGAGGGAGAAGCTGCAGACGATCCTCACGGGCGAGCTCACGGACGACGAGCGCACGACGCTAGTTGGCGATTGGCAGAGCGCGACGGACGTCATCTTGACAGAGCTCAACCTCAAAACGTCCTTCTGGATGTGCCTTCCCTGGAGATTGGCAGGGCTTGGTTGCCGTGACCTGGAAGCTGCTCGCCGTTGTGGCTGCGAATGCATCAAGCTTTGGAAGGAATCTCCGGGCCAGGGCGCATCATCATCGGCGCTGGGCAGACATCACCTCATGACTCGACGGTTTCTGGATCCAGTGCCCTGGCAGCACTCATTTGGCGATTCGTGCTAATTCAATCGATCCGATGATCCGATTACGATTCACGGTATTATTGTTGAACGCGGATCGATGCACTACCAGACGACGCGTTGATTGTAACATGCATGGATTGTGAATTGCTATGCAATGCTAGTCACAATGCTAGTGTCCATTTTGTAACTGATCGCGTCGCATGGTTGTGTCTTATTGTGTCTTCGGTTTGCATGTGTAAGATGGGATGACTGGGTTCGGGTGGGTATGGACACGGTGTGAGTTGCGGGGATCGGATGGCCGTCCTGCCGTCTGCCGTCAGGAGTTTCCTGGACCCGGACCGCCCTTGGTGTCAGAGCTGGAGGATTTCGTGAACGGCTGCGACTGGGATCATCTTCCTAATCTTCGTGAATGGGTCGGAGCATTGGTGCTGCTTCGCTGCTGTGAGCGGGAGACGGAGGCCAGCTATGGGCCGAAGCCGGAGTCATCGTTTGATACTGCTTAGTGCCTAGGCTTGAACTCATCCAACATTGACCCCGAAACAGTCGAAACACATCAAGTTCCGAGTGGAGTGCCCCTGCGTCTTTTCAGCCAACAGGTCGCCTCTAGACTCTAGACTCTAGATTCTAGATGTGCGTTCTACTGTAGTTACAGTCAAGTCATAAGTCAGTTGCACAAACAGTTGCAAAGCTTGTCACCAGCTTGTACTACTATTACAGTACTCAGTACACTGTAACAGGTACTGACGCTTGGTACAAGTCAAGTAATGCCATGCCGGGATTTGTCACACTTTGCCGCCAGGGACAACACCGCGGAGTGAAGCAGGTCTTGAACAAGGCGCCCAGTGCAAGCGAAGCCTACATTTCGACGGAGATTAGGGCCCACATGATAGAACGGCTCTTTCGAAATCCCGAGGAGATGGGGTTGGGGTTGGGGGGTTGAGGGTGAGAGCTGGGAGGCACTGGGAGGTGTGGGTTCTCATGGGTTCTCACACGGGGATACATGGAGTGCCAAAGGGCCAAAGGGCCGGAGACCTAAACTCATCATCATGAATCATTAACAGAGTTGAATGGATCGACTCACTCACTCACTCTGCAATTTGAAACAATGCGACACTCCCTCCCGATCCCTCACTCAGCATGTAACTACCCGGTGTTGGTGAGGCCCCCCCAGAAGGAAGTCCAAGAAAGTGGGTCGTTTGGGTTTGGGTTCCCATTTAAAAATTTACATTTGCAGGAGACGGCAAACCAGTATCCCGGACCCCACAAATGCCTGAGTCTCCCTGTCGCAGTTGCCGGGCATAATCTGCACGCCGTCCTGGAGCATGCCACCCGCCCCGTTTGCTCTTCCTAAAGGTCCTGACGGATTTTGGGGGCCCAACGACTTGGCCCACATGGCCATACAAACAATAATCTGCTTCATCCCCAAGAACAAAGCAATGCTATGATTTGCTATTGCTATTAAAGTGAACATCCAAAACAGTTGCATTAAAGTCATTAAAGAGGATCAGGGGCTCTTGTGGGCTACCCCCTTAGTGGCGGTTTGGTCTGAGGTCTGGGTGTTTGTTTTTCAGGAAAGGCCTGGACCAGAGTCACCAGAGTCAGATAAATCATACAGGTCAGGCAGGTGAGTCCCTAATCCCTAAGGTGAGGGCCGCCGGGTAAAAGGCTAAGGCAAGGATAAACAAAAGCAATATCGGTTATCGGTTTTTAGGACCTGTTTTGTATTTCAGGCTTTCTTTTGTTGGATGTTTTCCCCTGGACACTCTGGACACCGGGACAACTGGAAAACACATGTTTTATTATTGTAACCAATTGTAGCTTAGCAAACCCCCAAAACAGTCACAGTCTCAGTCTCGGGTCTAGGGATTCATTTGGAAAAGTGGGCCCCTTTCAGTTCAGGGCCTTTCAAGAACATGCGTCACCATGGGACCATGGGGCCACCACCCATGTCCCTACATCCCTTGTCGAGCCTTGACAGCCTTGAGTGATGAATCGTCAGGACCTAGCGCGGGCAGCTGATCAGTTTGACGAGATCAATTCTGGGATGGGCTCCAGCCGGGTCGTGGCACGCCTTGTTGGAGGGGCCCTATGCGCAACTCGCATCGCAGTTACTTACATTGGTTGATTTGTCTCACGGTTGCGTGCTTCTGTATGTGAAAGTGTTTTCCACTCCAATCAGTCCCATCATACAATACATATCATTTTTTTTATAGGGCCCGGAGTGGACTCTAGACTGAACTAGATAGGGCCGAGGGGGAGTGGACTCTAGACTGAACGAATCAAATACCACCAATTGCCAACCACCACTGACACCCAATGTGGTGGTATTGTCCTATGACACACCCATGGAGGTTCCTACGCAGAAGCTCTCTGACAAGAATCAGAAAATGCTCGTCTATAGAAGGATGCTTCAATTTCAAGCTGGGGTCGTGGCCGAGCAGGGTTTATCAACCAGTGAAGCTGCGTTGCTAAGGGCGCACAAGCACAAGGCGATCCAGGATGTCAAACTTAGCCAATCAAAGGACCCCGTTGGGTGGATTCAGCCCTTGATGCTCCGGCATTTCCAGTCCACATGTGCTGCAAGCGGTGTGTTCTACAGCCTGCCATTGGACATCTTGAAAAGAGGCTTAGCACGTATTGGCAAGCGTTGTATGTGCAGTATACTTTGTGCTTGACTGACACTTGATACTTCAATACTAGTAGTTATTTGTGTGGATCAGTCACGGTCACGCGTGTTTATGTTAGTGAGGAAAAAATAACGAAACGTGACGACGAGCGGAGGAGAGTGAGAGTGAGACTGAGACTGCATATTTTTGGCCGTCCAGCCGTCCAAGGCATCCCGATCCAAAGTCTGCAACAAGCGCTGACTTCTGCTCTTCGGGTGAGTGTCCCAGGCAAGTCGGGCCAACCAGGCAAGCGTAGCAGACAAATCGGCATGCTGCCGGCGGCTGATGTTGCTGATAGGCTTCCTTTGGCTGACAGAGTCGGGAACCTGAAGGCCAGCCGGTACATGCAGTTGCCCTCAGGTTCCACACTCTGCTTCGAGTCTGACGACGATGCGTCGCCTGCTGGCGGCTTGTCAGAGGCTGCGCCATCCTCGCGTGCGACTCACATGAGCCACGGTCAGGGTGAGATTTCCTTGGACAGTTTGGTGCAGAGCCACGCCGATCCAGACGAACAGCTTGTTTTTTTCAGAGTGGGTGACGCAAAACCTTCAAAGAAAAAAGGCCACTTGGGGCCGCAGACGACCTTCAAGCACATGACGTAGCTATCCGTGTATACAAAGGCCAGTATGTTCAGTCCAACAAAGAGGATCACGGCTTCCAGGCTTGCGTCAGGGCGAGTGAGTTCTCCGAGATCCCACTTCTCAGGATGTTTGACACCACCAGCCCTACCGATATCATCCAGAACATGTACCAGTGGCAGATTCAACCGCAATCCGAACTGTCACTCAAGAATGGCGAAATTCGTATTGCACGGACGAGGCGCATGTTTGAATGTCGTGAGGCAGTTCCATTCCGGCTGAGCGATCTGAATGTGTCTCGGGGCATCAAACCGACCCAATTCGAGCTTTACATGCTTCTCGGCAACCGTGGCTGGGTTCGGTCGTATTGGGATGACAAACAGCGATTACTCAAAGAGCTCAAGATATCTTCAGCCGACAAGCGATACTTCCACATTGGTTTCTTTTACTTCGTGGTGATATTGAACATCGACGAGTTCACAGCAGCTGAGGGAGGCAATGACATACATGTGGTTCACGGCCAGTGCGAGACTTATTACCGGACAGTCTTGGAACTGACACAGTCGGGCAGGAGGGACGAGGCGAGCCGCGTGCCTCCGAACAAGGCAGCTGCATGGTACAGGACCGGGGCCGGACACGTTTGCCCAAAGTAACAACCAGTAATACAAGCCGTGGGATGATAGGGGTGGGGGCGGGGGTATGGTTTGGTTGTCGAGAGTAGTACACAATTCACAATACATGGCAAAACGTTACGTTACAGTCACAGTTACATAACATGCATAATGAAGGTATACATACTATACAGAACACCTCATGACATTCATGACACAAGTAACACATCATGTCATATCATGTCATCACACTACGTAGTACGGAGTACAAATTTCAAGGTTCAACCTTTTCAAGTAGTTTCAACTAGCATTTTTGGCCGTCAGATATTCGTGCGTATAGCATAATGGAGCAGAATACTGTACTGCGCTTCAGGAGACTGTTGGGCCCCGGGCATCCTGCTGCGGGCAGCGATGACGAGCAGCCGGTGGAAGAAGCTAGACCTAAGACACGGGCGAGAACAAACGCCAGCATGGGCATGGGCCATCGCGTCAGCATGATCCCGGAAATTGAGGCATGGGAGTTCATGGGAGCCGCGACTACGACTCGACCGCTTTTTGTTTGTGGTCACAGCACAACACCCCCCTAAATAACCCTCCCCCCGCTACACGGATGAGCCCCCCACCAACTAAACCTCTCAGTCCGTCCCCAGCCCTCATCCCAAGAAGAGCCAGTTTGAACTAACTGTTGTACAACGTAAATGTGCCCTAGCCTGTTTGCCCGCACGGCTTGGTCCGGTCTTGGTGTGTACTATGTACTGATAGGTTTCGAGGAGGAGGGGGGATGATGATCTGATGCGGGCGAATCAAACCAGATTGGACTTGGTGGGACATTGGGACGGTATTGGGCATTGGGAATTGGGAATTGGGACGTTGGTTGGTTGGCAATTGTTCTTTGGTGTTGTTGTCTTGTGACAATATCGGTTCATTCTCGTCCAGAAACTGAATCCATATAATGAATGTAGAAGGAAGGAAGGACATACTGTTATCTTGCTCCTACTTACTTGCTACTGATCCGTCTGGACGGTCTGGTGTTAAATTGACAGCGGGTCGTACTTCGTACATGTAGTCTCCCCCGGTCCCTACAACATTGCCACCCGAATTACCATCGTTGTTGTGGTTGTGACAGCGGTTAACGTGGGCATTGTGTCAATATTGCAGGGTGATGAGTCGGGTGGAAACCATCGTGCCGCTGATCTGGACGAGCAGGCTGAGCAGGACTGGAATTACCGATTACCAATTACCGGCGGCAGTGCCGCGGCAGTGCTAGACATATTCAGATTGTTTGTTTCGAAGGAGCATTCGGCCTTCAGCCACTATTCCACCAGAACACATGGTTGACTTGAATCGAGACCGGGGGGGGCCCCCCGATAAAAGGGAATTGTTTTTGGGATGCCTCTCGTGGTACAACATGAACTCCCAAACTCTAACGTCCTAAAGTTCCCAAGCCCCAATGCCCCAAACAACAGATCACATTTGTCGTCAGTCATCATTCCGCCACAAATTCGAATATGAAAATATGAAAAGTCGTCATTGAGTCATTGACATTGACGTCTTGATCCCAGAATCCAAGTAGGTTATAGTTACGGTTAGCTGTTAGCTCCCCTTGTTTCATAAGGTTGCACTCGTCATCGATCATGGTCTCGTTGCGCTGCTTGGTCTCGACTGCCGTCTCGAGTTGATTAGCGCTGCAGCGCTGCCGCTGCCTGCCACTGCCAGCCGCTTTTTTTTTGTATTGCGCCATCTTGCGCGCGGCATGACGATGCTGGATCATTGAACAACTGTAGAAGGCGTTGACAGCAACACGTGTGCCCGGCCGTTCTTGAAGAAGTGCTCTGTAAACGGCGCAAGTGTCGCTCACACCGAGCAAACCCGCTCTATGGCCACACGGCCTGTCAGTAGTGCCGAGTTTCTAGCACGCTGCGTGCAGTGCACATAGGTGCTGGGCCAGGGTCCTGGGTCCCTGTTACCTAAATCAAATTTAAACAGATCGATTAACCATGGCTTCAAGAACCTAGTTAGTCGGGAAACAGCTCAGCTGGTTTGCTGGGGGTAACTCCTCATATTACTATATAGGCACGAGGGAAGTTAAGTCATTAACCGTCGAGCGTCTCACGTTTTTTGGGGAAATATCCAGCAGGCACCAGGCCCAGGCCTGGCAGGCTCCCTGAAATTTCTGCTCAATGGATCAATGGGCCCTCCAACAAGTAGCCTACATTAATTGGTGGACTGACTACATGGCGTATCGCTGCCAAGATCCTAGTTGGGTCCGGTTTCCGGGTCAGGGCCGGCAGGGTCCCAGAATGCCCCAGGATCTTGCTTACTGTATTACCCGTTGCGCATTGCCCATTGCGACCCATCAGAAATTACTCAATCCAAGGAAGGTCCAATAGTAATAGGAATAAGAATGTCGAGTTCTCGGTTTCTACTTCTTCGTTGATTCTTCCCTGGAAAGTTTGCAACAGACCGCCCCGCCCCCGCCACTGTCCCTTGACCCTTGCCTCGTGTCCAATCAGAGAATCATAATCGATAATCAAGAATCAATGTGTATTACATACATCATTCATCAAAACATCATACATGATTCATGATCATACATGTTTGACATGTTTGTTTATTTTAATAAGACAGTAAGTATGCTACGGGCTACGGGCTACGTACCAAAAAAGTATCAGTAACGTAACTCAGTAACTTCAGTTCAGTTCAGTAACTCTAGAATTTAGATTCCAAGCCCGAGCACCCCAACTTCCACCAAAGATTAAACGGGTAACGGGTGACCGGGTGGAGAAGTTTGGAGAAGAGTAACGATCATAATCACACAGTGACCGTGACCCAGTGCCCCCCGCCCAACCCCCTGCCCCACCCCAGGAGGGCGAGTCGGATTACGGCTCGGACGTGGAGGAGGATGATCTGTTCATTCCGCACCACCACCTGGCAACGGAGGCGATTAAATAGGGGGCATGGGAATCATGGGAAGGAGGTCAACGGGACTCAACGGGAACAACATACACACCAGTTAAAAAAATCACACCGCCGCAGCGGTCGCATCGGTTGTGGAATTGTAGTAGACTTTGCAAGTCTTGTTTGGTGGCTGTTGTTTTATTCGAGTGACTTATGTTTTCAGGCATCAAGTTGAGCCCCAGATGTTTTTAATGTTGCGGGTCGTGCTTCTCAAGATGCTTCTTACGCTTTCCCCCCAACGAATCACGATACCACTATCGCAGGTGACATGATGGTCATAGTATCCTGAAGCCTTACATCATGGTTTTCAAGCTGGTTCCAAAGCACATTGACGTGAGAGATTTCTCTGCAAGCCACGGTTGCTGGCAGCGGTCGCATCGGATCGGTCGCGTCGCTGACAATTGATGCTGACACTGACACTCAGAAAGCCCTTAACTGGGGATCCACTAACGGGTCTGGGTTTCAGGCACTTTCAGTCAGTACAGTACAGTGCAGTTTGGTTAGTTTGCGATTGAAAAGCCGGTTGGGTTGAGTATGTGTTTGAAGCAAGCCTTGATGAGACCGGTGAGACCAGTCTTAACTTCCCGATTAATTTCTTCCAGGTCCAGCCGTCCAGCCCAAGGCACTTCAATTTTCAACAACCCAACTAATTCAACTTCCACGGTTCAACAACTAGACGTGGCGTGGTAGAGCCGCAGATCGGAGATGTCAACAGCCCCGGCAGGAGGCCTCCGCTGCTGCCACTGCGAAGCCAGCGGCAAGAGCAGCGCTGAGGCCAGCAGCCTACCGTCGGGAGGGTTAGGAGGGACTGTCATACCAAGTAGAACGGTTTCCGAATCCAGGATCCCGTCGGTCTCCCTACAAAAAAACTAATGAACTCATGGCCCATGACGCATGACTCACTTGACGGCGCTCTGACGACAACACGACGACATGACGACATGTATGAACAAAACAATATGACAATATTACTGATATTACTGAATTAATTGACAATTTGAAATTACTGGACCTGGATTCAGGGGTTTGCATTCTTCTATTCAGGAATTCAGGTTGGGCGTTGGAACCTCTTGTTTGGGCAAAGACAGAAAATGGTTTTGAGTGTTCAGGGAAGGGGCCGGGGCATGAGAGCTGGACGGGGGAGATGAGGGCACAAGGTGAACAACCACAACCACAATATAAATCACCTAAAAAAGACCCAAAGTGAATTTCAAAGTCCGTCCTAGCCTAGCAACCCGTGTATTCGGATTCCGGATGGCATTTGATGGCATAAGTTATTGGTATAATTGTTATTGACTGGTACACATGGATGACTGTCCTGTCAAGTGATCCGGGGGTTGGGGGGGTGGCACGTCTCACTCTCACACAGTGCCAAAGTGAGTCAGTGTGACAATGTCCTTGTTCAAATCGATTAAACCAATTGAAGGTTATCGTGTACTAATCAGACTGATTCATCAATCATTCAACCAAGTTGACGTTGAAACAAGTCGTTGACCATTTGAATTCAACTGAACTGCCTGGACTGACACCGATTGTTTAATTGATTGGCTCGATTCAAATGTGATCATTATACTTTATGCCAAGCCTGACACGTCAGTCATGAGAGGCGTGGACCGACTTTGACAACTAGATACCTTGGACACAGTCTTTAACCAATAATGTCAACGACAATGCATACAACGGTATGTCATCGAACCATGGCCGCAGCCGCAACACAGGTTGCAAACTTTCAATCTGCCGAATCTGCCTGACGAATCATAAGCTGATGCTGCAAGTTTGTCACTACTAGGTACTTGGGTGACAGTGTCATGTGTGTCATCGTCATCCTCCACAATGATATTGTGATTGATCCTGCCATCCGAGTTTCGCCCTCTGCCTCCTTCTGACTGATTCTCGGGGCACATCATCGGACATTGTCAGGACATCGTCCCCGTTTGGGTCAGCAATCCACGACTGGCCTTCGGCTGTATTTGCCGAGCCGTGTCATCCACGAAGACCATGATTGTTCTTTTCGGCAGCCGGGCCGGCAGCTGTTGCATTGGCAGCAGTTGTTGGCATCACGAATTGAGTTGACAATCAACTCAACCAAAACCAATACCAAAACAAATGGGGGCGGTCGGCGGTCGGTCCGCGTTATGTTGTTGGCCTCACTGACTCACATATGGGACATGTTGTGGGCCGGAAATGGAATCCCACATTGATTCATCTTCAAGTATCAAGTCAAGTCCAGTCAAATCAATTCAAAACACAATGCTCGCTCGCTCTGGGAGTTTGGGGCTATGTCGGTATGCGATGGCATTCCCGAGGTCAGGCTGGGGCTAAAAATGCAATTCTGTCGCCTATATCGAGGAGCTCAGATAAAGGTTTCAATCATTTGGATCATGCAGGATGCTGCAATCAAACTGCTTGACATGATACTGACACAAACGTTTACAGAGCTTCGCGGGCGGAACCCTTCTGCCACAGAACCCTGCTTGCGCGCGCTGAACCGCCCCGGCGTGCCCTTCGTGGCCCTTCGCGCGACACGAACACGAATGCAAGTTTTAATTGTTGGCAACGCCGGCGCCATCCCACTCCCTGTACTAAACAGAAAGACGCTTGACTGGACTGACTGGTTGGGCTGTTTGGGTTTGGTTTGGGGGGTTCCTAGTTCCTAGTACCTAATTGGCTTTTGAGGTTTGCGGTTTGAGCTGTCTTGACCAACCTAGGTCCCTAGCTTAAACACACTGAATAACATTGTTCTCCACTCCTCTGCCCACCCCACCACATCCCGGGCGCGGACCCAACCCATAGCACCTGTGCCTCTATAGGCAGCTGCCGCGGCGGCAGAGTCCTGGCATGGTGGAGGCAGTGTGGGGGCATGTTAGGTTCGGATCAGGGGTGGGGGGTGGGGGGTGGGGGGTGGGGGAAAAAATAGTAAAAGGAGAATTCAAAGAATTCTACTTTTACTATTTTTTTCTCCAACAGCAACACAACAAACAGAAAACAAAATCCAGAACAACAAGCAAACAAAATAAATAATCACAACCAGCAACAAAAATATTTAATCACAGCATGCAACATTAAATAATTCAAACAAGCATACCAACAAAACAGCAACACTCTAAATCATCAAAGAACCCAAACTCAAAAACACACATCAACAAAAAACAAAGCAACATACCAACAAAAAATATCACAAGAGTATCAAACAAAACAAAAACAAACAGCCAAAGCACGAAAAAATTGAAGAAGCATGCCAAGTCTAAACAACGCACTTTGAAAGAGATAAGCAAATTATAATAATTCAATCTTTACAAACGATAAATATATTACAATTATAACATATAATATTTTACATGTGATAATCATAGTATGATTAAACCTGTTTTTAGTGTTTCCAGTCTCCTATGTTTTTCCAAGAACTGCTCAAAATGTTTCTGATATTATACCAGATTAAGCTAACGTCATAATCTTTCATTGGTGCTCTTTGTTGTATTAAATAACGCAACACTGATACCAAAGTATAATAATTAAAATGCATTGTTGTCATTCCTCCTCTTTCATTAATACTATTACCATTATGTTTAACGAGTTCTTCTTTCATTATGTTTTCGTAAATCTCTTTTATCCATTGATGATTTTGTTCTCCATACTCAGCGAACATATCTGGATATATATCTTTCATTGTTTTATCGTTTTTAATTATTTCAATGACTTGTTTATACGATGGATAGGGATTATCCTTAATGAAGCTCAATATTATCTTTCTATCCTGTTCCAGCTCTTTTTCTGTCACTCCTATCATTGGCATTTTCTCTTATTATATTAAGTCTTTATTCCTTTAAGTCATTTTACATTATAATTATAACATATAAGGGTATAAATGTTATAATCATTCCCCGATTTTATCAAAATCATTCCCCGATTTTATCAAAATCATTCCCCGATTTTATCAAAATCATTCCCCGATTTTATCAAAATCATTCCCCGATTTTATCAAAATCATTCCCCGATTTTATCAAAATCATTCCCCGATTTTATCAAAATCATTCCCCGTGGTGGTTTGGTTCATTGCAATTGCATGTGCTCAAGTTGCAAGCCCAACCCCAAACTCAAAATCCTTAATCCGTCAAACTCACTAAGATTTCACAAATTAATTCGCTAGGTATTTTGTATAGGTCTTCCTGCTTATGTATTATTGGATTGTCTCCCCATTGTTCCTTGTTTCCACTTGGCAAACGTTGCGCAGTTTCAATATGTTTATTATTCCTGATGTTGCCACAATCCTTTTTACATAATTCTCTAGGTTTCCAAGTTGTAATGTTATTCCATAGCCTAGTCCTCTTTCTACAATTAAATCCATATTTACAATAATCAACATCTTTAAAATCAAACTCATCCATAAACTCCTGATGTTTTAATAATCCAGTTTGTGGATTTTCGATTACAAAATATTTAGGATTGAAATATTTGATAATCTCAATAGTTTTTAAGACAATACTATTTGCATATTCGATATTCCTAATTCCCTAGTTTTTGCTATGCTGTATTCAGTGCATGGGGGACTACTCCAAATAAAATCAAAATGGTTTCTGTCAAACTGTTTGTAATCCCACTCCAAAATATCAGTGTTGATATCAGCATTTTTCAAGTCTAATGATATTACATTAAATCCAAGCGACTTTGCTATGGTTCCAACGCTTTTTGTTCCGCTAAATAATTCTAATAAATTCATATTATTAGAATTACTTAGATATTAATTATTCAAATAATACATATACTCCATCATCATTTTTTGAAATTTTGTAAAATTCTAAAGTGGTGCTTTTAGGTTGTTTGATTTTTCCTGTATTCAACATATCACAGTATTTCTTTTGCTTTGTCGGGTAGTCTCCCGTTGGTCTTCCTATAGATTTTGCTTGAAATATCTTTTCGATTTTTTCTTTATCTTCATTGCGTTCAACTGGTTTCATTTTGTCATCAATGGATTTAATCATATCATTTAAGGTTTTGATATTTTTACCAATTAATGTTATCTTCTTCATTAAATCATTAATAGTATAATTCTCATTTTCAGACATTACTATATATTTATTTAGATAATTATTTATTTAATTATACGTTTTATTATATAATTTACCTGAATAATTTAATGTTATATATGTAAATAAATTATATTCTAAGAGTCTTTCATCAATTTTATTTTTCAATTTTATTAAACCTTCATCGTTACCTGTAATTTCAAAATACTTCAACATTTTATCAAATTTATCTGGTTTAGTTATACCTTTCATAAAATATTTATTATTAAATTTAGCATCTAACCAATAAAAATATTCTATACTCAATTGTCTAGCAAAGTTTTTATCACCATCGAATATATCATTAATTTCTTCATCATCAAAAGTTATAATTCTATGGTCTTGTCCATTCATAGTTGGCATTATGATTATATAAATAATTAGATATTTATTTAAATATTTATTTATTTATATTTATAAAGTGCAATTATGTTAAATCTACTCTTTAAATACTAATTTTTCATGATTTGTTTAACAGTTTCCTGCGTTTCGTTATCACCATTTTCCGAGAGTGATGCATCCTTACCCCATTTAAAAGTTATATTATGGACATCAGTTTCTAAGTTGATACTGTCTTTAGTTTTATCAATATTCATTTTCTTATCATTTTTACTTATTTTGAAAGTTGTTGGAATACATGAACATTTACAACTTTTATTATTTTTTATTTGTAATTCATTCTTAAGTTCTAACATTCTTTTACATGTAGGACAAACAACCTCAATAACTGATGTTTCTTTAACAATTTCTTCATCAGTTGATGAAACACTTAAACCTGTCTTATTTTTGTTTTTCTTCTTTTTTACCATTTATATTAATATTGATATTTTTAATATATTGTATCAAAAACTTAATTAATTCTAAAATAAAATAACATATTTTTTTACATCTATTATCAGTTATTAGTACTTGTTCTATATTTTCTACTTCATCTATTATATTAATATAATTTGAATAACTCCTATTCATATAAGTAATAAGATAAATTATTTTTCATTTCTGTCTTTCTTTCCTTGTAAAGTTTTTTCATTGTATCGTCTTTATTCCATCTATATTCTACAAGTTTCTGATGATGTTTTGAATTTAGATGTTTAAATAAATATTTGCTATCATAAGTTTTACAACAATTACAATGGATAACAGTCATATAATAATAAGATAAAATAATTATTTAGATTATTTAATCTTATTATTTTCATGCATGATAGAATATTGGTGGGGCTCAGCACTGGGGTTTTCTTTACAACGCATCAAACTAATTAGCTTCAATGCTTATTGATTGTAGCAATGGAAACCTGTTCCATTATGTTATTCACCGCCATTCATAACATAATGATGGTCGCGTTAGCACGCGAGGCTCGTTCCTCGCGTCCATTAATATTAAATAGAATATTTATTTAAACTATTTTCTTTAGTAAGTTTTACTGCAGTTGCTATATCAACATCTAGAATATTATTATTAATAATTTTTTGCACACCATTTATCATTTCATTTGTATATGTATTAGAATAATCTTTCATAAAATTTACTAACTTTCTAAAATTAAAATCTAGGTTATTGTCATTTTCAATTGCGGACTTGGATACTACGATATTATGATTTTTAATTGCAGATAAAAAGTATAACATTGTATCATAATATATTTGTTCAGTATCTGGAACTAAGATATCACCAAATTTATATATCCTCCGAATACTAGCCACTTCACTTAAATTAATAGATTCTATAGCCATTATGATATAATTATATTATATTTTTTTATTTTATATGTATTTATAATATTATTTTTATTATGCCTGATGTAAAACCAATTGATGAAATCAAATATGACTTTAAGCAAAGTAAGCATGAGGTTGTCCCTAAATTGCCGATGAGAGCTATGATTGTGGGCCCGTCTGGAAGTGGAAAATCAACTTTACTTGTATCAATGATACTTGATATTTATAGAGGAGCATTTGAAAGAATTTTTATCTGGTCTCCATCTGTAAATTTGGATAGTATTTGGTTGCCTGTTAAAAAATACATTAAAGAAGGTTTGAAAGTAGATAATGATAAAGAACCGTGTTGGTGGGATGAGTTCAATGTTGGAGATTTAGAAAGAGTTATAGAAACTCAAAATACAATAATTGAATACCAGAAAAAACAAGGAACGAAGAAATTATTTAATATTTTGGTAATTTTGGATGATGTATCTGATAATCCAGCAATAACAAGAAATAACAAATTGTTAAATTCTTTATTTTGTAGAGGTCGTCATAGTGGAATATCAACACTTGTAAGTCTTCAAAAATCATCAACCGTACCACCAATTATTAGGGTAAATATAAGTCATTTGTTTTATTATAAAGTTAGAAATTTTAAAGAGATAGAAATATTGCAAGATGAATTATCAGCAATTGTTAGAAGCGATAATTTACATGAAAGCAAGAAACTAATTTATAAAATATATGAGACTGCCACTGATGAACCGCATAGTTTTTTATATATTAACCTTTTAGAAAAGAATCCAGATAAAATGTTTATGAAAAAGTTTTCTCAATATTTGAAAATTACTAATTAAATAATTAAATAATTAAATAATTAAATATATATTAATATTATATGATATTTTATGATTTACCGATAGAAATTAAAAACCATGTATTATCTTATAATTTAGGTGATGTTAGATTATTAAAAATAAGAAATAGTAATATTATTAAAAATTATATTAATAAATATAAACCAGTATATAAATCTTACACATTAAATAACATACATTATTTTGAAATTGATAATATCAATATTAATAATGGAATATCATATATTTTTAATTTAAGTGAGCTAGATAAATTACATCAAAAAAGTAAACCATTAAAATTATTTATTGAATATGAAATATTTGTTACATTTAGCTCGTTTACTCGTTGGTTTAATGTGTGTAATCGAACTTTAATATCAATTAATTCATTTGATATTTATTATTTTCTTAATAAAGACCTTCATAAAGTTAAATTAGTGTATGCGAGTGATATGGCTAATTTTATTTCATTACAAGTGAAAAAAATAACTATTAAAGTCATCAATGAAGATGACCAAATTATTATTGATGACTTTTATTTTTATCTTTAAAATTAATAACATTAAGTCATAATCTTAATGTTATTAATTCAAAATAATGAATAACTACAAATTTGAACCGGTAATCTATATATTAATTTATCAGATTTTACTTTCTCCAGTTTTTCTAATCTTTCACTCATTTGCTTAATTGCTTTTAACTGTAATTTATCAATATTACTTAAATCTAATTGTTCTTCATCAATATCATTAATTTTATCAATAGATGAAGTTTCAACATTACTATTTGAATTACCCATTATATATTATTATTTAGATTATAATATAATACAATAATAAATATTCAAAGGTATACAATACAATAATAAATATTCAAAGGAATTAGAATAGGCCAACAAAACAACTGTATAAAAGGAGCACATATCCTATCACACTTCTTTGATCGTCTGTGGAATTCCTCTTCTCTTCTTTGTCTTTTTAATTCTTTAATTTTTTCATCAAATTTAGAATGACTAAAATTACATTCTTTATTATTACATTTATCTAATGTAAATTCATCTTTATTTAACTTAGTAATTTTACAACCACAATAACAAGTTTTTTCTCTCATACTATCATTCTTAAATAATACTTCTATTTTAACTTTTCTGTCAATGTCCATATATATATATATCTAGATATATTAATTATTTATTTAATTATTTATATATTTTTATATTTATATATTTAAATTATTTATTTTTTTCTTTTTTAGATTCCTTAATTTCTTTTTCTAATTTTTCAACTTTATCTATTACTTCAAGTAAAGCTTTATGTAATAATATTGGTACTTTTGTATATTCAATACCTAAATATTCGCGACTGCTATGAACTACATTACTAATTTCTTTTGGAACTGCTTTTAATAAATCATCAGCAATGTAACCGATGTGTATTGAATCCTTATCTCCTCTATCTTTTCTTTTGAATTTTTTAGGCTTGAATTTCTTAATCATACTAATACAATTACTTTTAAGTAAATCTACATCATATTTTAATCTTGCATCAGAATTATCTATTAGACTTCCATTTATAGTTACAGTTCCAGCAGTAATATCAATAGCATCACCTGAAGCATCTTGAATATCATTAACAAATAATGTTTTTGTATTAACAACTGTTACATTTTCATTAAAAGTCGATGGAGCATTATTTGTAAAACTTTCAGTATTTACTGTAGTTCCAAATGTCTTATCAATAGATAATAAAACTGAAGGTGTACTTGAAGCATCTGAAACTCTAAACGCAGTGTTTGATGTTCTGAATATTACATCAATTGTAGATAAATTAGTTCCATCGTAATAAGTTGATATTTCACTTGTTCCCATTTTAATATCAGTTCCAGTAGTCATTGAAATATTATTCAAAAATGAAACCGTTGTTAAATCAAATGATTGAATGGTATTAGTTGCTAAATATGCATTTTGAACTGCTAAGTTAGTATCAACGGTCACTAATGTTCCTCCATTAGGTGCTATATGATTGCTTCTTAATGCTCCATTAGTTTTAACATAAACATCATCAGCAAATAAATTGCCCATAACATCAACAGTAGCAGTATTAAAAGTCCATCCAGTAGAAATATTAACTGCTCCAACTATGTTAGATTGAACAGCGGGTCTCCACAAATAAATCTAATTGAAGAATTAGCATCACTATTCCTCATATCAAAAGATGAAAAAGCACTAACATATCTATATAATTCACAATTTGTGTCAATTGTTAATTTACCATCAGTAGCAATATTAACATTATCACAATTAACATTAGCATTTGTATAAATATTACCTAACACATCTATAGGCTTACTAAAAATAGTTTTATTCACTAATCCATCACACATCATATATTGGTTACTGGCATTAGTAATATCGCCAACAGAAAGAGAAACAAAATTAGGATGATGCATATAAAAACCTTCTATTGCATCTGGTGTATATGTTTCTAAGTATGGTTCTAATCCATTTATTGAAGTATTGATATTATCTATTTTTGTTTTAATATCTGTTGAAAAATCATTATTTGTAAATAAATTTCCTTTCATAAAAACACCTCCTTCGAAATATGATGTTCCGTGCATCTGCGCAAAATTATATGAAGTATGAACATTCCCATTAATTGTAATTCTTGAAGCATTATTAGGTCTTCCAATAATAACATCTCCTGTATTCCATCCGAGCCAGAGTCTATAAGGCGTTGCACCTGTTAATCCCTGATAAGAGTCTAACTGACATCCTCGTTTAAACTCGAGTCTTTGGTTACTAACTGCGTCCTGGATTCTAAATATTGGATTAGTATTATCTGTTAAACTAAGTATTAATGGAGAGTTTACTGTCTGTAATGTTGTATTAACTTTGTCTAATTTTTGACTTATTACTGTATCTTGTGCGCTATCATTTGTAATTATTGAATTAATTGTATTTGTATTTCCAGTTATCAATCCAGCTAAATTATCTGACTGTAAAACATACCTAGCATCTGAACCCGCTATGTCTAAAATAGATGAACAAGAAAATAAACCTGATACTTGTAAATTAGATAATATTGTAGTATTATGATTTAATAATATTTTATCATTTTGAAAAGTTGAAGAATTATTAATTTCTACATCTCCAAAACCTCTTTGATTCAAAAACATAGTTGCTCCACTTAAATTTCCATAAACATAACTATCAAAATAATTATTATACATTTCAAAGAAATTATTATAATTTCCAAATTCTGCTATTTTGAAAGTTGCAGTAGTTGTTATATTATGTATTAATGTATTATTTAATACTGATGTATTTAATTTATCTGATAATAAATTATTAGTTGTTATTTTATTGTAATATAAATTACTATCAAATGAACCTGTTTGTAATTGAGATATTAAATGAGAATTTGATGAAATATTATTAAAATTAGTTGATACAGTAGAATTTAAATTATTTATTAAATTTGTATTTGAAGAAATATTATTAAAATTTGTATTAATTAAATTAGTATTAGAACTAATATTATTAAAATTAGTTGTCATAGTAGAATTCAAATTATTTATTAAATTGTATTTAATGAAATATTATTAAAATTTGTATTAATTAAATTAGTATTTGAAGAAATATTATTAAAATTAGTTGTCATAGTAGAATTTAAATTATTTATTAAACTTGTATTTAATGAAATATTATTAAAATTTGTATTTGAAGTTATTGTCAGATTACCTATTAAAAAAGAATTTGAACTAATATTATTTGATAATACATTAATTTCTGTTTTGTCATATGTTTCAGTTATATCATAAAAATTAGCGTTTATCTGTTCCTTTGTGTAAGTATCTGCTTGGTCTGCTTTACTATCTAATACTGTTTGAATGTCAGATTTACTCGCGTAAAGGTCTTCTATATCATTGACTGCTCCATCTTTTACTTGCCTAATTCTATTTGCTGTAATATCAAAGATATTCATTAAGTTTTTGCTCATAATATTATATTATTAATTAGAAAATTAATAATATCATATTTTTTTATTTTAATCATAAAATGTTACAGAATTTGAACGGATTTCAAGTATACATTCATGAACCATATGAATATACATCCGTTCTGGCATAATACCTTCTGGATGAAATTCATTTCCAGTTCCATATAAAAATGCTCCATCAAGAGGTCGAATTTTTACTACCATATTTGAATTATTTTTAAGATTCATACCAGTATACGCTGCTGATTCTAATTTTTGTAGATTAAATCCAAACATAAATGCTTGTGTTTTATAGTCCTCGCTTCTAACCAACAATGGATTGTCGGCACAATGCATTAAGTGAACATATGCTTCACGAACACCTTGAATTTCTTGTGATGGAATAACTTGATTACCAATTACCAATGAAGCAGTTAAATCATATATAGGGTTATAATATCCAGAATCAACTTTATCGCCTTGTTGTGACAATGGATGATATAGCGAGTTGTATTCTTTAAGAATTGGTCCAAATGAACCCACATAACCTTTGTCTGATGTATTAGAAAATGAAATAAATATTTTATTTAATTTAGATACATTCCTTACAATAGTTGTGAATATTTCACTAGATTTAGATGTTGTTTGTTCTTGCATTGTTTCAGTTTCAAAAGTAATTGGAAGCGAACCAGTTTCTAAAATTTTTGAATATTCGGCATATAGAGAATCGTCAAGCGAATAAACTCCCGTCGCTTTAATGACTGGTTTTTTTATTGCCCAGCTGTTAGAAGTATTTGTAGCAGTGAAAAGAGTAGTTGCACCTTGTGCAATAATTGGTAGTTTAGCATCATTCACTAAATATAATTCTATGGTTATAGGACAATAAGATAAAGGAATCCAGTTTTCACAAGATTTAAAGCATTTCAAATTCATATCATAAAATACATTAGCACTTTTACCTTTGACAATTCCTCGTTTGTTAGAATTCGTTACACTCCTTGCAACGCTTGTTGTTGTGTTAGTTCCGGTTACTTGCGAATATGTTAAAAATCTAACATCGTTATTATTAAATGAATTTCCAAAACCTAAAACTTCATCTGCTCTTTTTGCTTCTGATGTTTTAAGTAAATCTTTCATAGCATCAGCACGAGATGTAGAATTCAAATCACATACTATTACATCACCCATCATCACTCTCACTCTTGAAAAGAAAGCACCAGCGGATATGGGGCGTAGTTCAGCTTCAGCATTGGTTGGTTCAGTATTTTCTAGTGTAAATCCTAATAATATGGTAGGAAGTGAAATCCATTGATTAGGTGGTCCAGTAATGTTAAATCTAATTACTGAATTTGTATCAGCGGTATAAGTAGAAACCGATGAAGGATAAAAGTTTTTACTTTCTTTTGACCGAACATAAGAACCGCCATCTTTTAATTTAAATCTTAAATTCTTTTCAACAAGGACATCTTCAATATCTAATGTTTCCATAACTTATATATTTAATAATAGAAAAATATTATATTATTCTATTATTAAATTAATTTATTTTAAAATGTGAATAATCTATAACTTCTTTTTTAGACTTTTTTAATAGTTTTTTAGTTTTATTTTTAATATTATTATTTTCAACCTTATAATTAGGTTCGCATAGCAACGCGAAGGCTTCGCGTTCATCCTCTACTATTTTCTTAATGTCTTCATAACTGACTTTCTTTTTAGGATTTATAGTATTTTTTATATCATTATTAGGCATTATATATAAGACTACAAAATTTCCTTTACAGGTTCAATGCTTCTTGATACGTCCTTGCCAGTATCACCATATAATGAGTGTTGATGATTTGTTAATGGGTTAAAACCTCCTCTATTTGATGTTATACTGCCTCTATCTAAAATACTGACTATATCTCCAAAATTTCTTAGGCTTGTGTAGTTGTCATTGTTTTTGTTTGACATTGAAATAAAAGGAGCACCGTAAGTAGTTAATCTAATATTTCTATCAGGATTTTCTTTTAAATATTTAGCACTCGCACTACTACCCAATGAATGTGAAATAACTTCACTAATATTATGGTTTTCATCAAGTATATCACTAATATCTCTATACCTTTCACTGAATGAACTTAAACCAAATGGAATTGTAATATCACTTAAAATATCATTAATATTTGATATAATATTAGACTTACCAAATGTTCCAGCAACATATAGTTTATTATTATCTAAATAATAACCTTTACCATTTGTATATGCTTTGTTTAATCCTTCTGTGTCAGATAAATTATTATTATTTAGGTTTGAATAATGATTTTTCTTGTTGAATTTCATTAATTATTTTTCTATACATTTCACTATGACCTTGATGAAGCGGATTGTATGATTTTAATTTTCCTTCTTTTAAATAATATTTATATGTATTTTTCATATATAATTAAATTATAAAATTTCTAATTAATTAATATAATGAGATTTCGTAAAATATATATCAACAGTGCTTATCGTGATTTAAATGACAGTCAATCTACATCAGATTTTGTTATTAATTTAAGAGAGCAACAAGAATGCGGACCAAATACTAAAATGATTTGTCACGAAGTATCTATCGCTAATTCATTTTATCCAATTGAAGATAATTTAAATAACAGATTATATTTAACATTAGGAGGGATATTAATAGGAGCACCAGTATATTATTTTATTGTAGCACCTGATAAAGGTAGTTATGTAGGTAGTGAATTAGCAACCGAATTACAAAATAAATTGAATACTGCTACTAATGGAGCTGATGGAAACAGTAATTTTTTTACTTGTAGTTATTCATTAAAAACAAATAATATAACTATAAGTTGTAATTATATTTCTTACTTTTTTATAATCCATACAGATAAAGAATTACAAACTAATTATAGTTTTGGTGTTGATTATGATAGAGATTATCCTAATAGTATTAATGACATTTTAGGAAATACTACTGAAAAAGTAAATAGTACAGCAGACCCGTTTGTTAGTGGATTTATATCATTTTTACCTGTTAAAAATATTTATATTCATTGTAATGAATTAAGTAACGGAAACCAGTTATGTAGTTTTGGTACTTCATCAATAATAAAGAAAGTACCAGTTTTAACATCATTCGGCAACCTCATATATGATAATGAACTAATTTTAAATGATGCTAATGATGTTAGTATGCGTTCATTGAATAGACTTCATTTTAGATTTACTGATGCATCGGGTAGAGTTTTAAATATGAATGGAACAACAAGTAGTTTTAGTTTAACATTTTTTGAAGGTTAGAAAATCATATATTAAATATTTTAATATAAATATTTGTTATATACTAATTATATTAAAATATTTTAATATAAATATTTATTATATACTAATTATATGGTTAAAAATATTGAAATAGTAGATGTAGGCAGTGAAAATAATGAAGCACCTAAAGAAGTAGAAGACATTAAAGAAGAACCTATTATTAATGAAGAAAGTAAAGAAGTAGAAACTAATAATATTATAAATGAAGAAAATAATAAAGTAGAAGAAGAACACGAACCAAAGCAAGAATTAAAATCTAAAACATACTCAACTGAAAAAGTGGAATGTCCAAAATGTAAAAAATATTTAACAAAATACACTTTCAAATATCGTCATAACTGTAATGGAATACCAGTTAAAAAAGAACCAGACCCTAACAAAGTTGTTCGAAGAAAAATTATGCATCCACAACAAGCAGAAGAGTTTAAAGATGATGTCTGTAATAGAGTGAAGGATAATTTACCAAAAGTTGATGAACAAGAAATAGAAAGACGAGTAGAAGAAAGATTGAAAAAACATTTAGAAACAACAGCTAACAAAGTGTTTGAAACTGCAAAAGATAGATATATTAATATGAAGGTAGAGCGAGATAATAAAAATAAACAGAAAATTAATAATTTAGCAAATAAAATTATTTAATCTAATTATTATTATATAATGATTATTGATAAAAAACAATTGCTTATGCACCGTAGAGAAATTTATGACAACGTTGTAAATAGAATAACAGAACCACAAAATAAAGACAAACCGAATATCAGTGATGTTATTGATAGAAAAGCAGTTTTTGAAACAAACAAACCAAAAAAGAAGAATAAATATAAATCAAGTCAACATTACTATTATGAAGGAGACAACAAGGCACACCAACCTAATTACACATATTTTAAAGAATTACAAGAACAATTAGAACGTCATAGCGCTAAAAAAGATTATGCTGTATTTCAAAATAAAAGAAGATATCAAGAAGAAGCACAGGCTTATTTTAATGAAATCCAAAGGTTGGAAAGTGAAAAATTGAGACATCACCCATCAAGTGAAACAGGTAAATCCTATTCAGAAATGATTAAGAAGAAGAAAGGAATAATCAATCAATTAAGAAAGGATTTTAATTTTGATTAAATTAATTAGATTAATTAGATTAATAAATTATAATCTAATTAATTTAATATACTAATGAGATTAGACAATGCACAGATGAAAACATTAAAATCACAATTGAGATTAAGACCGTCTTATAATGAACTGATAAAGGAAATTACAAAGGAAGAATTTAAAAATAAGAATATAAGAGATGTAATAGACAGAAACGCTTATTATTTTCGTGATAGTCCATTAGGAACAGTGTATGATAATAATACAGTAGATTTGAGACAACAACACTTTAAAAAAATGTTAGATGGGGAAAATCAAACAGAACATTTTGATATATCGAGAGACGATGAAATGGATGATTTAAGAGAAGGAGCAATACAAACACTAAGTGCCACAATGGATGATGCAGAGGAACAACACGAACGACAAATCAGTCAAATTTCAAAAAGACTTAGTAGTGAACAAATAGCAGACCTACACCAACGAGCACAACGAGCAAGACAATTAGATGAAGATGACTGGCAGTCAGTAGCAACCGCAAAGTCAAGTGATGATTTACCGCCATTGGAAGATTTACAACCAAAAAGAGTTTCAAATTTACAAAAAGCAAGAGCAAGATTGCAATTGAAACGATTTATTGATGAAGATAAATACAGTCCTGAACCAAAAAGAGTTTCAAATTTACAAATAGCAAGAGCAAGATTGGAATTGAAACGATTAGATGACGAAGATAAAAACAGTCCTGAACTAATAGAAATAAAAGAAGCAGAAAAAAGAATAGAGCAAAAAATGGACACCGCTGGCAGTTCATCCACATTACCAGCAAGACAAACAAGAACACATAAGGAAACTATTGACTATTCAACAGATATAAACCATTGGAAGGGAAGCACAGTAAAAGAAGAAGACATATTATTTCAATTATATTTAAGAGGAGCAGGACTTACTGAAGAACAGGAACAACAATATTCAAACACAAAGAAAAAAGGTAAAGGTAAAAAAGAAACCGGTAGAACTTATTTAGTTGGACTGGTGGAGAAGCTTATAAACAGCGGAAAATGGACAACAGAAGTAAATGATGAATTGTTAAGAAAAAGAATGAATGATTGGAAAGATATGAAAGGAAAAGGAAAGGCAACAAAGGAAAAATAATTCATTTTACATAATTTATCAATAATTATATAAAATGATTAACAACCACAAGCAAGAGTTAAGGAAACGCCCTACTATGATGAAATGCTTAAACAAGCAATCACAAGCAAAATGAAAACAACAGTTATATTGAAGAAATACAAAAAATATATGTTATTGAATAATTTTGATTTTGATAAAATGGATTTAATGAATTATAAAAATAAAGAAAGATATATGAACGCTCAAGTTATGATGGCAGACAAGGCAACACAAACGCTTAACAAAGAAAACAAGGCAACACAAACAGACCTACCAAATGATAAAGCGACACAAACTTATAATTTTGATGATGAGACAAAAATATTAGGCGGTTCTTCAAAGAGTTTCAAAAGCAAACTGATAACCAAGGCTGAAGCAGAAGCATTAGCATTTACATATGACCCTGATTTATATGATGACGACGATGATGATGATGATAAAAAGGATGATGATATTGATAAATATAGAAAGAAATTACTTATTTTGATGAGGATTATAGAATTTATGTTGAGGACGGGTTTTAGTATAGGACAAATAGTAGCACATTTAACATATCACACTACATTAACTACAATTCAAGGTTCAGAGTTATTAGTTAATTTAACAATGAATTCATTAGTAACATCATACGATATAGCAACTGCTATAATGAATTGGTTGAATACAAATGTTAGTGAGGAAGTTGAATTAAACACAGAATCCCCTATTAGCGTTAATAGTTCTCCACCTATCACTGTTAATAGTTCTTCAACGCATACTGTTAATTCATCGTCGCGAAGCTCGCGAGCCTCTGGCGAGGCGTCATCAGAAGAAAATTCTAATTATGAAATAGCACCGTTGACTGACATTCCTGTCCCTACTGATGCTGAAAGTGAAGATGAAGATAAGGATAAAGATAAGAATAAAGAAAAACAATAAAATAATAATAATAATAATAAAATATAAAAATTAAAATACCAGAATTTGTAAAAATGCCTTAAAGAAATAGCGACTTTATTCTATAAGATAAATGCCATTCTATAGCAGACACTCAGATGATGGAAGAGATAGATTGTTAGGAGGAATACATGATGAAGATGATTATAATGACTTTATGAATATGTTATTTATGAATAGTAGTTTTGTTGATGACATTGAAAGACATTATAAAAGTTCAGATGCTGATGTGTTGCCAAGTCCTACTGATAGCGAAGAAACAAAAGAAAATAAAGAGAAACAATATCAAAAGGATTATCATAAAAAATACTTTCAAGAAAAACTTAATAAACCTTATACATGTAATATTTGTGGGAAATCAATGGCCAACAGTTCTAACAAATCAAGACATGAAAAAAGTAGAAAGTGCCAGAGTATTAAAAGTAAAGTCTAATTGGATAATATTAATTTAATTTTAATTTAATTAATATAATCCAATTTCAATATATGAGTAAACTAAGTAATGAGGAGATAATGAGCAATATCTACTATGATTTAGAAACAGGTTATGGTTCTAAACAAAGCTTATACAATCAAGCAAAAGAGAAAGGAGCAAGTGTAACATTAGAAGAAGTGGCAAAGTGGTTGAAGAAGCAACCTAACAAGCAAATAAAACCGTATCAGAATTATAACAGTTTCTTAGTGCCATATGCCAGAGCAGAATTTCAAATAGATATTATGGATATGAAAATATTTAAGAAAGAAGATGAAGAACGCTATGCATTGATTGTAATAGATGCTTTCAGTAAATTAGGTTTTGTGTATCCAATGTTTCAAAGAGACAGTCCAAATGTTTTGAAAGGTTTGAAAGAAGCATTTAAAGTTATGGGTGAGCCTGTGGAAATCTTTTCTGATGATGACGGAGCATTTAAAGCAGAAGTAAAGAAATATTTAGATGATTTAGGTATAATACATAAAACAACACTAACGCATGCTAATATTGTGGAGAGATTAATTAGGACCATGAAAAAGGGGATAGGTGACAGAATACACTTTACTAAAGGTAGATGGACTGATATGTTGAAACCTACATTAAAGAAATATAATAGCGCTATTCACTCATCAACTGGAATGAAACCAAATGAAGCGCATGATGATGACAACAGAGCAAATGTAAAAGCAAACCTTACACTGAAGCAAAAGCATATGAGGAAATATCCTAAATTATCTGTTTCAGACACAGTGAAAATATACCAAAAAGGAAAAGGTAATTATACATCGAGGAAAGAAACCAACTCAAAGTGGACAGAAAGGAAATACAAAATAGAAAAGATAGAAAAAGATATGACACTTCAAACTTACTATGTCTTGGAAGGATTGAAAAAGCATTATTTGCGTCATGAATTATTATTAATTGAAAATTAAAATAATAAATTAGATTAAATCTATGATTTAATCTTCATGAATTATTATAATTGAAAATTAAAATAATAATTTAGACTAATAATTAGTTATTTAGTTCTTAGAATTTTATGACTTTAAAAAGACTTAAAGAGAAAAACCATAATTAAATTATATAGATAATAATATGAATAGAGATTTACCGCCAGATGAAAACACTAAAATAGTTAAGTATCTTCTTAAAGAAAATTTAGGAGAATACAAAGTAAATAATAAAGGTAAAAAACTTAAAACCATAATTATAGGAAACAATCAGTATAGATATAATCCAGAAAAACCAATAAGCAATAGATTGAGTAAGAGACTTGAAGCAGTAAAGAAAACTAATGACTACAAAGCAAATCAAATCAGAGAAAGAGTAGGAGCAAGAACGGTTTTAAAACATGCTATTAAGAAAAAAGCAGTAATAACAGAAGAAAGAAGCGCCTTTAGAGCATATGCCAACGCCTACACAATTTCAAACATTCATTTAAAAGAGTTGAACGGATTGACTTATTTTAATTATCAATTTGACAAACTTAATGAATACTTGAAAGAGAATAGAGGAATGAAACTTAATGCTACAATAAATATGAAAGTTATGAACTTATTTGATGAGGAGAGAAACGTAACAGTTAGGACAAGGTCGTACACTATTGTAAATGAAGAGGATTTAAGGAATGCTTTGAAAAGAATGAGACCTGATGTTGAAACAAGAATTTTAGATATGGCTTTGTATCAGTCAGGATTAATAATTAGCAATATTAATAATATTCATATCATGTATAATAAATATAATCCGACTAGAGCTGGCAAATATATTGAACTTCCAGAATGGATTAAAAAGAAAAAGGCATGTATCAATATTAAAAATCAAGATGACAAGTGTTTTAAATATTCTATTGAGTGTGGATATTGTAAAATTTGTGATAAAGCACACCCTGAAAAGATGTTTCATTACAAGAAGATAGCAAGTGATTTGATTTTTGATGGTGTGAGTTTTCCTGCTAATAATAATGATATAGATATATTTGAAGAAAATAATAAATCAATATCCATTAATGTTTATGAAATTGATGATAATGAACAAATTGTTATTAGTAGAAAATTGAAAAATAAAGATGCTTCTTTTCATTTGATTTATTAAGAGTTGATGATGAGGATTGCAGTCATTATGTGTATATAAAAAGTTTGAGCAGACTTATTAATAATCAAAAAAGTAATCATAATGGTAAGTCCTATTTTTGTAAATATTGTAATCATGGATTTAGAAATGAAGAATTATTAAATAAACATTATGATAGTGGATGCATGGAAGTTGATGGACAACAAATAGTAATGCCTAAGCCTTATGAGAAAGTTAGTTTTAAGCATCACTTCAAAAAGTTAAGGTGTCCTTTTGTTGTATATGCTGATTTTGAATGTTTGACAGAGGAACTGAAAAAACCTGATGAAGATGAAGATAAAAACACATTTTCTTATCAAGAGCATAAACCATGTGGTTTTATGCTTAATATGGTTAATGCTGTTGATAATACAAATTATGAATTTATGTATCGCGGTAAAGATGCTGTTGATGTGTTTTGTCAAAAACTTAATGAGATTAGGGCAGAAGTAAAGGAGAAGATGGGAGAAAACAAAGACATAGACATGAGTGATGAAGACAAAGAAGATTTTAAAAATGCTAAAAACTGCTTTATTTGTGGGGATAAGTTTAGAATGAACTATAAGAATGCCAAGGAAGCAGAGAAATATAGAAAAGTTAGAGACCATTGTCATTTTACAGGTAAGTATAGAGGTTGTGCTCATAATGTTTGCAATCTTAATTTTTGTAATAGATATTTTAAAATTCCTGTATTCTTCCATAACATGAAAAATTATGATGGCCATTTAATTATTCAAAATGCGGATAAATTAAGTAACAACAATAAAATAGGTGTCATCGCTCAGAACAGTGAAAAATTTATTAATATCAGTTTTGAAAGTTTGAGTGTTAAAGACACTTTTGGGTTTTTAACTGCTTCATTAGATAAGTTAGTTTCAATGAGTAAGTATGATAATACAGATGAAGAAGATAAAAGTAAATGGTTATTGCGTGAAAACTGGAAAGATAATTTTAGGTTCAGTAGTAAAAATGATGTGATTAAGAGTGAGAAATGTCTAGATTTATTAACTGATAAAGGCGTTTATCCTTATGACTACATGAATTCATTTGATAAATTTGATGATGAGCAATTACCGAGTAAGGATGATTTTTATAGTCAGTTGAGTGAAGAAGGTATAAGTGTTAACGACTATGAAAGGGCAAAAATTATATGGAAGCATTTTGACATTAAGAATATGGGTGAATACCATGATTTATATTTGAAAACTGATGTATTATTATTGACTGACATTTTCGAAAATTTTAGAGATGTATGTATGAAATATTATGGATTGGACCCTGCTTATTATTATACATTGCCTAACTTTGCTTTTGATGCTATGCTTAAAATGACTGGTGTAGAGATTGATTTAATATATGACCAAGAAATGTATGAAATGATAGAAGCGGGACTTAGAGGCGGGATGTGTATGGTTTCTACTAAAAAAGTTGAAGCAAATAATAAATACATGGGAGAAGAATATGATAAAAATAAAGAAAGTAGTTATATTAACTATTTTGATGCTAATAATTTGTACGGGTTAAGCATGATACAAAAACTGCCATATAAAAATCTAAAATGGGATGATACATTAAAAGAAGAAGACATTATTAATTATAAAATAATAATATTGGATATATTCTAGAAGTGGATTTAGAATATCCTAAAGAATTACACGATTTACACAATGACTATCCAATGGCACCTGAGGTTATGAATGTTAAAGCCGACATGCTGTCAGATAAACAAATTGAAATTTATGAATTTTTAAATCATAAAAAACCTACGGATGAGAAAACAAATAAATTAGTATTGAATTTAAATGATAAAGAAAAATATGTAATCCATATAAGAACCTTACAATTTTATTTGAAGCAAGGGTTAAAACTTAAGAAAATTCATAGAGCAATTAAATTTGAACAAAAAGAAGTTTTAAAACCTTACATTGAGTTTAACACAGAGAAGAGGAAGAATGCTAGAAATGATTTTGAGAAAGATGTTTATAAATTGATGAACAATGCCATATTTGGAAAAACAATGGAGGATAAGCGAAAACATTTAGACTTTGAAGTTGTGAGTGATGAAACTAGATATATGAAGTGTGTAAGTAATCCTAACTTCAAACATAGTCATATCATTAATGAAAATTTGGTTGGAGTTGAAAAGCAAAAAACAAAGTTGAAACTAGACAAACCTATATTTATTGGGATGAGTATTTTAGATTTGAGTAAGCAACACATGTATAAATTTTATTATGACGTTATGAAGCCTAAATATGGAGATAATATTAAAATGGTATATACTGATACTGATAGTTTTGTATTTCATACTAAAACCAATGACATTTATGAAGACCTTAATTCAATTAAAAAAGAATTAGATTTTTCAGATTATCCTAAGGAACATAAATGTTATGATGATAATAACAAGAAAGTATTAGGTAAATTTAAGGATGAATTAAAAAGTAAAATAATAACAGGGTTTATAGCTCTTCGTCCTAAATGCTATGCTTACTCAGTTTATGGTGATGATAAAAAATATAAGAAATGTAAGGGCATAGCAAAAGGCACAGTAAGACGTCAAATGAAATATGAAGAGTTTGAGACGGTTTTAAAAACTAATGAGGTTATACATAAGTCATTTAATAGTATTAGAAGTAAAAACCACAGAATTTTTAGTATAACAACTAAAAAAATTGCTCTTAGTAGTTATGAAAACAAAAAATATTGGATAGATAGTATAAACTCACTTGCTTACGGCCATTATAAAATAAATTCTTTGAAAACGACTTAAAGAAATATTGACTTAATATACTAAGATAGAAATGAATGATACAGAAAGTGAATATAGTGAATATAGTGATATAGAAAGTGTGTATAGTGAATTTAGTGATACTGTCCATGAAGATATTGATGTTAAAAATATATTGAAACAAAAGTTTATTAATTACAAATGTAAAGACTGTGAGATGCTAAAGTTAACAATTCAACAGGGTTTTATAGATGGTGTTAGTAATAATATTTGTCAATGTATGATATGTGATAATTGTAATAGAATTATAAACAAAATTGGTGATATGAATAACGAGGATATTGATAATAGAAATGCTGAAACTCTTGATGATGATTTAGAAATATTTGTTTTTATTGAAATGAATAAGTTCTTGACTGAAGAAGAGTTTTATAATTTATTATATAAGGGCGATGATGAAGGAAATACTAATGATTTTATTGTGAAGTACTACAGCTTGGTAAAAAGATTATACAATATGTCTTTTAGCATTAAACGTTTAAACTACGAAGCATTAAACGATAATGACTTTGATTTCTTAAGTTGTGAGTATGATGTAGATGAACTTAGTTATACAGTAATACATGCAATTGAAGTAATGGGCTGGTTTAAAAAGGAAATAGGAAATAATATTTATAATGAAAAAACAGTTGATAAAATAGTGAAACGAATTAAAGAAGAATTTTATAATGAATTAGAATAAAGTTGAACTCATACTATGATTATCACATGTAAAATATTATATGTTATAATTGTAATATATTTATCGTTTGTAAAGATTGAATTATTATAATTTGCTTATCTCTTTCAAAGTGCGTTGTTTAGACTTGGCATGCTTCTTCAATTTTTTCGTGCTTTGGCTGTTTGTTTTTGTTTTGTTTGATGCTCTTGTGATATTTTTTGTTGGTATGTTGCTTTGTTTTTTGTTGATGTGTGTTTTTGAGTTTGGGTTCTTTGATGATTTAGAGTGTTGCTGTTTTGTTGGTATGCTTGTTTGAATTATTTAATGTTGCATGCTGTGATTAAATATGTTTGTTGCTGGTTGTGATTATTTATTTTGTTTGCTTGTTGTTCTGGATTTTGTTTTCTGTTTGTTGTGTTGCTGTTGGAGAAAAAAATAGTAAAAGTAGAATTCTTTGAATTCTCCTTTTACTATTTTTGGGGGGTGGGGGGGGGGGGGTGCGGGGAATGGGGAAACTATGCGCGCCCCAGCAATGGGACAACCACGATCAGCGGCAATCTGTGGCGAATGATGATACGATTGCGGAGGGGGGAGCAATGGTAGATATGGGATCAACAATCAATAGCGGGTGGTGCAGGCTTGAACCTTTATGACTTGTTGTACTTGTCGGACCCGGACCCGGACCCCATTTCCATGACCCACCAACTATTCTACACTTGGTCGTGGTTCAAAGAACCGGCCCGCCACAATGTGCCACAATGATTTTGCCAAAATGGAACATTAGTAAGTACGTGGAAACATGGGCCAAAACCGCCAAAACCAGCGTAACTTTTAATTTTGATCCACAGCCACTTGTCAGGTCGCTGACCCTGGCCTCGAGCCGAAGGTGGCTGAAGCCGGGGTGGACAAGGCCTTCCAGTGGGCGAGTGGGGCTGCGAGGGAATGGGAGGGGCGAAATAACGGGAGGGACCGGGACAAGCGGGACAAGTTGCAAGTTGCAAGTTGCAAGTACACTTGTTTCCATTTGCTTAAGTCCTATTAATGCTCCCCCCCTGGGCACCACTGTTTTACTTTCTTTGGGGCAGGTGAACCCGGTGGTCCGGCGCCCTTTTAAACTCGACCGACCAGGGACCGACCAACAAATGATTAAATGTAATTGTTTGTATTGAATTGATGAATTGATGATGCCCTTTTTGTTCTCAATGGCCACTGGGCATCCGAGTGTCCTTCCGCGATTCCAACTGATAGAGTCTCTGTAAAATCAACAAGGGAAAATAACTAGGACTCAGTTACGCTTGGGACCCAAGGCTTGGGACAAACACAACGAATGATGGACTTATCATCCGTTCAGCTTTAAGGGTCTAGTGAGTCTAGCGACTGAGTCCAGTGCAGTATAGGGTTGGATTATGGGTCTAGGGGCCTAGGCGGCCTAGGGGTGAACTTATTCCACCGGCTGGCATCACGTTCCACTAGAAAACAAGGGGCAGGGCAGAGTCCAGATTGCAGTGCTTCCCGGTCATCCCTCCATCAGGTATTGAATGACTGACTGACTTCACTTTTCACGGGGTACTGAATAAGACCAAGTCTATCAGTCTCTCCTAAGTTCATCATCAAACATTCAACTTTGAACTTTGGACTCTTTGGCTCTTTGACTCTTTGGCCATTTTTTGGGCAAACATTTTGGACCCCTATTTCACACCGCCAAAAGGCGGCACTGTTGTGGTTGCGGCCCAATGACGCGATTACATCTACGGTATCTACGTCTCTCTATGGCGGCCATGCGGAGGTGGCCCTCCTGGCCCTTGCAGAGAACGGCCCGCAGAAGTTATTCGACGGCCCGCAACAAGGCCTGCACCGTCTGGCACACAGCGACTTCAGATGGGGCACCTATTGCTGCACGACGTGCCACTGGCTGACGGAATTGAGCTGGAGCCAACAACAGCCCAGTCTCGACGTGCTCGACAAGTTCAAAATGGCAATGTGCCAATGACGATGATGCTTGATTGACTCGACTCGGCTCTCCACTCTTGTTTGGCTGTAGGTAGTCATGTCCTGCAAGGTCTATTTAGGGTGAGGGGGTGTGCGTTGGAGTGGTCATGCCAGTGGACCGGACTCCGGGTCCCGGACTTTTAATTCAAAATGGTGTTAGGGGTTTTGGCCGCTTGCTCATTGGTACTCATTCATTACACAATGACAATGGCAATTTACTTCCCCGACTCTACTCCAAGACTCCAAGGACCTTGTTTTAAAGGGTTGTCGAAAAACAGAACCTAGTCCACTGGGCTGGGTTGAGTTCCTTCAAAAGCCGAATCTTTATGATACGCACACCCTGTGCGTCCAAACCCTGGAAATTTGCCGGGTCTGAAACAATACCCTGGGTGTTGGGGGATCAATTCGATAAAACCCGGGTTTGTGACGAAAACATTGGTTTTCTTCTTCCGAACCCATGCCAAACCCATATTTAACCCTGCCAAACCCGAAATTTAACCCATGTATTTTCGGTACTGCTTTGGAAAACCCGGGTTTTGTCCAAAAACCTCGGTTTTGTGGCTGACCCTACGTTTTCTTCGTGTTTGGAAGCACAGGGCACACACAGGTATGCGTGGTTTTGTGAGGGTTGACGCATGTTCAAGTTTTGGACGGAAAACTACCCGTTTCCGGTTTGTGCGATTGGAATTGCAACCGGGTAACCCATTGTTAATTCAGCCGTCAGCCGGCCAGCTGTTTTTAAGGTTACTGGAGTAGAGCTCTTTGCCCCTGCCCCGACCACAACAGCATCTGCACTTCCTGGACTGCCTACTGCTTGGCTAGGCAGCAGCAAAGCCGCGGGTGGAGCGGGAGCTGCCTGCAGTGGCCGGCAATGAGGACCAGCATGAGTCATGGGGTGGTTTGTCGAGGGACGAGGTCGGTTGGCGACAGGTCGGTGGTGAATGACTGAATTGAATTTGAACAGCTGTGGCTGTGTTGTGAATCATGCGCTGGCATCGGTATCAACATTTACCAATCCAATTCAATGTGCTCTGGATGGCGATCACGATAGTAGCCCGACCACTCGCCTCCCTAAATCAAGGTTGCTCAATTCTCATGTATTCTCCGTCCATACCATACAGCTTCCCTATTGTCACTATCTACAATCGAACCGAATCACATGACATATTTGGACATTTTCAACTAAGTCGACTAGTTGTAACGTTTAAAATTGGACCATCAATAATGTTGGAACATCTTTTTTTAACCTGCCTGACTGTCGACTACTTGCTGCTGAATTTGCTGCTGACTGACAAGCTGACATAGACATGGCAGTCAGTGAGTGAAGGGGGGTTGCACGAACAACATGTGCACTTGTACAAGCCTGAGAAGCCACCACATTTGACTACATTCCGGATATCCGAGTCCACTAAAATTCATTTAATTACCGCCAGTACCTTTGACCATTCAATAAAATACAGCCTATCCACTTTCCATTGACTTTCCATTCAATCATTGAAGCCGTAGTCCGAGTCCGGATTCCACATATTCTCAATCCCGCCAAAGTCAGCTCTATCGGTTTCCGCAACACCCGTCATTACCCACCCCCCTACCTGCTGCCAACCTGCCAGGCTGCAGCCCTGCCACGGCAACCTGCGGTGGCCGGTATTGAGGACAGTCATGGGCTGTGATGCTGGTGCGGTGGGGGTGAGGTTGGTTGGTTGGTTTAATGTTGGAAGGGTGAGTCTCGGCGCTTCCCCTCGCAGTAAATTGTGTGGTACTCACTTACGTCTCACGTGTCACGTTGCGAAATATATATATATATATACACTGTCAATCCAGCGGCCGGGCAATATATGGAGCTCGTTACTCCGGCCTCAGACATGAACATCATCGATTTGATTAATTTGATTGGTGGATTGAGGATTGGGCCAATTAAGGAGGGATGGTCTGACAGCCCTGAGCCAAAACACAAATCAACAGAGATACCCCTAGGATCATTCAATCATTCGAAGAAATCAATGATGTAGCCGTAGCAGCTATCAGCATTAAGTATCAAGTTATGACCGTTATGTTATGTAGTCTTTTCATTCGTTACAGTGGACAGTGGCAGTGGGCGGACTTTTCCAATTGTTTCTTGCAGGATCACACTGTCACGCAGCAGGAATCCCATGATACGTGAATCAGGAACCTTCCCACTATAGACTGGCCTCATGCCACATGCCGGCGGTTCCTATTCATATGCGCTTCCATTGATTGCACTGCAATAAAGATGGAACTCGAGTGATTGACAGCGCCCACTCCAACGTGATTAAGGCAATTTCAGCAGCCACTAATTCATTATTGTCACGTCTCGATCAATACAAGATAATCTGAACATCGTGTTGGATCAGGCGGCTTGAGTTGATTTGAGACATACATCGGCGAAATCAAATCACGCCACTTTGTCACTTCCCCAAAGAGTTGGTTTGAATTGACTGCCACTGATCTGATGACCATAATCTTGTGGCTCAAGACTGAAGGCTGAAGCTGACGGGCAAAGACTGATAAAGACTGCAAACTCGTAACTCGTAAGTATAACCCTGGGGGTCGTGGGGGATCACTTAAGTTCTATTGGACCGGACCCAGGCAGGTTTGCTTTGCTTCCGGAAATTACTTGAAACAACAAGCGCACTCGTCACTCGTCACTCGTGGCGACGATGGCAATGGTGGACGGCGTTGCTGCGATCTATGATAGATGCGAAGCCATGCCAAGCCCGTCTACGGCAAGTGCAAGTTGTGGATATGGTAATGGCAATGGCAACGGTGAATTTGGCAGGCTGTTTATGACATGTATGGTTTTGCTTATGCTGCTGTGTGTTGTGGCGATTGCAGTTTTGATATGGGCATTGTGGCAAATGAGGCGCACATTCGTCGAGTGTCATAAAGAGATTCTGGTAAGGGCCAGGATGGAAAGCACGGACGGTGTGGTTCGCAAGATGCAGCAATACATTGATCAAGAAGAAGAACGTGACGTGTATCATCAAATCGACATGATTGGTGGCCAAGCTCAGGAGGTTCGTGAGCGTGTGACAGCAGTGGAAGAACAGCTCGCAGTTTTTTTGGGGCGCACTCACAATCGGCGGAATCGTTCAAATTCACCTGAGTAGACGGAACCACTCGGCAGTCTGGACTAAACCGACGACGATGCGTGGCTGCCTCACCACTGGACTTCAGAGATTTTAGTGATTTCAGCGCACGCTTCACACGTGCGAGTTGTGTTCAGCCGGCATCGGACCAAAGGACGATGTTTGGCAATTGCATGCCGGTGCGGCCCTGCCGCCCTGCAGCATATTTATTTGAATCAGAAAAGCAGGACTGACACTGACACTGACACGGAAAGGGGTCATGCTAGTTTAGGTTTGTAATTGTCACACACTGACACTGGCAGCCCCCATGAGTCGAAATCGGGGAGATAAACTAATCCGGCCGGCACCCCATTAACGCCAATCAATCAGCCACCGACTGACAGTCAACTGACATTACTGACATTGCCGTTTGCATCAGGAAGGCCCGCCTGGCGACGCCTTGCCACCAGCTGCTGCCGTGGACGAGGCCTGTGCCAGAGTCGGTCGGGGTCATTGCGGCGAGCAGATAGGGTGACAGGGACGAGAGGAAGGCTCGAATGGCAACAGGTGTGACAAGTTTGGCATGTGTCATGTCTTGAGTTTTGAGCTGACGTATTATAATAGGTCTAACGGTACTAACGGTCACGGTCTAACGGTCTAACTTGCAGCAATCAACATTTGATGGCGAGCAATAAGCAACCACAACAATAATCAGCCACTGACTGACAGTCAACTGACATTACTGACATTGCCGTTTGCATCAGGAAGGCCCGCCTGGCGACGCCTTGCCACCAGCTGCTGCCGTGGACGAGGCCTGTGCCAGAGTCGGTCGGGGTCATTGCGGCGAGCAGAGGGTGACAGGGGCGAGAGGAAGGCTCGAATGGCAACAGGTGTGACAAGTTTGGCATGTGTCATGTCTTGAGTTTTGAGCTGACGTATTATGATAGGTCTAACGGTCACGGTCTAACGGTCTAACTTGCAGCAATCAACATTTGATGGCGAGCAGTAAGCAACCACAACAATATCAGCCTTGGACTTCAACTGGATTCGGACCTTTGGTTTATTTGACTCTCACCGTCGCGACCTATTGTCCATCCAAAATCCGAAATGTGAATTAATGTGAATTCCGAAATTTGCTGATTCGAACAAACACAATGGACAGTGTTCCAGTGTAGCCTACGACCTCATGAGAACGGTGAGGGGCCCGGAACGAGGATGCTCACACCGACACCCACCACTCAACAATCTTGTAGCACGCACACCTGCGTTGCATGCGGGCGACCTAGTTGCTGGGTTAAGATGCCCAATGCCACACCGCCCGATAGTGATGATACCCTGTTACCCTGCAACGGATTGCGCTGTAACATTGTAAGACATGTTGCATGTTGGCATCATGTTGGCAAACTTTATATACCGACCAGCCGGCCACAACCAATCATAACTTAATCATAACTCTTCCAGAATGTTTGCTACTCCGGACTGAGACTGGGCAACTTTGACCAGGTCCTTGCAAACTCTGCCAGAGCTTATCAGAGCTTTGCCTATTTGGCGAGATATTGGCAAAGATCGCCAAATTGGCGAAGTTCCGGCAAACAAAGTTCTGGCGGCACAACTCGGCACAACTACAATTAGGCACAGAACTTTGTCAATTTCGCGAACGTTGCCACACCGTTGCCAATTCTACCGGAACCTTGCCAATATTGCTGGAACTTTACCACAACCTTGCCGATTCTGCTGGAACGCTGCCAAATTCAGCGAACTTTGCCGGAACTTTGCCAATTTGCCGGAACTTTGCCAATTCTGCCGGAACTTTGCCAATTCTGCCGGAACGTTGCCAATTCTGCCGGAACTTTGCCAATTCTGCCGGAACTTTGCCAATTCTGCCGGAACTTTGCCAATTCTGCCGGAACTTTGCCAATTCTGCCGGAACTGTGCAAATTCTGCCGGAACTTTGCCAATTCTGCCGGAACTTTCGGAACTTTGCCAATTTGCCGAACTTTGCAAATTCTGCCGGAACTTTGCCAATTCTGCCGGAACTTTGCCAATTCTGCCGGAACTTTGCCAATTCTGGCGGAACTTTGCCAATTCTGCCGGAACTGGCAATTCTGCCGGAACTTTGCCAATTCTGCCGGAACTTTGCCAATTCTGCCGGAACTTTGCCAATTCTGCCGGAACTTTGCCAATTCTGCCGGAACTTTGCCAATTCTGCCGGAACTTTGCCAATTCTGCCGAACTTTGCCAATTCTGCCGGAACTTTGCCAATTCTGCCGGAACTTTGCCAATTCTGCGGAACTTTGCCAATTCTGCCGGAACTTTGCCAATTCTGCCGGAACTTTGCCAATTCTGCCGGAACTTTGCCAATTCTGCCGGAACTTTGCCAATTCTGCCGGAACTTTGCCAATTCTGCCGGAACTTTGCCAATTCTGCCGGAACTTTGCCAATTCTGCCGGAACTTTGCTGATTTGGCAAACTTTGCCAATTCTGCCGGAACTTTGCCAATTCTGCCGGAACTTTGCCAATTCTGCCAGAACTTTGCCAATTCTGCCGGAACTTTGCCAATTTGCCGAACTTTGCCAATTCTGCCGGAACTTTGCCAATTCTTCCGGAACTTTGCCAATTCTGCCGGAACTTTGCCAATTCTGCCGAACTTTGCCGATTCTGCCGGAACTTTGCCAATTCTGCCGGAACTTTGCCAATTCTGCCGGATCTTTGCCAATTCTGCGGAACCTTTGCCAATTTGGCAAAATTCGTCCATAGCATGCCATTCCTGCTGCCAATTCTGCCGGACTTGCCAATTCTGCCGGAAACTTGGACTTTTCTGCCGGAAAACTTTGCCATAATTTGGCGAACTTTGCCAATTCTGCCGGAAACTTGCCATATTCTGCGGAACTTTGCCATTCTGCCGGAACTTTGCCAATTCTGCCGGAACTTGCAATTTGCCGAACTTTATGCAATTAATGCCGGATCTTTGCCAATTCTGCCGAACTTTGCATTTCTGCCGGAACTTTTGCCAATTCTGCCGAACTTTGACGTTCCTGCCCGAAATAAGTGTTTTTGCCCTCCAAACTTGCCAAAATAGTGTTTTTCATTGCCTATTCGTGCCATAATAAGTGCGGACCCAACATTTTCGCGAACTTTGCCAACTTTGCCAGAACTTTGCCAATTTTGCGAGATCTTTGCCAATTCGGCGAACTTTGCAAGCCAGAACTTTGCCAGAACTTTGCCAATTCTGCCGGAACTTTGCCAATTCTGCTGGAACTTTGCCAATTCTGCCGGAACATTGCCAAGTCTGCCGGAACTTTGCCAATTCTGCCGGAACTTTGCCAATTCTGCCGGAACTTGGCCAATTTGGCGAACTTTGCCAATTCTGCCGGAACTTTGCCAATTCTGCCGGAACATTGCCAATTCTGCCGGAACTTTGCCAATTCTGGAACTTTGCCAATTCTGCCGGAACTGTGCCAATTCTGCCGGAACTCTGCCAATTCGGCCGGAACTTTGCCAATTTTGCGAACTTTGCAAATTGTGCCGGAACTTTGCCAATTCTGCCGGAACTTTGCCAATTTGGCGAACTTTGCCAATTCTGCCGGAACTTTGCCAATTCTGCCGGAACTTTGCCAATTTGCCGAACTTTGCCAATTCTGCCGGAACTTTGCCAATTCTGCCGGAACTTTGCCAATTCTGCCGGAACTTTGCCAATTCTGCCGGAACTTTGCCAATTCTGCCGGAACTTTGCCAATTCTGCCGGAACTTTGCCAATTCTGCCGGAACTTTGCCAATTCTGCCAATTCTGCCGGAACTTTGCCAATTCTGCCGGAACTTTGCCAATTCTGCCGGAACTTTGCCAATTTGCCGAACTTTGCCAATTCTGCCGGAACTTTGCAAAGTTCCGGCAGAATTGGCAAAGTTCCGGCAGAATTGCAAAGTTTCGGCAGAATTGGCAAAGTTTGCCAAATCGGCAAAGTTCCGGCAGAATTGGCAAAGTTCCGGCAGAATTGGCAAAGTTCCGGCAGAATTGGCAAAGTTCGGCAAATTGGCAAAGTTCCGGCAGAATTGGCAAAGTTCCGGCAGAATTGGCAAAGTTCCGGCAGAACTTTGCCAATTTGGCGAACTTTGCCAATTTTGCCGGAACTTTGCAAATTCTGCCGGAACTTTGCCAATTTGGCGAACTTTGCCAATTCTGCCGGAACTTTGCCAATTCTGCCGGAACTTTGCCGATTTGGCGAACTTTGCCGGAACTTTGCCAATTCTGCCGGAACTTTGCCAATTTGGCGAACTTTGCCAATTCTGGCCAATTCTGCCGGAACTTTGCAAATTCTGCCGGAACTTTGCCAATTCTTTTTTGTTTTTTTTTTTTTTTTTTTTGTTTTTTTTTTTTTTTTTTTTTTTCCTTTTATTTTTTTCATTTTTTTTTTATTTTTTTTTTTTTTTTTTTTGTTTTTTTTTTTTTTTATGCCGGAACTTTGCCAATTCTGCCGGAACTTGCCGATTGGCGGAACTTTGCAATTCTGCCGGAACTTTGCCAATTCTGCCGGAACTTTGCCAATTCTGCCGGAACTTTGCCAATTCTGCCGGAACTTTGCCAATTCTGCCGGAACTTTGCCAATTTGGCGAACCTTGCCGGAACTTTGCCACTTCGGCAAACTTTGCCGGAAACTTTGCCAATTCTGCTGCAACTTTGCCAATTTGCCGAACTTTGCCAGAACTAGAACATTCCCAAAGCTTTGCCGATGTTGCCAGAACTTTGGCAATCTGTCGGACTTTGCTAGATCTTTGTCATTAACCCCACCCTACCCCCTTTCATGATGCATGTCCAGGCACCGTTCGACCCAGACGCCCCGGCCGGGTCGGCGATGCCACCGCCCCGCGTGGAGCTGCCGACGCCGCTGGCAATGCGGCCCTGCGAGGACGAGGAAGGAATCGTCGACTGGATCGAGTGCCGAGTAGTTACGTTGTTTTTTTTGGGCTGGCTGTTTTGTGATTTCGTTGCATAGCCCAGTATACAATAGCACATTGTGACAGCACATTGTGACATGTGTTTTTTGTGCATCATGAAGTGACCACTGAACTGATTGAATTAATGAAGTTCAATGAAGTAATAAGACTATTTTTTGTTTGCAGCGGTTAATGTTGCAGTAACGGCTACGTTCAACAAAGGTAGACAGGTCCCATCTGAAATTATACTCCCGGGTATCGGGTCCCTGTCTAGGCTCAAGTGCGAGCTGACGATCCGGAAGCCAAGTGTCGGCGAACCAGCGCTAGATCGGGCACCGAGATCATTGTCCCCTTTGCAGGTGGCGAACTTCACTACTATCCCCGGCTTAAGTCCATCAGTGCAACATGCCGGTGTCATGCAGGTGACTGCCGCAAGTTTAGATCCACAAAGATGGGTCCTCGATCAAGTGGTCGGCCAGTCGGCTGGTTGACTGCATGGCTTTTGAAGGGTAGATCACTGAAAACCCCAGGTGAACACAGTGTGCAAGGATTCTTTTCTCACGCAGAGCGTGTGGCAGCCCGCAATCAGTTCAAAGCTGTACCGGGTGCATCGGAGATTCTGGCAAACGAGGAGCCCGCCAACGGGGAGGAAGAGCCCTGGTGACTGGTGAAGAAAACACATGTTTTCACGAGTCATGACTCATGACATGACCTAACTTGGTTTGACAATGAATACGAGTCATTTTTGTTGTCATGATGTGGCAGTCGGAACCTGTCTTGCAAACCGATGATGTCGCTAGTCGCTAGAAGGGTTTATTATATTTGATTTGCTATCCAATCCATTCCAGCCCGCCGGCCAGCTGAAAAACCTGTCATCAGTGTTGATGAAACGATTAACTCTGGCCAACCAATTAACAAGTGATCGCTGGATTGTGGTTGTGATTGGGTGGTGGTGGATTCAGGTTCCCAGCCGACAACACACACACACACACTGACGCACTGACACTCATACAGGCACATCCCCACATCCCGTAGCGCTTCACATAGGTCCGTTATCGTTTCAGTTTCAGCCTTCTATCATCGAACACGATTGATATTTGGTTGCTTGATGGCGATCGCAAACTCATTCGGAAGTAAACCATTGTACATTGTACATTGTACAGTGTGAGACCTTGCGATTGAATTTCGACACGCCACAATCAACACTATTCCTTGGTTGGTTGGTTTGTGAGTTTGAGATGTCTAGGACAAATGACACCCCGGCCCCAACTGGCCCCAACTCGTGTATTGGCTGCGGCGGCAGTTGCTTGGAATTGCGGCCCAGTGTAGTATGTAGGGGAACTCAATATGAAGTTCCTTGGAACTGCGCTGCAATTGAATTGAAACAGGAACCCATAACCCAGGCTAACCCAGGTTCACTTTGCCGGGGACATCATTTGCAAGGGAACCGCTAGTCCAGGGTCCAGAGTCCAGAGTGTCAACGTTTGATCGTGGAAGAACATGGGATCAGAATCAGATCATGATCATGATCAGTTCTATTCTGATTCTGATCATGAATTTTGTTGTGACATTCGATAACGCGATAATGGGGTTAATGGGGTACAATCAAATTCAGCCCTGCCAGCCATCACCTTCGTTTCAGGATATTGATCTTACTCTGAGCCTGAGCCGGGGGATGAACATCGCGAGTATCAAAGCTCAAGGCTCAAGCGCGGAACATATCCATGCTCGAGGCCGACTCGAGGCTCAGCATGGTGATAATCCCACACATGAAACAGTACTAGACTGGACTAGTGAAGCGCATGGCACATGCACAGTCGCACGAACGTGCGTAGGTGTGTCTTTTCAGTAACAACACATGGCCCAATTCCCCGAGCACATCTAGCCACGCTACTGGCCTGGCCGGTGGCTTCGATGTGATTTGCGGCCTGCGAGCTGCGGAGGACAAGCAACTTGCAGGGTGTGCTCGGGTAGGATGTGGCGGGGTGGGAGTGGAAATACACATCAATCAGCAATCATTGAAATTGTAACTGTGACGACTGTGACGAAGGTACATGCTTATACTTTTACCAGCATCCCCCCAATGGCTGGTCAATTGCCGGCACATTGTTTTTGGCCAAAACAATGTCACTGTATGTATGTCTAGTTGGCTGCAATGCAATCACGATTTGATATTATGTATCACTCACGCGTCACGTGTATCTACACGATGTGTGGTGTGGGCACCGCCATAGGGAGAGAGAGACAGGGACAGAGAGAGTACATGTGTTGCTTGCATTGGACTAAACCTGGCATGGTAGGCCTTGTGTGGACTCAAGCTGTGTTGTGATGATTGTGCACGGTGTATGACACACGCCCACATCAATGTTAACAGTTAACATCTTTCAACAGACCCCTGACATCGACATCAACTTTACATCAACTTGACATCAACTGACATCAACATCAACTACTGTCAACAACTGACAACTACACTACTACAGTAGTGAGCTGTGAGCCACTGAGCCAGTTTTGTTTTCCGGTCCCATCCTTCAGCCATGAGTGCAGTCCCACGCTTTGAAGCGCCGCAGTGCATTGCCTTGGAAGCCGTAAACCGGCTTTGGCGGCTTTCAGAATCAGAGCACGCAGTGGAGCTTATAGAGGCAGCATGCATGGAGCTGTGGAGCTCTTCGGCTGGCTACAGCAAGGCGGAACGCAATCGTTTGCACCTGAAGTTTCATTTTGAGCTGGCCGAGGACCTGAACGCGACCGCGTGGGGTGTCTGCAGTCCTGCAACAAGCATGAAACTGCTGGCACCAAAGTTTTGTGCATATGTTGGCTTCAACGATGACACATTGCACCGCTTTATGGAGGTCCTTATCGAACAGAACCACGACAAGCTGCATGCGCTGCCCTGGTACAACATTGTAATCAACTGCAACCACGCTATTGCCTCGCTTATACACTCTGGAGACTTTGTGGCATTGCCCGCGCAAGATAGATGCATCCAGGGCTGGGATGACATTTGGAGACTCCGGGCAATCTTTGTGCAGAAGTTTCGTGAGCGTCGCGATGCAGCATGGCGCCTCTATGAGGATGAGCGATACTGAACAAGCCTGGGCCGACATCGACTTGTGACCGACATGCCAGTGCGGTCTGGTGTCATCCTTGAATCGCATTGATGGATGTGACTGGATGTGAGGATGTGACGATGTGACCAATTTTGTAATTGGCCTTGCCAAACAAACCTGGCAGGCTGCCGGCTCTGGAATTTGAGTTGGCCATTTAGTGGGCCACGACTCAGCCATTGTGAGCAAAATCTTCATCTCTGTCGTTTGTATGGCATGGCGCCTCTATGAGGATGAGCGATACTGAACCAGCCTGGTGTCATCCTTGAATCGCATTGATGGACCAACTGGATGTGAGGATGTGACCAATTTTGTAATAGGCCTTGCCAAACAAACCTGGCAGGCTCTGGAATTTGAGTTGGCCAGCCCATTTAGTGGGCCACGACTCCTTGAGCATTTCAGCTTCAGCCATTGTGAGCAAAATCTTCATCTCTGTCGTTTGTATGCCGGCCGGTGGCCCCCCCACTGGGTACCCTCATGTCAATATCATTTGTATACCGCTTCTGGTAAGCACGATGCGTGTGGTGGCCAATTGCCGGCACATGTACGTCGAACGGGTTGAACGGGTTGAACGGGTTGAACGGTCAACTGTTGCGACACACAAGAAAACACATCAGTTGAATCAGTTGAATGTTGCACTGTCACACTGTGACCTCCCTTTCCCGTTGCATCTCCCGCGCCCACTGACCGCCCCTTCTTTGCCAGGACATTTGCACACTGTGCAACTATGCGACGACCCGCAGCGGCCACGAGACGGCCTTCATCATCCAGTTTGAGAAGAAAGCCATCGGCGTCAGCATCAACGTTGGTGGCATCAACGGCGCCAACTTCCCCAACTGCAGCAGTGGCGGCATCCAATCATGAACCAGGCTCAGGCTTGTCCAACTCTTACCCCATGTCTTAACCAGTTGGCCGGTTCCGTCGGTTGGTTTTGTTTTCTCCTGTGAGCCCCTGTAGAAACCACCTCCGAGCAGCCCGAGCAGACCCATCCCGAGCCGGACCGGTGCGTGGACAATGACCTGGAGGCGAACCCGGTTCCAGAACATGCTGAACCTGAACCCGATGAGGTTTGCGCAGATGCAGACAGGAAGCCAAAGCGAAGGCGCAGCGAGACGAAGAAGAAGGCGACATCAAAGGCATCTACAAAGCAGAAGGCAAAGGCAAAGGCGCGTGGTCAGCATGTGGCACATGTGGAAACATTCTGGTGATATGACTCTGACTCTGATTCAGAAAGGATACCCGATGATGATGATACCGAGATTTGTTCCCTGTGGCCCTGTGACAGTCGCAGTAGTCGTAGTTGATAGTCGATAGTTGATAGTTGATAGTTGATGATGGAAAAGGCTTGGAACTAAACGTTGACATGTGACATGTAATCATGAAGTTGAACATCTAACCGTTCCAGGCCAAGACGGAAGATGGTGTCAACCCGTTCCTCGCTCCGCCCGATGCGGACCAGGCAGACATCACGTCGGTGTTGGGCGAGGGCGACCCCAAGAAGTGGCAGAAGGCACTTGGGCCGCCACCTGCGTCTGGCGAGCAGGAAGGCGGTGATGGTACAAAGGTATCAAATGCGACAGAGGCGACCTCAGACTCTTCCAGCAGCAGCGCGAGTTCACGCTCTTTTCCTGACTTGGACCTGCAGAGCGACGACGCTGAGATGTGTGACGCTGACGCTGGTGAGCATTCGTTGATCAGGGTGCCCGAAGCAACACGCACACGGCAGGACGTGTTTGCCTTTCCGCTGAGGCACATCCGTCGTATAGAACGGCATTTTGGCAGGGAGGCACTTCATACACTGTCAGAACGTATGAGTTCGATGACAATGGTAAGCCTGTACTCTGGTCTAGGTGGAGCAGAGATATCGGCGGCAATGGTATGCAACGCACTGGTCAAACATGGTATTGAGGTGCGGCATCCAACCTTCTTGCTTGCCGGCGAAATGAACCCTGACTGTCAGAAGGTGCTTCAAAGTCATCAGGCTGGCTGAGTCGCTAAATGCTGACAGGCTGTCGGCGTGTGACGTGTGATGCAGTTTTCATGCTAATACAGGGTACTTGATGTGTGTTGGTAGGTGGCCCGGCGCATGTAAACACATGTATGTTGATGCATTGAACACCCGGTGCCTAAGGGACCTAGACAGATTAATCTCCGAGCCACCAAAGGCCCCTCCCCCCACCCACCCAGAGTACGTGCTGGTTTGGTGTTGCAGTCGTATGTCCAACTTGGTATCCAAACTTCAATCGATAGTTGATTGACATTGATATGTGTTGCGCCTGAAGGATCCACCACAATACTTGGCTGCCAACCTGGAGGATTTCCTAGGTGAGGGAGCTGTGGAGGCGATAAAGGGCCAGCTGAATGATGCGCAGGAATCCATGCAGCAAGAGATCCAGCAGATTCTGCAAGCATGCCGGCCGCCAGCCAAGGGCAAGGCTAGAGCTGCAGATGCAAATGCTGCTACCGCCATCCCCACAGCCGCTGCCAAGGCGGCCGCGGCGAAGGAGGTGAAACGACTGCGGGTGGCGCGCTCGCAGAAAATGGTGCTTTCGCTGGTGGACTATGTGGAGTCACACAAGCTCCTGAAGGAGGGAGTGTTTCTGATGAACATGGGCGCAATGGGGCCAAGAGTGGCACCACATCCTCATATATGCGTATGTTTGCAGTCTTTACTATTTGCGTTTGGAATTTGTAATTGAATTGAATGATTGTATGCATGTGTTGTATGTCTTGTGTTACTGCAATGGTGTCACAGCAAGCAACTAGTGACAACCTGTTAACGTTGGGTCGGTTGGGGTGCAGGCTGCCTCCATACATGTTTGATGGGTGGTCCGGTCCGGTCCAGTGAGGAGTCCAGTGGCCAGTCTAACCCTCAGCTAGTCATCTAAGGTCTCGATGGAGGAGATGGCCGTCGCACCCTTCCTCACTCTGGTTGCTGGATCGACGTGCAAGGACTGGAGTAGCATGGGCAGCCAGAAAGGCTTTTTTGGCCCTTCGACGATTGCATTTATCATCATGGCATGCCTGGTCCGGCGGGTGCGACCTGCGGTGTTTCTACATGAATGTACAAGGACCTTTAAGTGGCAAATCTTTCAATCTGATGAAGGTGGGGCTGGCTTGCATGGGCTGGTGTGTGGGACTGGGACACCGGACTGACATACATCATAATATTTATGACACATGTGACACATGTCATCATGTCATCATGTCAGACACGTCACGTTTCCCTATTCTTGCCTGGGGTGTGGGGTGTGGGGCGTGGGGCCTGGTGCCCTGTCCCGCGGTGCGACCCTGAAGGTGAAAGCAAGATCGAGCTGTTTCCGGGGTACAACATCCATCACACTCTGACCAGACCAACAGACTACGGGATGCCGGTGCAGCGAACGAGGTCCTACAGCTGTTTGGTCCGACCGGACTGGGAACTATCCCGTGGTTTGGGCGACATCATTCGGCTGTTCATCCCAACGGAAGCCGATGCCGGTGTGTTCTTTGGAGCACCCGACGACGAGGCAGGGATTCGATGAGAGGACAACCAAGCACCAGATCGCATCCCTTGAAAATCCCTTGTGGCATTATTGCGGCACAATAACTAGACAACTTGGCTACCACTTGGGACCACTTGACCTGGTTCAATCCGATTCAAGTTATAAGCCTGTAGGCCTTAAGCCGCAAGTTGGTCAGTGAAGGGGGTCTATATCAGCTCCTACAAGTCTAACTACACACCCACACTAACCACTGAAGTGTTGGTTGACCCGGCGACCCACAGACAGACAAACAGTGGCTCATCCCTGGCCGTGCCCTGCCTGAAGGTGCACGCTCTCCGGGCCCACATGGCGGACAATGTGTCCTGGCATGGATTCCGGAGTTTGTTTGGCCAAACACATTAGCCAGCCACTGATGGTCTATTTCCTATTGTGGCAGCCCAGTCCCCATGTATCATGGTGAGCTCGTCATACCCCCAGCTGAGCTCGCTACAAAATTAGGCATGATGGTTGCAATGTCGAGTCACACATGGCAATGGTCTTTGCTGAGCTGTGTACACATGCCCAACAGCTTACGTCGCAGCTTAACACTATAGCCATGACTCAACTGCAGCATGCATGCAAGACCGAGCAGTAACGGGACCATCATGCCAAATCCGGTCTAATCGACAAATCGACCCATCGATTCGGTGAAGTACAATAGTAATTGTAATTGCAAATTGTAAATTGTAATACTGAATTTGTCATTGGAGTTGAGTCATAGTCGAGTCATCGACAATAATAATTGCCACAATGGTCAATGGTCATGGTCCTTGAGTCCTTGCTTTACTTTTGCAAGTTACACGAGTGAATGGGTGTGACCCCCCACAACCGAAGGTCCCAATGTATATGTGTGACCCGTGGACCCGTGGCTCCTTGGCTCATGACAACCACCATACGATACGATCGGTAGACGTTGTACGTTGAACTACTTGTTTATGAAATATTGTTAATAGGCAGTGGGCAGTAATACGCACTCGACTCGACTCAACAATACTACGACATTGACCCGTTCAGATTGTGTCGGACAGTGAAGCAAACTCGCAAGGCCAAGAAGTCACCAAAGTGCAGCTGGCCAGACCTTCTACCAGTTGCTGCCCGAATCAACCTCCAGAACGCCTTGAAGAAACCGGACATCCTCAAAATCATCCCAACCCGAGAGGTAGCCATCAATCTTGACCAGGATATCAACATCCAGGACTCCACTCCAGCCCACAACACATGCATTTGTTTGAGCGTCGTCCCCTTTCCGGAATCCACAAGGATGATTCATACTATTAATCATGCTGCTTCGGCTGGGGCTAAGACTAACGGACAACATGTGTTGATATAGATACACCTTTGGGCGTCCCTGACAACCACCCTGCCCCACAAAGGACCACTGGGGGGCATGCGCCCCTGTGGTTCTTGCGAGCATCAGCAACATGTACGGCCTCCTCAGAGGAAGACCATACACCTCCAAGGCCTGGCCGAGCACGCGCAATGCCCAGCTGATTGACCGACTGACCGACAAAGGGTATCGGGTCGGGCATCGAGTGTATTTCCTCGTAGTCGTAGTTTGTTAATTACTAGGACTAGCACCATCAATTGCACCATATTCAACATACCGCCGACATTGGGGTGATAGGGCGTATGACCGTAATATGACCGTGTGTTGTCAGTTGTGGGTCGGAACGATGATAGTATAAGAAACTGAGACTTTAAGGTTGAGTCTCTGACAGACTATCCCGATCCCAAACGCAGCCATGCATGCCAGGAAATTCTCGAGATGCAGGGCATTCCCATATTTCCCGACACCGTGGCGGCAACCGGCTTATCATTTCCGCTATTCAATGTTGACTGTATTTCGACAACTGCGCATCGGAGACTGTCAGGGAACAGTTTCAACCAAGCCTGTATGACAGCCTTCATGACCTTTGTGTTTGCCTTTGTCAAACGCCAACACGGTGATTCTGATGGAGATGCTGCTGCTGCTGCTCCACATACTGGCCGCAATGTGGGAACCGTGGGGTCTGAGCTGGTGTGGTGCAACACATCGGGAGTTGATTCGGACTCTGGTTCAATCCATTCGGACTTGGAATCTAATTCGGGGCCAACAGGGCCTTCAGCACGACGGGCTAAGTCCAAGGCGAAAGCCAAGGCCAAGGCCGGGAAGCGGAAGCGCCGCTGAATCGCCGTTCAGTTGTTGGGTGTTGGCATTGAGTAAAACAATTAACAAGACCTGAGTCGACCTATCTACCAGTATCAGCACGCATGACACATGACAATTAGGATTGACACCTTTGGACTCTGGCCGCTGGCCGCCAGCATTTTTTGTTGATTGCTCTACAGTCACAATGTTTGAAGTTCGAAGTCATTGACCTTAGTGGCACATGTGCCAACGCTTCATGTCACAATATGTATCACACGACGTTTGAACATGTGGAATATAGAAGGAGCCGTAAGGAACCCAACATCCGACCAGGGTTGCAGCGACTTGTGAATCGTGTGACTTCCATCTGTGGAAAATACACACGCGACCGGCCGCAGCCAATGCAACTCGCCGCGATTGGTCAGGGTCAGGGTCAGGGTCCCTAAATTAAATGGGAGTGAATTCTGGGCCTTCATCTCATATGGCATTGTAATGGAATGGTAGAAATTGCACACATGATGAATGAGCTGTTGTTTGGTTATTGTTGACACTGTTCAGGGCTCCTTAAAAGATACACTTTGCCGGGCCGTCCATTTTGAAACATGGCTTTTTCCACCAAAATAACAGGGAACTAAGCAAGCAAGCAAACACATTTAAAAATACAAGGCAATGTCAATGTTGAGGTGAATAATGTAAGGATGAACCCTGCTGTTGTTGCTGCATTACAGCGACCAACCTGACCGAACTATGAGCTTCAATTTTGATTCAATTCAGTAATTCAGTCAGTTCAGTTCAGACTATTTCAGAGAATCATCATCGGCTAAAACAAACCAAGGCGTGGCCGGCCTAGGGCCTAACTTCCGAAGGTCCGAAGGTCCCCATTTAATCAGCTCCCCCTTCCCTCCAACCCCGGCTCCGACTCCAACTCCGACTCCAACTCCAAATTTCAATTTGCTTTCATGCGGTTTCATGCGGTTGCCCAACCTGGAAGTCCTCGTCCCCGCCGCGCCACTCTTCAATCACGCCTGTCACGAAAGGCACCGAAAGCCGCTGGCGAGATGTTTGAAACAACATTCGGCGAACATTTGAGATTTGCATTTGCGTACCGCTGCCAATTCAAGTGGTCAGTGGTGGTGGCCGGGAAGGCTTGACTCAAGACAAGACCTGGATATGATGTAACCACGAACATGCAGCCTAGGTCCTAGGTGCTAGAAGCTGGGGAAACAGTCAACAGTTATAAATTAAACAGTTCGTGTCAATTGTGAAGGATGAATTCACCAACATCATTGGACTTGAGAGCCTGTCAGCCACGTCCGGCATGATGGTTGAACCTTCTGACGGTGGCTTAGCGGGGAATCTTGGCCTCTCAGATGTGTTCAGCGCGGCGGGTGCTACTGAGTGTGTGGTGTGCCAAGCCACCTATTGCTCTGAAGACTTCAAGTCCAAGCACAGTTTCTTGGCGTGATTAGAACGATCCGATACACCGATACGGGATACAGGATACGTGTTGTTTTTTGTCCCCATCCATGCCCGTCAAACTAGTTCCTTCTAATTACACATGAAAGAGAGTTCGAATACCCACGAGCCGATACGCATTTAGACACGTTAGACATTGGACATCATGGCATGTACCAGTGCTGTACCATGCAATACGGTTCACCTGCCAAGCGTGAGGCACGCGGTATACGCACCATTGTCCGAAATGCAGCCTGGACTTGCGCAACATCGTGCGGTCCATGAGGGAGAGCGATGGCGGTGAGGACGGTGACGGTCCATCGGTGGACGATCTGGAGGTGATGGACGATGCGGACGCCGGAGCTGGCGGCTTCAAGGCATGGGATGGTCACAAATTGCAGCCTCGGGGCCTCGGGGCCTCGCAAAGTTAGTGTCTTTTTGTTTACCGACAAATGCCGACAAACCAATCATGTTTGCCTCGGAAGGCAATCCCAACCTGACCCAGCCCTCCGACTTGCCATGCCACATCGTTTCACAAACACAAATTCAGGCGGGCGGCGGTGATGCGGCTCTCAGCACACAGCTGTGGCTCCGGCGCCTCCAGAGAGAGAATGTGAGCGAGTACAGATCTGTCTTCGGCAAGTTCAAGGCCGCGACGGATGGCGGCAACATTGCCAGACTAGATTGTGTGACACATTATGTTTAAGTTTTGGGTTTACGTCATTTTGGTGTTTCAGCTTTCAACTCTCAACTCTGAGCTGACTCTGTGGCCTAGGCAAAGGTCGTGGGCGTGGGCGGCAGAAGACGTTCAACCCGCGGACCTTGGTGCAATCGGAGGTGGTGGAATCCGTCGCCCAGGGGCGCCTATCTGATGAGTACGAACTGATGGATTGGCATCGCTATCATCAGTATTTCACGGAGGAGGCGCCGGTAGGAGACAGGTTGACACCGGCGGATGCGCGGCTGTCCTGGGCAAGGGAGATTGCGGCAGCTCGGCAGGGGGAGGTGGTGAAGAGAAACCGACTCAACCGCAAGACCGGATTGATGGAGCTGCGCGACCACCTGTACGTGGAGACGCGCATGAAGATGTCCAAGGAGCATATCCAGGCGCATCGGAAGCAAGCTGCTATGGTGGAGACACGGTCCAACGCCACCGAGCAGGCGGGGTTGGGGGCGGCCGGCGGCCCGCCAGAATTGTGTTACTGGTGTCTCTCCCATCTCTCCCATGCGTCATTTGTGTGTGTGTGGCATGTGGCTGCGGCCAATGTATGTGCACATGGTGCATTGCATTGCATGTCATCACATGAGGACATGAGGCATGAAACGTGTAACAGTTTACTGTTTAACAGGTAGCAGAAACAGGACAATACCATCGCCATGACATGACATGAATCACTTATTTTGTGTTTACGATTACGGCTTGCAGTTAGCGGCTACCAAACACTCAGCCCCTCGACCCCTCGGTCGATTGATCCGAGCCTCTGTGGGAGTCAGCCAGGGCTGGTTGATGCCAGGTCGGTTCTGTCCTGATGGTTGGGCGGCGGGAAACTCATGACATGGCTGACGTGGCTTGGTTCCCCTTTCAGAAATTCAGAATTCGGAAGGTTGCATTTGCATCCCTGTGACTTGCACACCGTTCCAACGCGTTCAGCTTTTTCTTCAGTAAAATTGATAATAAATATTCGACGGTTAGTTACGATGACGATGATGAGTAGATGTTTGTGATTAGGCTCTGGCGATTCAATCTACACTTTACTTTACGACTGTATAAAATCCGGCTACAAACAAACTACAACCCGTCCAGTAACACGTAGCACAGAAACCACCTTGGCTCGAGCCGAGCCTTCCGCATGAAGAAGGTGGAAAAAAATGCAGAGACTGAGACTCATTCAAGTTCGAAAACACCGACACCTTCCATAAATAACTACCCCGCCGCCTGTCGCTGACACCGGTCACCTCCCCTAAACACTCAACACCCACCTTCAGCGAATCAGAGCGGGGCTGGATGATGGATTATGGATTAACCAATTACTATGAATGCTCTTGTCATCCAACACCAACAGCAGCGATAGATCCGCAGTGCTCTCCATCTCCTCCAAGTGCACAGGAGGAACATTGTCCAGGTGCGTTGCCTGGCGTCGGCCCGCTGGCGCTGCTCCATCGATTGAAGATCGCCAGTGTGCTACGATCTGCCAGTCAATGGCAACGTGCAGTGCGGAATCTTCCCGTCGAAGTGGAACCACGTCCGCTTGGCCAATGTGGCCGTGCAGTGTGCAGCGAAGATGCGCCGCGCCAAACTGCAAGACGAAGGCTGAACGACAATGCAAGCAGTCTTGGCAACAGAATGAACAAAAGTACATTCAATTCAATTCAATCATTCAACATTCATTCATAAGCCGTAAGCCGACCAACATTTGTCATAATTCAAACAAAACAACCGCTGCCGCCACCGGCCACCCTCCACACTACTGCCACGATCACCACTATAACCAATATCATCTGTTGTCAGACTCGACTCGACAGATATCTTTAAAGTGCTTAGAGGTTCATTCGAGGGTCTCGGTCTTGGTCAGGATCTCAGGGCAAGCGGAAAGTTGCCAAGGCTCACCTAGGAACAAGAACAAAACTAAAACCACATCATGTGGACATCCACCAACGGGTTCCCACGGAATATTAATATCAATTGTCAACTGTCTAGTCCATAGTGCATTGTCCATATGAAGCGCGGTTAGAATTTACGGAAAGGGAAAGTAAGTAGTCTACACATTTCCATATAGCTCAAGGTGCTTGAAACCATGGAGAACGATAGGGGACTCACTCTAATACAAAGCGATGTGACAATTATGATACATTTGTCCTTTGTCGTCCTTAGTACTACAGACCAAACGCTGGGTAACGGTAGGGGACTCAAACGTACTGTGAACTGTGAACGAACTTCATAATGACTTCATATGTTTATTTTCGTGCGGCTGGCCGCCGCTTGTGCGAGCCCCCCCCCCCCCCGGGTCCCTGGTTTCCGTCCTGCGTCGGTGCCACGCTGTCAGGCCTGGAAGCATGCGCGGAGCAAGGCGATGTCATTTCTGACAATGGCGGCCGATGACTCTTTCTTTGAGGTGCCTTGTCACGTAGCATATACAGGTCGGGACTGGTGTTGATTGGGTTGAACGGATTGAACAGAATTTGGGAGTGTTTGAAAGCCGATGCAACATGGTGTTGCACATGCAGTTCATCGACACGTTTTGATTGTTTCAGACTTTCAGATGGAACGTTTAATCGTTTGGGGTCCCTGGCACGTACCTGTTCATGATACACCCATCCATCCTCACTAAACACTAACCAGCAGTGTATTGATATTGCCAGTTGAAGTTGCCATTGCCATTTGTCAATTGTGTTTATTGTTTCACAAGATTGAACCCGGCTGAGCTCGGGAGTCAACACCCTATCCATGGGAATCAATGCAACGCATATTCTGCAATCCATACATACTAATGCATAATCCATAATCCATACTGCAATCTCCTTGAATGATAATGCCTGGTTGAGTCATGATGCGGATTACTTTTGAACACGCTAGTTTCGATCCAAAATAAATGGTTCACATTTCACATCACAGTCACTGAGTCACAGTCACCCTTTACCAACCGCTGAGACGCCCGTCTGCGACTTCCTGGGTGCGTTGCAAGATGATGACGGCGACAAGCTCGACCTGGCAATCACGGATGGGGGCCGCGGGCGCGGCAAGAAGGGAGCGGGGCCCAAACAGACGCTTGGTTGGGTTCAGTTCAGAGCGTCATTATCAGGTCGTAATTGAATAATTGTGTATCTTTCCCGGTCCCGGGCCAGTCAGTCTTCAGTATACGATGTTCGCGTCGTCTCTGCTCCCTATTAGTCGTGGCCTAAGGTTAGCTGTCCGCGCGCGCGCCGCCTTCTTTTACTTTGTCACAATGTCACAATGGGTTTGTTCAAAGGGTGAACAGGGTCAATGGGTTCGGTTTCGCAACACAGACCAGTGACCCGGATCCGGACCCGTAAATGTTAAATCCTATTGCAACGACGACAGTCCGCCTATCTATTTTCAGACTATTGGAATATTGGAGGATTGGGATTTTGCAGGCCAACGGTGATTGGTTGAACTTGTCCTGTCGCCCACAGTCTCAGTCCCTGGCAGTTTGGTGTTCGGAAGTCCCCTGAACCCCGGACCCGGGTCCTGAACCTTTCCAGGAAGGCTGGTGGCGCCAAGAAGAAGACGGTGGATGTTTGCGCCCAGCGGATACGCTCAGCGTCAAAGATTGTTAATCAGCTGAAATTTATCCAAGCCACGCTGCTGGACACCAACACCAAGGTGAAGCAGTGGAACGATGAGGCTGGAATCGCCGAGCTGGTAAGCCGCGCCAAGGCCCTACGTGAGCAAGGTGTGGAGGAGGACCGCTAATGGATACCAGCCTGCAGCTGGGAGACGATGCATCGGCTGTGCGCATGATCTATGGCTGTTTGGACCGGATGCACATAGTGGCGTTGCTCGGCGTTGGCTGTGCAGCATGTATGGCGGAGGGGGGCCCATCGGCTGGGCTCGCTGAGCTCGAGGGGGATGTGGATTTGCTGCAGACCAAAGTTTCTACATGCCTGCAAAACGACGGCTACCTGGTGGACAAGGCCTCCAATGCGCAGCCATATTTGATGATCCGCGACCCGGACAACTTGTTCCATGCCCTGGGCACCGCTGAAGAGGTGATGGACAAGGAGGGGCCGGAGGGGCACTGCACTGCTTGCACGGCTGCATGACATCCTTTTTCAACCTGTCAACCTTAGACCAACCTAAAAAACAAGGCGTTAACGTTCTAACTGAGTTTAATTATTATTAGACCAAATTGACCAAATCAATCTAATCTAATATCTATCCAATCAAGTTCATTCATTCTTTCATTCATTCATTCATTCATTCATTCATTCACTCATTCATTCTGTGTTTTTGTGAAAAAAATAGATGTTCACAATGTTCACTGAGTTCACTGTCAATGTTCAATGATTAGTTCAGTGTTCAATGAAATGTTCAATGTTCAATGTTTTTTGTTAATCGACCTTAACCGGTTGACCTCGGCTCGGCTCGCCACCTTAGTTTCTATCCTTGGCCCGACAAGGAGCGAGAGCTGATGGAGACGTGCAAAAGCATCAAGACGGTGGTGCAGGCACTCAAGAAGTCTATGAAGGATTGCCGGTTGCGCTGGGCTGGCTGGTGCAGGGCACATTGTAAAAGCCTGATAAACATACACATCATGACACACAGACACATGCCAATGGTAACATGACTGATTCATGACTCACGAGGCAGTACTCGTACTAGACTAGACTTGACAGTCGGTCGTCAGTGAACAACACTTAACGGTCAAGCGATGTGAGTCATGGCCGCCGCCGCCGCCAGGACACTTTGCAGATGATGAAGAGCGCTGCCAAGGCCCGCGACAAGTTCAAGCAGCAAGTGTCCCGCGAACCGCAATGCGGAAGTCTGACTGGTCGACCAAACCTGCAGGCCCTTGGCCCGGACGATCCGGAAATCCTCAAAGGCTACAAGTCATTCAGCTGACATTAGCGGGTTTTGGGCTGGGACTGACACACTGGCATTCCGACGGATGCCAGACTTGCAAACAATTGAATACAGGCCGAGCCGACCACGTGACCACGTGAAGAAGGCCCCCTTCGGCCTTCGGCCATTCGGACGCCCCTTGTGTCGCGTGTCGTGTGTTGGGCAGTGTTAGATTGTTATATCTTTCCGCCTTGATAATTGGCTTGTGTTGTCGAAGGTGGTGAGTCCTCAGAGTCCTCATAGAAATGACGTGCTCAGTGACTCAGTGCTAAACGGTTTGGCTAAACGGTTCAGCCTGAAAAATGATCGACCAACCGATCGAGCGACCACCGAGGATTTTCAATCAGCGGCGCCCGCTGGGTGTGGTCCGTGTGCTGGGCTCGGATGTGCCGGGAGCACATGCTGACGACGACCACATGGTCAACAAGCCACAGGTGGTGCGCAAGGGCCGCAACACCCTGGCGACGCTGTGCGGAGGGGACGACACCCGGAAGTTCATGACGGTGCTGGTGGACGCCTTCAGTGGACAGCTGGCCAACACTCCCAGGCCACGACCTGTGTGTCTCGGAGGAAGTTTATCGGACAACAACTTGATTTGGATCAGACTCGACTCGACTGGTTTCCGGATGCTGGATTCTGAACTGGGTTACCGGGGCGGGGTCGGGGTTAGGGGTTTATAATCTTGTGCGAGCGGCGAGTGTCAGGAGCTCACGGACTCACTTACACACCACGCCACCGCGCCCGGACACTGTTGTCATGTTTGTCCGCCTAACCTCGCCCTACTAAGGGCGGCCATCCAGAGCACCAACAAGGATGGGTCGGAGGATACAAGTGCTACGGCTGCCATCGCGGAAGTGCGCAAGAACATGCATGCCTACCTGCCGGAGGCGTGGCTGGAGCAGTACTTGCTGAACCGCGAGGCGGTGGAGGTGTATGTCACCAAGTCCGACCTGGAGGCATTCCTGATTTAGTACCGATTCTGATTCAGTCGGTTTATGTTTCGTGTAATATAACCCCCGGTGCGGTGCGCCGGTGAATCGGTGAATCAGTGATTCATTGAATAGTTAATTTCAACCTGTTTACTGTTTACTGGTTTTGGGTTTGGTCCGTTTTGGATTGAGGTTGCATCGTTGTCCCTAGCCCTAGCCTAGCGTAGCATAGTAGCAAATAAGATTTAAACTCATTACTATCACGGTTTGGAATCACGATCACCATTATCGATTCGATCTATACTATTGACTATAATAATAATTATTATTTTTATTAAAATCAAGATTTTGCGGCGGCTCTAAATCGGACCTAGGAGGGGAAGGCTGCGCTGGAGAGCTGGGAGGCGCTTTCCATTGCTGGTGCCAAAGCTGACAGCAGCTACGTCGGATTGGAGAACAACGGGATGGCCAGCCTGAGGCTACAGGTGCCTTGGCATGTGTGAGTGCCAGTGAGTGCGTGGGTTTCTATTCGGCACACATCAACATGTTCAAATAGATTGCCATTTACCGTATCAGGTGTTGGCGGATAAGCAGTATTGGTTTGGTAAGTGAGGTAGTAGGTGTCAGTGAAGTGTAGGACCGTTCACATCGGTGTCTTAACATAATGCTCCCGAGATCCGCGGCACGAAGATCGTGGCGATGGCTTCGCTGGTCGATGCGGCGAACTACTTTCAGACCACCAGCCTCCAAGACATCAAGGACTATTTGCAGTGCCTCACGCCATCTGATGCACCGGAAGCGGGCCGAAGCTTGGCTGGGATGTGGGTACCCCACCGGAATCCTACCCAACAAAGTTGAAATCATATCATAATACTACCTCCCTCATGCGTCTCCTACTGCTACTACTACTGTAACTGTAACTGCAGTTTGTGTGTTTGTGTGGGGCGGTGGGACTGCCCAGGATTCACATCTCTCAGCGTTGGCTTCATCAAGACGGGGGACGTGGTGTATGTCCCTATGGGCTATGTCGTGGCGGAGAAGTGCTTGGGAGATGCATCGGTGTCGCTGAGGAGCTAGGGGGGCTACGGGCCGGGGTATAGATTAGGCGGCGGTGGCGTGGACGACATCCTGACCAGTTGGATGAATCCCTACGAACCTTGAAAAGGGTTATGATTTGGCGGCCCCTATTGACGATTGAACAGAATGATTGATCGATTGGGTCCGGTCCAAGTCCGGGTGAACAATCATATGAGGGGGGGCAGTGTGGAGTATGGGGCTATCACTCGCGACTCGCAGGCTCAACTTGCTGGGTGGCAACGACGCTGGCATTGCGAGCTGGCGGCTTGCAGCGGCGCATGTGCCCCGGCTTCATTAGTATGGCTTCGGAAGTTTGAGGCAGTTTGAGGTGGTAAATTGATAGGTATTCGGTGTTCGGTGCGCCGTGTGAGTCCGCCATTTCATTACGATCATCAGATGTTCAGGTCCAGGTTAGGTTCACCCCGGTACAATGAAGAGATGTCGGAGAAGCCGCGTTGTCGCATCATCCCCCCCATGACATGATTCAATCGTAATTCCAGGGACGGACGGTTGAAGTTGATTGATTAGTTGAAGTTGAT
>CAUJNA010001525.1:0-25000 GCA_963377175.1 Effrenium voratum
GTTTTGCATACCCGTGTTTTGTCAAACAGTAGTTGCGACAAGTGTTTTGCATACCCGTGTTTTGACAAACAGTAGTTGCGACAAGTGTTTTGCACACCCGTGTTTTGTCAAACAGTAGTTGCGACAAGTGTTTTGCATACCCGTGTTTTGTCAAACAGTAGTTGCGACAAGTGTTTTGCATACCCGTGTTTTGTCAACAGTAGTTGCGACAAGTGTTTTGCATACCCGTGTTTTGTCAAACAGTAGTTGCGACAAGTGTTTTGCATACCCGTGTTTTGTCAAACAGTAGTTGCGACAAGTGTTTTGCATACCCGTGTTTTGTCAAACAGTAGTTGCGACAAGTGTTTTGCATACCCGTGTTTTGTCAAACAGTAGTTGCGACAAGTGTTTTGCATACCCGTGTTTTGTCAAACAGTAGTTGCGACAAGTGTTTTGCATACCCGTGTTTTGTCAAACAGTAGTTGCGACAAGTGTTTTGCATACCCGTTTTGTCAAACAGTAGTTGCGACAAGTGTTTTGCATACCCGTGTTTTGTCAAACAGTAGTTGCGACAAGTGTTTTGCATACCCGTGTTTTGTCAAACAGTAGTTGCGACAAGTGTTTTGCATACCCGTGTTTTGTCAAACAGTAGTTGCGACAAGTGTTTTGCATACCCGTGTTTTGTCAAACAGTAGTTGCGACAAGTGTTTTTAGGGAAAAAACATCGTCGCAAACAATCGTCGTGGTTTTTTGGCCCCTGGAAATGGGCCAGCTTTATGAATACATTGATCGAACGGGCAAAAAAAGGGCACGATATTCTGCTATTCTGCTGCGCCATGAGGCCATGCGCGTGATACAATGCCCACCTCATGCATTTGACCTCTGCCCTCTTCTTCGGTGCCATGCTGGCTCTTTCACAACTTTTCAGAACTGAAGCATTGTGCAGCCTTGAAAGGAATTTTCAAAAAGGACACCTCCCGTCAATTTCCCCTCCCCCATTCCTCCATCACCCATGTGACCGCTTTTGACCTGCTGCCAAGTTTGAACTCATATCGCAAGTCGTCCCTCAACTACGTGCCAATCCAGTCACATTCCCACACGGTTTAAACTAGATTCCAACACGATTTGCTCCAGCTACACTTTCTGTGTGTTGACTGTCCTGGCGGGAGCGTGCAAAGCCGTGCGGCGGGAGCATGCAGACTTGAAAGGCCCTTGACTGGATGCGAACCATGGCAATTCGGATTTGACCTCGCTTTGGCTCCCAGGCAGGAAACCCTCGTCGCGCACCAGACGACCTTGGGACTCCGAAGGCCAGGGTCTTGCAGGAGTTGGGGGCCACGAAAAGATCGGCTGTTGTTCACCCTCTATGGTTTGCGGGGGCCCCCTTCATGCATCACGTGCCAGTAGCAGGAAAATGAAAAATCTTTTCGCGCGTCAGCCTGGAAGGCCATTCCTTCTCTGAAACGGCAACTCACAGCGCGCCAAGAGAGTCACGTTCCTGGCCATCCCGGGTCTAGGAGTCACGAGTCGGAGTGTGAAACCTGCTGTTGCCAAGCGATGGTAATCACTGCGTGACAGATGGAGATTGGTTGCAAGCCAAGCGAATTGGGAGGGGAGGCATGGTTGCAAAGAAATACTTCTGAATGCCTTCCAGCTTCAGAGGGAAAGGCGAATATGGGATTTTGAGCGGTGAGGTTCAACGTTAGAAGCCTGAAGTGCCACCAGTTTCTGCTGCAGCTGCAGCAGGCAGAGCAAACAACCCTTTGCTGCTTGCAAATCAACAAGGACGAACCCTAAAGCAATGCGTTTGGGCGGTGCGCAAAAAGGAATGTCAAAACTATCCTGACGTTGTTGGTGACTGCGACGCATTGTGTTGGTGTTGAGGCTGCTACATGCACCCAAAGAAGAATGGCGAACAGACAGCTCCGCCCTGACAACTGCATTTGCTTTGCCGCAAGATCTCAGTCATTCAGTTGCTTGTGCAGTGATTTTTTTTCACTCAGGCATTTGCTGACGATTATGAGGAAGAGCGTTGCAAGCCATTGCTCAGGCCTCGTGGGCTTGATTGTTTTTGAATATCAGGTTCTGAAAATATCCGTGGCCCGATTCTCCCTAGATGCCGCTGCATCTCTTCCAGGAGCTTTGCTGTTATCAACGATATGTTTCACCGTGGTGGCCCTGACGGCCAGCGCAAGCTTTATTCTGACCGACTACTTGCGCCGGGTTGCAATTGACGAGGCAGTGACACAGGGCGTTGGGCTTCGCTTGAATGCGCAACCTCTCCACAAGACACGACTCGGAGGGCTGACTTTACTGCTCGCTGGTGTGAACCAGATACTTTTGTTTGCTGATTTGTTTGTGGCCGACTGGAACCCAGTCGTCGGAAACCTGAAGGATGCTTTGGAGGTCGGCCAGCACGAGGTTATGATGTGCCTTTTACCTTTGGTGTGGTACTTTCTAAGTCTCTCATCAATTTGTGAATGTCCCCTGCTGCCATGGTCAGCAGTTCAAAGCGCGTTCCAAGAACAGATCCCGCTGTGTAACTTCCTGACCAGGCAAGGGGATCGTCCCCAGCAAAGCCAAAGTGGGCAAAGCCGCACCAGTTTTGGGTCTCGCTCGCAGAGGCGGCCAGACAATTGCAACGAACAGAGCATGGTTGAAATGGTGCATATGAGCCAGCCGCCAAATCCCAGTCGGACAAGCTTTTCACAAGAGACGGTGCAGGCAAGTCAGCTTGCGAAAGAAGACGACAAAGAGAGCGGCGATCTTGGGTATTTACTGGCAGGTTTCCCGAAGCTCATGGCGGCGCGGCCATATTCCACCTGTACTCATCTTCTTCTCGTTCTAGCATCTGTCGCGACCCTCTCCGTCGCATCAGGTGTGTTGCTCAAGCAGTACCGATTTTCCTTCGAGCCTCGGCTTTTGACTTGTGAGTCTATTGGGGGTAGACTGATCAAAGTGGATCGTTTGCTTGCAAACACTTTGCCCGTGAATTACTACATTCTGCCTGAAGACAAAACTGTGCCAGTCACCCTCTTCCTGCAGCCAGATCCCACTCTCGCTACAAGATTAGCTTGGCATCCACCTGGCGGCGCAAATGAGAGGTGGCAGATTCAGCGTGCGCGGTTCAAGGCGCCAGCCGTGCACAACTTCACGCTTTTGCCTGAACAGTTTGGGTTGCCTGCTAGTATTCGGATGACAGGCATAATCGACAAGACGATTACATTTCTGGTTCTGGGAGTGAGCCAAGTACGCGCTTGGCTGCGGGATGACCTGCTTGGTGATTGGAAGCACCAGCCCTGGCAATCGTGGCACGTCAATAGAGCGCGGCTTACCCAGCAGACGTCCGGGCCTCAAGCTGTAAGCTTTACGGTTCAAGCTGACTGGGCGTTGTTGGATTTACAATACGAGATGACTCTGAAACCTTTTGAGGGTGGCGGTGCAATGGTGACGCCCTCCTGTTCGAGTCGATTGCAGCAAGCCACAGCAAAAGAGATTCGGTGCTTCTGGCAGGAGAATGGACAGTTTTTTCCCGAATGCCCTGGATCATGCGATGTCAACATGACTTTAAAGGTTGCGCCGAGGGATGCCGGTCAGCAGACTGTATTCCGGTTTCAGTTGAGCCAGACATACCAGCTTTCGATGCAGGTCGAGCAGAACCAAGGTTTTGTTTTGAACCAACTCCGTCGCATTCAGCGTGACTTTGACTGGGCCGCTGATCTCAAGGATTCTCACACCATGAAGGTGCTTCGTGAGCGGAGGGGCAAGTTGTTGGAGGAGGAATACGCGAAGGAGATCAAGACAAGATGCCCGTCAACCCCTGCAGAATGTGACAGCAGCGCATCACGCATCATTTTGGTTGGGCTCACTGGTGCTGGAAAGTCGTCCGTTTGCCGGTATATCACAAATAGCGCGCAGTGCGAACCTTCCAACAGTTTAAAGTCACACACCAGTAAGGTCACAGAGGTGGTGCAAAGAGCCTTCGGCGATTGCAGTAAAACATGTGTACATGTTTTTGACATTCCAGGGTATAGAGACACGCGGGGAGAAGCGTTTGACCAGGAACAGTGGAGCAGAACCATGCATGAGCTCAACCGCAGGAACAGAGGCCGTCCTGTCAAACAAATTGTGTGGGTGGTCAATGGTGCCAGCAAGAGGTACCAGCAGATGCACAGGGACATGCTGTTAGCGTACCGGCGCTATTTCGGAACTGCTTTCTACAGACACCTCACTCTTCTGGTGAATTTTGTGCGAACGGCGCAGTACGGTCCATCATTGGCGCATGCGCAGGAGTGGACAGACGCTTTTTCTGCCGAAGTTTTGGAAGGAGAACGTCAAATCCTAGGCGGAAATTCGGGGCAATGGAATGCTGTTCGTGGCGCTACATCTCGAGCAGTGGCGGACAATCTGAAGGTTATTGTGGCAGATGCAGATCCAGACAGATTGGAGGAAGCAGAGTTGAGCGTTCCGCTTTCGGCGCCATTTGTGCACCAGTTGAAGGAGTTCCAAGAAGCGAACTTGGCAGGTTTGATCCGCATGATGGATGGATTTGCCGAAGATACCCAAGATGGCCTTTGGTTGAATGCGACATGTGCTCAGATGGGATGGGGCACCTTGAGCGCGCAGGAGACAACTGCCGAAATTGATGTCATTCGCAGTCAGACCCGCGTATCCGTGCTTGTGAAGGGCAGCTATCTTGGACTGCAGGATCAGCTTTCAGTGCAGCCACTTTCAAGCAAGTGCACCGCACAGCCGCCTGATGGCATTGTGCTGAAACCAGACGCAGGTAGTGACGTGCCCGACAGTCTGACCTTCACTTTTTTCGCGGGTGTTCTCGACAACGCAACCTTGACAGACGTGGAGGCTGTTCGGCTATGTTTTGCCGAAGCTGCGCCATTCCCGGCGTTTTGCCAGGATGGGGGTCTCTTTCCTATTCGTTCAAGGTTCACCAGAGCGCTCAGCATGAGCGTTCCCAACCTGCAGAAGATAAAGTGCAAACCTTGCCGCCTGGGGGGTAAGACAGAAGCGCTGCGCAGGCATCCTTGTAAGTACACATGTGTGCCAGGCAGCAGGCCCGTTGGGTTTGAGAATCTCTCGTGCAGCAGCCTGGCAGTCGTCCGCCACCCAGAAGACAACACGATGATGTTTGTTCCACGTCTGCCAGTTCTTCCCGAGTGCAAACCCGTGCCTTGCCCACTCGGATCGTGGGGAAGCGATGTTGTCACCGGCTGCGGGTGCGGCCCGTTCCATCGTGGCGACGTTGCGGCCACCATCACAGCGCCATACTATCGCTTCAGCTGTGTGCGGTGGCTACGCAATGGCCGTGTGCGAATCACCAAAGCGAGGGGACAAGATCTAGGACGATACCTGTCGTCCCGCAGAGATGGCTTTTGGATAACCAATGGTGAGCGCGACGCTCTCTCAACGTGGGTGGTGGTCCATGCAGCACCTGTGGAGTGGGAGATCGAGTACAAAGCAATCAAACCGGGGGAAGAGTTTGATGTGCCAGTCTTTCGTTTGAGGAAGGCTTCCGGGTCTGATGTTGGCTGCTATCTCGCAACGGCCGGGCCTGACCCTGACCGATGGAAGCATTCTCCAACAACCAGCTATGCCTTTGTGTCCTGCGCAACGCGTGAACGACACAATACGTGGTGGAGCTTCTTTATTGCGGATTGGCATTACGAAAAAGACAAAGCGCTTCGGGTGATTCCATCCCGTAAGTTTGTCACTCAGATTTTCAAGAGTCGACCTCCAGGCACCGCCGGACCAGAGCCCCATCTGATCCTTGACTTGGGTAGGGCGCTTGTAACAAGAAATTCTTTGCGTAATGAAGCTTCAAGTTGGGTTTTTGCTGAAACAGAGACTGCGTACACTCCGAATTGGGAGGTGGAGTATGTTTGACCCTCACTGCCTGAAAAGCGCAGCTGGGGATTTGCATTTTCGTTCTTGGATGTTCAGAGAGCGTGCAGGTGTGTAACCAGGAGGACAAGAAGCGAGGCGAAAAGGGAGGGCTGCGCATGGGGTTGTATAAGTTAGACTAGACCTTGCCCATCTTTTTTCTATAAAAAAACCTAGGGTCCTCCCCACACTTTTAGCAACATTTTAAAACAGCACCTCAAACAGCACATTTTCAAAAATCAACATTTCAAAGCAGGCAATTTCCTAGTAAGTTCATCCATATTTTAAAATATATATTTTAAAAAATAAATTTTAAAAAAATAAATTTTAAAAAATAAATTTTACAAAAAAAATAAAAGTAAATTTTACAAAAATTTACAAAATAAATTTTCAAAAAATATAAATTTTAAAATAATAATAATATAATTTTACAAAATATAATTTTACAAAATTTTCAAAAAATATTATTCCAAAAATTATGATAAATTATTTTACAATAAATTTTATCACAACTTTTGTAGACATATTATGGGCAAGGTTATGTTCATTCGTTTTTTAACGGGCACCATTCTTCTTTAATTCTTTCTATTATTTTATCACACGTTGTTTCATTATAAATATTACTTCCTATTTGTTTTCTAAACATTCCCATTATTCCAATTGCACGTGTTATTGTATATCTAAGTTCGTGAGTTTTATACTCATCATTTAAAAACTCATTTGAAAAGTCAAACAATATAACATATTTTAAACGTTTAATATTAAAAGAAACGTTATATTTTTTTTTTTACCATACTATAATACTTAAAAATAAAATCATTATTATATCCTTCGTCATCACACTCAGTTAGTAAATTATCAAACCCTTCTATAGTTAAGAAATTATTCATTACAATAAACACAAATATTTCTAAATCATCATCAAGAGTTTCATTATTTATAATATCAATATCTTTGTTATTCATATCATCAATTTTGTTTATAATTCTATTGCAATTATTGCATATCATGTATTGATAAATATTATTACAAACGCCATTTGTAAAACCGCGTTCAATTGGTAATTTTAGCATTTCACAGTCTTTGCATTTATAACTCATAAACCTTTTTTTCAATATATTTTTAGCATCGTGGACTGTATCACTCATCAAACTATATAATAGTATTATAAACTATTTCTTTAAATACTTTTTACAAGAGTTTTAATTTTAAATTAAAATTAAATTAATAAATTAAAATTATAATTATATTATCATAATTAAATTAAACATTATTATCATTTACAACTACAATTACATAATTTACAAAATGGGATGATATTTTCTATTGTATGAGTTAATTCATTATCTTTTCGTTGTGCTGTTAGATTTGTAATGATATTACCATTTTTCATATCAATAGTAAAACCACATCCGCAGTAATTACATTGATTATTTATATTATCTAGAAACCATTGAGTATTTACATAACCTTCTCTAGGTATGCTTCTTTTTGCTTTCCTGTCTTGTTCCTTATAATTCAAAATTTTCCTTTCAAAATAACTCATAATACATTTTTGATTAAATACATCATCAACATCCTTTGTATATTTATAAAATTTGACTTTGTTTAAATCACGAGCACGTGTTACCGCTGTAAAAATCCATTCTGGATAATTCTTTACCAAAAAATGATTATAATCAAAAATTGTTATGGTGTCATCAATGCTACTACCTTGAGTAGAATGACATGTAGAGCAAGAAGAAAATATAAAATTGCTTCTTATTTTAGCAACTTCTACGGATTGTAAAATTTCGGTTTTTACATTTTTTAATGTAAATATTCCATCACTTCCAATATGAACTATTTTATATTTGAAATTTACATTAAAAACTGATGTTTTAGTTTTAGTATATTCTCTACAAATTAAAAATTCCCCTACTTCATATTCATCCTTTCTATTTTCTAACTTTCTAATTTCATTTGATACATTTTTACAGGTTGTATTCAAAAATGCTATGTTGTTTTTGGAACTACTTATGTCTGTGGTGTATTCAAAATATTTTTCAATAATAGTTTTAATTGGTAATTTATTAATAAAAATATCATACTTTATATTCTTGAGTTTATCCTTATCTTCCTGTGTGTTAAGTCTCTTACATTCTTTCAATATTATATTATGTGTAAAAATATTATCTATAATATTGTCAGTGTATAATTCATAGTCTTGAGTATTTGTTATTTCTTGCACTGGTTTTAATTGCTTGGTGTCTCCTGTTGCTATTATAATTTTGTTGTGCTTATTTTGCTCTACAAATTGTTTTATTCTCCAGTATATATTTAAATTACTAAAATAGATTTCATCAAATACTATTACATCAAATTCTGTAAAATCAAATGGTTCTAATTTAGCATCTCCATAATTAATACCAAAGAACTTATTTATCGTCATTGCTTCTCCTTCAAATGCCTGTAATAGTTTATTAGTAGGACAAATAAAAATTACCTTATAATTTTTATCAACCATTTTTTGACATATATATGATTTTCCTGTGCCCGGTAGTTCACCTCTGATCATAATAGGATTATTCTGTTTAACAATCTCTATAATGTTATCAGTGTCGTATTCATCTTTAATATCAATAGTTTTACTTTCATAAGCTGGTATTTTTATTAATTCATTATTTACAACGTTAAATTTTACTGTAGGTAAATTAATTTCATCTCTCTGCTTTGAAACTTTCCAACCTCCTATATCATCATGAAATTCTAATAATTGCTTTGTTTTTTCTTCATTGCATGTATCAATTACAAAAGCATCTGTTTTTACACTATATATATCAATATTATTAGTTATTAGTGTCTTAAAGTCTTGGTTCATTTTAAAATTGTGATGCTGTAAAAGTAGTTCTTTAATATATCTATATCCGTTTCTTAATACTGCCTTATCCTTCAAATTCAATATATAATATGATGCCTTTACATCCCATTCATCCTCATCAAATCCATAATATGTTGTAGTTGCGCCTCCTTCGTCGTCATATTCGGTTATCATTTCGGGATATTCGCTTATAATATGCGATAACTTATTAATTTTACCTCCGTATTCTGTTTGATAATGGACTGCTTCATCAATACTTTTAAATAAAATACTTTGATGTGCTGTAGCGCCTCCTTTTTCTAATAATCCAAAATTTACATTTGCTATTAACTTTTTAATTAGTTTATCTAATGCTTCGTCATGTTCATCTATATTTGTTTGTAAAAGTTCATTAATAATATTTGTATATTCAACCTTATGAATAAATGAAGGTTGTTTATAATATACAATATTGATTTTGTGTGTCTTATTCTCATTGATGAATTCCTTCAAAAACTTGCCATATACTAGATTATATTTTTTGTTGAAAAATAAGTTGTGATTACCACTTATTACAATGTTTCTAATTGCTTGTTTTAATTCATCAGGATTTAAAAACAAACTTAAATCATGTGTTTTACGAAATTCTATATAAGTAGCAACGTCAATACCTTTACTATATGCAATAGAATATATCATCTGCTTGGTGTGTTGATTTTTCTCTATTAGTTCCTTAATGCTGTCCATTGTTGTTTTTAATGGTCTTACATTTGTATCTATAGTTTCAACATAATATAAAGTTAATTCATGGAGTTCATCTATTTTAATTTCATCGTTGTATTTTTTCCAATGATCAAACTGGTTAAATACTGGTATTTCCCTAATATTTAAAAAACCTTTGGTAAATGCTTTATTTACATCTATTTCTGTTTTATAAACTAAATTAATATTACTCGATAATAAACCCGAAGGTGCTATACTTCTTGTTTCATTTAATATTTTAATATCAATGTCGTTATAAAAGGATTTATGCGATGATATGAATAAGGATTTATTGAAATTAAACATTGCTTTGTTCATATTGTTGTATGTAGTTTCATTGCTCACTGCAACCCATCCATCGCCGGAAGATTTAATTAAATTTTGAGTTTTTATGATATATGTTATCTTGTTCAATCTTAATCTTATTTCATCAATAATACCTGTGTATTTAATTCTGGGTTCATATCCAATATTCAACAACTGGAATAATAATTCTGCCAAATTATTATTTTCAGGCACTAAATATATTTCCTTTGTTTTATCATCAGTTTTAATTTTAAGTATATCATCTATACATTTAATCATTTTGTATTGCGGAGGTTCTTCTCTTTCATTTATATAATAATCAGTGTGTGCTTTTATAGTAGGTAGTTTTGTTATTAATTGCTTTTGTTGTATCTTACATAAATCATAGTTTAATGTGTAAATATGGTTATTCTTCACCATTGCGTAAAAAGTTTTTATATGGTGGTTTCTTTTTTCTGGTTCATATTTATAAATAACTTCATTTACAAAATTGAAAATTCTAACTTGAATATTAAACTTTTTGAATACTGCTTCCATTTCCCTAATTGTCGCTCCGGTTTCACTAAAGTTTTCCCTACCTATGATTTCAATAATTTTGTCTCTTGTTAATCTGTTGCGGGTTTTTTCATTCATGATTGTATCACTGTAAAAATCAGTTAATGAATTTATCCAACATTCATTCTCTATATAATTACCTTTCTTGATTGCCTTTTGTATAGTGCCCTCACTCATTTTAATAGGTGTGTGTATATATTTATGATAAATTGATACGTTTGTAGCATCCCTTAAGTTTTCGGTTAATATATTAAACTTTTCGCCGTTTTTATTCATCACTTCCACTGATAATATTTTGACACATTCAATATCATTATAAAATTCTGTCATTTCTCTATATATTTCATTAAAATCTTCATCTGTTGTTAATAGATTTATTGTGTCAGTAAATTCGTCATTTGGTGTATCATTATTGCTTCCATATCGTATATCCGAGTTGCCTAAGTATTGAAATATCCTTTTTTTATAATATCTGTTGAAATTGTCCGTGCTTGAATTGTAACATTAAGATTATCAAAAGTTTTTGTGTAAAAATTCATTAGTCTGTGTTTAAAAGCAGGTTTAGATTTTATCTTTGTATCTTTGTTTTCCTCTCTTGCTGTATACAACATAAATTGAGTAAAATAAGTCTTTTTCGCCCTTACTCCTCTTGGTTTATATACCCTGCCTTCTTCTTCCTTCTTCGCTCTTGTTTCTGTCATTCTTTGATTTAAGGGTTTTGTATCCTTGATTTTCTTGATATTATCCTTGTATTTTTGAAATGCTTTGTCATAAACCTTTTTGTCAGTAGAAGTTAAACCTTTGATTAAATTTTCTGCCGTTGCTACATTTGATAACTTTCTTTCAGTATAAAGTTTAATAATCTCATCAACCCTTTTTTTAGTTGCATTATTTGCGTTCTGTGTTGAATTTCTTTTGAGTTTGTTTAACTCGTTTATATTACGCTGTAAAAACTTACTCATAATATAATCTATATATTTATATTATAAAATATTTCCTTAACTAACTTTTTTACAATAAAATGTTTTATAATAAAAATTACATACATTTTTCAAACTTTCAATTTTCAAATCTTAAGAATGGTCGTGTGTTATGTTCCAAATAAAAATAAGTTTGTCCTAATTTTTTTTCAATCCTTTCAACCTTATATTTTGTAGGCAACCAATTACTACTCCTTTCCTTTTCAGTTATTGCTTTCTTTCTGTAAATCTTCACTTCGTCACCTATGTTAATTTCAGGATATTTACGGGTTCTAGTTGCTTCGGTTGCCATTTTCATTTTTACTTTATAATTGTTTTTTTCCTTCAATGCTTCCGCTGGTGTCATTCCTATGCTTATATGCTTGAATGTTCCACTTTATTATTATAAGTTAGTAATATTTCAAAATTATAATCTATCCATTGTATATTTTCCTTTCCTTCTTTTTCATCTTTTTCAACCCTTTTATATAACATATCTCTGTAGGTGCGTATAAAACGTTCTGCAAAATTAGGATGTCCTCTTGTGCGGTATAATTCTATTCCTTCTTCTTTGAAATAATCTTCAACTGTTTTATTACATAAACTGCCTTCCTCGTCGCTATAAACAATTTCTGGTTTGCCTTTCATTTTCTGCATTCCTTCCATTACTCCCGCTAATATGTCAGGCGGTTGTTTTGACTTAATAGGTATTACTGTAGAATATCTGGTAAATATATCGATTAAAACCATCCCTACTTTAAACTTTTGATTGGGTATGTCATTAATAAAAAATAGATCTAATTGAAATTCAAAGTATGGATGTGGAGAAATAAATGAATTTTTGCCTCTTAATTGCTTCTTCTGTTCTATGTTCTTTTGAAACCATTCTTTAACATCATTTAAGGTTATGCTTTGTTCCTTTTGTTTAGCATCCTTATAGGTTGTTGTGATACTTCCATACCCGCTTTTGTCATGATAGATTTTACTAATTATATCATTTTTATTAATATTTGCCATATTAATAAAGGTGATATTTTTTAACATTTTATTCAAAATCTTCAGCACTATTTAAATATGCTTCGTACTGTTGTTGTTTTTGGTTACTCCTATTAGTCTGCGGTTTGATATCTTTGATACTTGGGTATGAACTAAATATCATATTTTGTATTCTCTCGCTTATTTCTATTTCTTTTGTATAGTGCTTATAAATATTTTGTCCTACATCATTAAAAATGATATTAGAAAATGCATTATCTTGCTTATTGAAAATGTGTGATAATATTATTTTGAATATGGTTAACCTGTTCGAAATATTATTTTCAATATATCTAAAACAATCCCGTCTATTCTTTTGGTTTTTTGGTATGTCATTATCATTCTTATACTCATCAAAAAAATCATCTACTAGACCATTTTTATATGTTTCTATGTATTTTATTTCAACTGTTTTATAAATTGGTGTATCGCCAAAATCTAATATCATTTCAGTTTTAATATTTCCTTTGTAGTATAATTCATAACAGTCCTTTATTCTGTCGTGTATGTCCCTTGTGTAGTTGTGCCTTCCTTTAACATCCTTTAATAAATTGGATTTGATAAATTTGAATGTCGGAAATTTATATAATTTTGTAAAATAATAATCTTTGATGTTGTTTGTTGTAACAGTTGTGTCTTCTTCCTTTTCATTTTCAATTATTTCAGTTAGTTTGATGAATTCTTTTGACTTATTACAAGTGTCAATATTTACAAATGTGTTCAACTGTTTTAATCTGTTGCATTTATAACATTCTTTATAATTATATTTGCATATGTGTTTAATAATATTTTCTGATAATTTAGTTTCATATAATTGAATATTATTATAATTAATTTTACATTCTTTACACATTCCAATTTTTTTATTTATCATTCTTATAGTGTCATTCATGTTGATTTTATTTAAGAATTCACTAATGATTTCCTCCTGCTCAATCTCACTGAACATTTTCACCATATAATTATAATACATAATATTTCCTTAAATACTTTTTTACAAGAACTATTTTTTTATAGTAAAATTTCTATATATTTCTATATTTTTCCTAAATTTATGGTTTCAAACCCCCCACACAGGGGGGAATGAACCCCCCACACAGGGGGGAATGAACCCCCCACACAGGGGGGAATGAACCCCCCACACAGGGGGGGAATGAACCCCCCACACAGGGGGGAATGAACCCCCCGCTCTGGGGGGAACAGCAAAACAGCACCTAATTTCAAGATTTTCAGGCAAACCCCCCGCTCTGGGGGGAATGAACCCCCCGCTCTGGGGGGAATGAACCCCCCGCTCTGGGGGTTTCAAAACCTAAAAACCCAAAAATGCACCAAATATTTATTAAAATATATAAATTTTAATAAATATTACTTAAAATATTGAAATTTTAATAGATATTATTTATTCAACTGTTATAATTTTATATGTTTGCGCCTTATATTTTCTGGGTTTTGTATTCTGTAAATCTTCTGGTTTATTTTCATAATCAATATCTTTTAAATTAATTTCTCCATTTTCTGCCATCTTGTCTAATTTCTTTCTTCTGTGAAATCTTATAGCACTTGCCCTTTTGGTGTCCATAAAGTCCTTTTCGTGTCTCCTTCATTGATAATATAATCTGCTATATAGTGCCAGTTGTTCCTTTATTTGTTCCAGTGTCATATCTTCAGGTTTAATACTCATTATATTATATATTATATTATATTATATATTTCTTTAAATACATTTTACAAGATTTTTAAACTAAATATTTTTATTTTTATTTTTCTTTTTAAAGACTTCGTTTTCCAAATATTCTACACGAGCAATACGTTTTGTTAAAGCATCCCAACTAATACAGGCCATTCTGTCATAACACATTGTTAAGTATTCTCCTGTGTCATTTACAATATTATATTTAGGATTTGTGTATTGTTGAACATCTTGAGCAATCCATCCTAATTCAGTCCTTTTAGTTTTTTGATTTTTAACAAATGTTTTAATCTTAATGTTTTTTACCATATTTATAGTATCGTCATCTACATCTTCTATATTATCTTTCAGTCTCTTATCACTACTTAAATTAAATCCGTTATATGATGAAAATTGAGTATCATCCAATTGTAAATATTTAGTGCCATCGATATAACTATCAATAGTTGTTGATGCTTCCAGTCTTAATACGGCATCGCTATTTAAATGTCTCAAATGGATTTTATGAGCAATTCCAAAAGTCATGTCACCGTCAATAGTCCAGTCGCCTCGTAATTCGCTATTACTTCCACTATTCAAAATAATTTTATTATCAGCATATGTTGAAGATAATCCAACAACCAAATTAATAGAGTTTGACGTGTTGCTATTCCTGATTATTAAATCATTTGTATCGACATACATTTCAGCATTATCAATTATTAGTTTTGATGTGTTGCCAAATTGAACATTGCCACTCGGTGAATTTTGTAATAATAAAGTATTTCCTGATACTGACTGAACCTGATTGACTTCAACTTTCTTACCAGAAACCATTGTTAAATCGCCATTTGTATATACATCACCTAATATATCAACTGGTTTATTGAAAATGGTTTTAGATACAGCACCGTCGCACATAAAATATTGGTTAGAAGAATTTGTAATATCGCCAATACTACAAGCAACAAAATTAGGATGATGAATATAAAAACCTTCTGTTGCCGCGGGTGTGTGTGTTTCTAAATATGGAGTTAATGCATTGTCTAAATTATCAATTTTAGTTTTAATATCTGTTGAAAAATCATTATTTGTCAATAGATTTCCTTTCATATAAACAGCACCTTCAAAATATGATGTTCCATGTGCTTGAGCAAAATTGTATGAAGTATGAACATTACCATTAATTGTAATTCTTGAAGCATTATTAGGTCTTCCAATAATGACATCTCCAGTGTTCCATCCTAACCATAATCAAAAAGGTGTAGCACCTGTTAAACCTTGATAAGAGTCTAACTGACATCCTCGTTTAAACTCGAGTCTTTGGTTACTTACAGCATCTTGAATTCTAAAAATTGGATTAGTATTATCTGTTAAACTAATAATTAATGGCGAGTTCATTGTTTGGGCAGTTGTGATTGTTTTATCTAACTTTTGTAAATCTGCTGATATTAAACTATTAATCGTATTTGAATTTTGAGTTATTAATACATCTTGTGTCGTGTTGTCTGATATGATTGAGGCAAATGTATTACTGTATGCGGTATTTGTATTGAATAAATTAGTATCATTTGAATATAATGTTGATACATCTGCTTGAATAGTTGTTTTTTCAGTTGTAGTCCACGAAGCACCTGCTCCTGCTTGTAAATTTGCTACATCTGTTAAAATCGTTGTTATTGTGTTTCCGTGTCCTGTTATGTTATTAATATTTGTGTCAATTAATGATATATGCGAGGTTATTGTATTTTGATGACTATTAACAACTGTCATATTACTGCCTACAGTGTTATTTAATATTGCTATTCCATTTGTGTTTGTTGCTATGTTGCTATCGTGTGTTGTTAATACTGCTAAATGTGATGCTAATGTATTATTATGTCCTGTGATTAAAAACGAGTTGGAACTAATACTATTGCTAAAACCACTAATTAAAAGGTATTAGAACTAATATTATTAGCATTTGTGTCAAGTTTAATTGTATTTGCTGATATAGTCGGTAGTATTGAAGTTATGGTTAATCCGTGTGCTGTTATATTATTAAGGTTGATTGTAATTGTTGTGTTTTGATTTACTTGTTCGTCAAACATTGTTGTTGATGTTGCATTAATTCCTGATATTGCTGATATGTTTGCATCTATCTTATTTTTTTGTGCTAAAATAAGAGCATCAACTTCTTCAATTGTATAACCTCCACCTAATGATCCTGCTGTGTCTGCTAATTCTTGTTTTGTAGCATAAACACTGCTTAATGTTGATGGTTCTGTTGAATTTATTAATGCTAATTCACTTGCTACAATTCTGTTTGAGCCGTCCAGTGATAATGTTGAAAACATAATTATTATATAGTAGGTTATATAATAATTATATTTTATCTTTTCTTTCCTCTTGAACCAAATATATTTTTAATTAATGCATTATATTTTTCTTGCTTCTGTCTCAAATATTCATTTTGCAATAATTGGTAATGCTGTGCTATATTTTGTAGCGGGTTTGGAGGCGGTTGTGGTTGCATTCTTCTTGGGGGTGGTGTGTTCGCTATTATATTATTTTGTTGCGGTTGTGGTTGTTGATTTTCTTCGTTGTACGCTACTTCATGATCTATCCTTTGAGGTTTTGCTATTGGAACTGCTTTGGGTTTAGGCTTTATGGGTTTAGATTCTAATGGTCCTTGGCAATTGCGTTCGTGGCTGTATCTGTATGATTTTAATGTTAAAGTTTTGGCACATTTTGGACAGGTTATTTTCTTTTCATTACGCGCTTGAGTTTTTGAGTTGTTTATAAGAGGTTCTACAGGTTTTATTTCTTGTGTTGGCTCTGTTATTGGTTCTGCCTTTGGTGCTTCTTCTTCTTCAATTGGTGGTAATTCACTTACTGGTACGTCTGCTTCAATTGTATTAGTAATTCCAGGTTCGACTTCTGACATATATAATATATTATATATTTTGTCTATATTATTTATATATTTTGTCTATATGGACAAATTGAGAAATATTAATATTAATAATTTGATATAAATATTAATAATTAGGTTGTTTATTCAATTATCTAATTGAAAGAGAATGCTAAAAGAAATGGGTACGCCGTGAAAATCAATTAATTCGTTTCTTGAAGTTGTTATTCTAAAGTGTAGTCTCTTAATATTTTTACCGCCTACATCAATAAAATCTGCATATATGGGCGCTGTAAAATCTGTTATAACTCCGCCAAGTTGTTGATTGATTTGAACTTTTTTAATTACTGAACTGCTGAAATTATTAGGTGCTGAATATTTATAATCGCTTAATTGAGGACAATTTATGTATATATTCTGAAAAGGAACTAAATTAAAGTATCCACTTAACCAAGATGACGCAGGATCATAGGCAATATAATTACTTAATAAATAATTAATAGATTTTGGTCTTAAATTGTCATATTCAAACTGTCCTCTGTTCCATTTGTCATTTACATAGGTTTCTAGTTCTTCGTCTGTAGGTATTTTGATTTTGTAATTTAGAGGGTCATTTAATTTAAGTTCCATTTTGCGTTCGCTTTGTCCATATACTGTTAAGAATAAGTCAGGTACAATATCATTAAATGCCGCGTTTAATTCTGATTGTATTTTAAATGATAATTGATTAGCATAATAAATTTCACCGGATACATCAACGGCAGTGCTTCTCAATAATACATTGGAACTATTATACAACATAATATAGAATCTTTCATAAAAACCTTTCTCTGTCGTATAAAACGGAGTGCTGAATGAACACTCTGTCACGAACATTTTTGTTCTTGGCGGAATTTCAAAGTTTTGGTCAAGTTCTATAATAAAGTCGCTGGTAGAATTGCTTTCTGATAATCTGTAGGCACTATCAACATAGATTTTTTTATATGTTAATCTATCACTCATAAATATAATATACAATAGAAATTATAATATAATTATTATTATATGATTGGACGACAATTATTATTAGGTGCTATTGAAGGCAGGACGCCTACACAAATGATGGCAGGTGTAGCAAGTGATAAGGCATATACGGCAGGTAAGGATTTAATAGAAGATGTATTTTTTAACCATAAAAAGAAATTGGAAGACAAAGTAGGAGGTTTCAATAAACATTTTGATAAGCAAATAATGAAACATAAAACACGTTATGCCGAAGAAATCAATGTTCAAAATAAAAATAAAATTGATGATGTTAAAGGTTTAGACGCTGCGTATTCAAATGTAAATGGAATAACAAGAATAGGAAATACTTTGTATATTGGTGGCACTGGTGCTAAAACAGGACTAAATCACAAAGTCAATGATGTAATCGCAGATCTGTTTTTTATTCCTACTCATAATGTTCAATTAAGCGAAAGGTATAAAGACGCAATGGAAGAATTAAGGAAAAATCCAGATGTGAATAGAATTGTTGGACATAGCCTCGGTTCATCCGTTGTTCAAGAAATCAACAACAGACACGGCAACAAATATGCTAGTACTGTTTATTCATCACCTTTTGTATCAGGAACTAACCAGCAGAAAAACCCGCGACACCTACGATTTAGAAATCGTGGAGATGTAATTGCGGCATTTGATGACGCAGCGATAACTGGAGAAATAGAAAGCAATAATTTATTAGATAAACACAGTTTCAATAATTGGAAAGGTAATGGACTTACTACAATAAATCCTACTACCAATATAGACACAGGTTTTAATCCAAATGATGTAAAATAACATATTTAAAGATAAAAAAGAGTATATAAACATAAAATGGATTATTCCAAAGCAAAAATTTACAAAATATTAAATACAGTTGATGATGATATATATATATCGGTGCTACATGCCAACCATTATCAAAGCGAATGGCAAAACATAGGAACAACATGAATGATGCATGTAAAAAACACAGCCGACTTTATGAGAAAATGACATTAGTTGGCGTTGAGAACTTTTACATTGAGTTAGTGAAAGAAACACCATGTGAAAATGCAGAGCAATTAAGAGCAATTGAAGGAGAACATATAAGACAATTCGGAACTTTGAATAAAAAAATAGAAGGACGAACTCAACTTGAATATAGGCATGATACAAAGGACAGTAAGGCAGAATATGATAAAGTGTATCGTCAAGAAAACAAGGACAAAATACAGACTTTACAAGCAGAATATTATTTAACTTATAAGGATAAGTTAAATGAAACACGAAGGGAAAAATATAATGACATCAAGCATGTAAAACTAATTTGTGAGGTATGTGGAGTAGAACTTCTACCCAAAAATCACAAGAAGCATTTGACAAGCAAAAATCATTTAACAGCAATGGAACAACCTTAAGTATTCTTAATATTATTTCTACATAATATTAATAATAATGTATAGAAACAAAGACAAACAAAACAAAATTCCATTAGATAAAAAACTGACAAAAGAACCGTCAAAATACGATAAACAATATAAGAATTTAGATTATGATACTATAAAAGATATAGTTGATACAAAAAACAATTATTTAATAAATACTATAAAAAATACAACTTCAAATAATTCTACTACAATGCTTCCACATAAGAAAAATATAAATAATAAAAAATAAAATCTAAGTTTATCATATATAAGTAATGGATAATAATTATTTTCCGTCAGGCAGTAATGTTTATAATCCAAATGCAGGAAACAAAAATATTAGATTTCACATATCAGGAGAAGACAACACATATATTGATTTATCAAGTATTCGTTTATTTGCAAATCTTCAAAACACTGACGGAACACGAAGTCATTTTTTACGCCCGTTAGGTAATTTGTCATCCTTCTTCAGTCGTTATAGATGCACAGTAGGCGGACAACAGGTTCAGGATATTATTGAATACAATAGGCACTGTGAATTGTATAATTCCTTTAAAAGTCAAGATGCTAGAGATATGGACGATTTAGAAAGCAGCGCCAATCCTCGTTGGGACGATGACTGGCGACATACTTATGCTACTGGACTGGCAGAAATGTTAGATGTTAATAAACAAAAAATCCCGGTACTGCCGACCCCACAGCGACTACATTTCCAACTACAAGAGACCACAACAACTGGGGAGACTTAACAGCGCGATATACTCGCCATTCAGTAGCAGGAATCCCCGGCGCTAATAGTTATATGCGATTAGGACATAAACCAGTATGCGGACTGTTAGAAAGCAATTATTATTTACCTCTTCGTTATGCTCCACTTGAATTGGAATTTACAATTGTATCAGATGAACATATACCAGTAGTTACGCCTTTTACCGTAACTGATGCCAACACTCAAAATGATGCCAAAGGTTATTATTTCACAACTGGAGACACCAGCACCTCGTGGGAATTAAATAATGTAATTCTACGAGCAGAGGTAATACAATTGGACAACACGGTCAACAATAACATAGTTAAACATTTGTTAGAGGGTCAAAGTTTGAAATTAGTTTTTCCAATGTATCACACTATGACGCAATCATTCAACGCGGCAGGAACTGAAATTAATATGAATATTGTTAAATCCGCTTGTAAATTAAATGGTTGCTTCATTACATTGTATCGTGCGCCAAGAGCAGGTGTAGATGCTGATAATGATAATTACTACAGACACGATAATTATATTTACAAGCGATGGAATTACTTTTACAATCCTACGATCAATTCAAGAATCTTTGATGGTGCTGACCCTGATGGTGCTGGGCGCGAGCGTTTCCAAGGTAAAGGTTTTCAAGATAAAGATTTAAATTTAACGTGGCAATTACAAATTAATAATAAGAAATATCCAGAATTTGAATGCCAGAGCCTCGCCGAGAGTGCCTACTACCTCCGAAGAACATTACACTATTTGAACCCTGACCAAGACGCCTTTAGCATTTCATATAAACGCTACAGAGAAGACAAGTTCGTTATTGGGATTTCATTCGAGAAAATGGCAGACACTAATTTTACTGGACAGAATACTAAAATGGGTGGTTTACTCGTTTTTAAATTGAAAGGGTCTAACAGAGCACTGACAACTGATGAAGATGTGCGAGAATTATTTGTGCATATGATTTCGGAGTCTGTTCTGGAATTACGCGAAAGTGGGAGCGTGCTTTACGATTAAAATTAAAATCTATGATAAATATATAAATGTATCGTCATCACAAGAAGAATGCGAAGAAAAATAAAGGTAAGATATTTTTACAATCCTCACAAATTAAATATAGTCCATTTGATTTAAAAGATAATGAATATCTAAAACATCTACACGAACAAATGAAGTTAAGAGACTCACAGGAAGCATCAGTAGCATTTAGAAAACACATTCAAGAAGGACACGCCAGAGCAAATTATCAAAATGAATTAGACAGATTAACAATGGAACTACACCGCCCAAATCTACCACATAGCACATTAGAGCACCTACAAAAAAGAATTGAAGAGTTGAAAAAATTAACATTTACTTAAAATATATTGATATAATATTTTCTAATTAATATTATATTGATATGACAACAACCCAAAGTCTAGAATTAATAAATCCATATGCAAAATTTGGATTGAAACGACGACCTACTTATGAAGAAATCGCTAACCTAATAGGCGAGAACGAACAATTAACAGGAAAACTGCCTAACCGAGATGCTACATTCTTCAAAGCAAGTCCTCAAGGAAGTTTTTTTGATGGAAGCGACCACTTAGAATTATTGAAAGACCAACAGATGAGAATATTAGACAGGCAGATGAGAGAGATAATGATGAAACAGGAAGCGCGCAGAAACGGGCACACTTATGCAGTGCATAGGATGAATGCTGACACACCATTAACCAGAAACGCAGAAGCAATAGAAGATGAATATGATTTTTCAACACCACAACAAACGGCAAGGCAACACGAAGGGACGGTAGATACAAGACTGCAAGAACTAGCAACAGCAACAAAAGAAAGAGTAAATGAAGTGAGTCAAGCAATGGCATCAAATTTAAGAGATATGGGCGGAACAATTTTTCAAAGAATGCTAGGCAATAGACAATCGACACCATCAGCACCAACACAAGCACCGCCAACAAGAGCAGACGATATTCAATCAATGGCATTAGAAGATGTTGAATTACCACAGGAAGCAGTAGATGACAGTTTTTATGGATCAGCGCCACCAATTCAACAAGCATCAGGAGCATCATCACAGCAACCACCGCCATTACCGAGAATGCCATTATTCAAAACAACAATAGATAATACTATTAGTCCCGCTTACTGGAAAGACAACCCTAATTTAACAGTAAATGATATTAAATTTCAATTTTATTTAAGAGGAATTCAAGTGCCAGAAGAAAGCGAAATACAAGAAGAATTGAAACACAAAGGCAGAGGCAAGGCGAGAACATACAAAGAATATTTAACAGATATGATTTTAGACACTATTGATAATGGCGGATGGATAGTAAATTTAGGCAAAGGTAGAATAGAAGAACTCAAGGCAAGTTTTAAGGGCAAAGGAAAGAAATAATATATAAATAATTATAATGATAATCTTAACTAAAAACATACTGAAAAGAAAGAAGCAAAAGTTCAATGATAAATATGATCACGACAGTTTTACAATACATAACCTAATGAAACCAAACACTTCAACAACAATACAACCACCGAAATTGATGAAAAAGGGCATACCGAGAGAATTTATTGACATTGCAACCAACACAGATACAATCGCCACAGAAACCAGAGAGACTCAAGAAAAGTTATACAATGATACAGACCAACCATTAAATGTGACATTTGAAGCGTTTAAGGTAAAGGAAAACCAGGACAATATGTTTAAAATAATGCTTAAAAACTTTTGGCACAACACACACAAGAGAAATGAACCCACAGGAACACAAGCAACACAAACACTGAAAAACCAACGCGACGCAATGGTGTCAGCCTTTACTAAAATGCTCGACAACAACAAACCACCAGAACCACCGCCAAAGAAACCACCAGACGAGGAGGACAGCGATGAAGAAGAAAAGAAGTTCAAACTGACAAAAATGATAGAAATAATGCTACACAACGGCGCTACAGTAGCAGATATCATATTAAACTTATCACACAGCGCAATTGCAACAACTATAAATATCGCAGATTTAGTCAATCAAATAACAGCAGGAAATGCACAAGGTAGCAGTAGCAATTCATCAAATGAAGCTATTAGTGTTCATAGTTCTCCACCTATTACTGTTCATAGTTCTTCATCTGAAAGTCCAACAGAAATACCAGCACCAACTGAAGACGAAGAAGAAGACGGAGAAGAAAAACAAAAAGATTATTTTGAAAAATTAAAATCTAAATAATATTATATATAATGGGTATTGGTCAAAGTAAAAATAATGAAAATAATAGTTTGGAAGACATTAAGAATTTAAGTATAGATGAAAAAACACGAGCAGACACTTTAATTATTAAATCTCTTCAAGAATGTGTGACACGAATTGAAAAACTAGAGAAAGAAAAATCTGACAAATTAATATATAGACTTCCTGCTTTACAATTTTGCAATGCTTCGTTAATTTAAATTAATAGTATTAACATATAATAATATTATTAATTGCTATCATAATCTGTCATTTTATCCTCTGGTATTGTTGTTGAAGTAGTACTACTTATATCATCTATTAAATCTTCTTCGTCAACAAAATTATTTTGAAATCTTAATAATTCCTCGTCTGTTGCCCTTCTTTTCAATACTTTATAAAGTTTATGTATCCAAGAATTAGTATGAAAATTATAATTACCTCTACGATAAAATCCACCACATCTACATAGTTTCATTGACATATTATTATATTATATTAAATTAGAATATCTTTATTCATCATTCGTAATTTGAAACGCCTGTTCAAATCTGATATGAAACATTTTGTTAATGTCTTTAGCATTCATATTCACGTAGAAGAAACTATAAGGTGCGTCATTAACGGCTTGATGATACATATCTAATAATTGCTGTTTATCAACAATGGCGCTTTTTTCTTCAATAAAACTCATTAACTCACTTGCATTTTTCAACCTAAAAATATATAATGAACTGGCATTTAAACGAATGATAGGCGCTAAAACATTATATTTTTGTGTTGAACAAATCACACTTACTGCATCGTGCCTGCCTCTTGTAAGTAATCCATGTAATAATTTACTATATCTAACAAATTTAGGATCATCGGCATGATCGTCTATAACGATTAGTATTGAATGCAGTTTCTTTATCTTTTTAGATTTCATATAACTAATTATTTTCTTCTGTCTTTCAATTACATTTTCTAAATCACTTGGGTTATAATTATCAAAATATATTTGTTCTTTTTCATCATCTACGTGCAATTCATCCCTGATGTATTTTTTAACTTCTGTAAAAGTTGGGTCATTATGAACGCTGGGTGAAAATATAAATATTCTTGCAAATGAATTTCTATAAACATTTAAAATAAGATTCTGAACTAAAACTGTTTTGCCTCCCGTCGAACTCGCAACTATAATACTTCTAAATGGTAATTTTGGCACGTGCTCATATTTGGATTGTTTGAATTCATATTCAGTTATGTTTATTGGTTTTATTATTGGGACATCTGTCATAGTTGATATTAAAGAAATATAGAAAATTATATTTAAAGATTAACTTGTAATTAATATTAAATGGAACATCATTATGTTATGAGTGGCGGTGAATAACATAATGGAACAGGTTTTCCATTGCTTCAATCAATAAGCATTGAAGATAATTAGTTTTGTGCCTTGCTCGCGTGTGCAATGAAAACCAAGTGCTGTGCCCCACCAATATTCTATTATGCATGAAATAATAAGATTAATTAGAATAATTTATCTTATTATTTAATATGGATAGAAGTTATTCAGATTATATTGATATAGTAGATGAAGTAGAGAATATAGAACAAGTAATAATAACTGACAATAAAATTAAGAAATGCTGTTATTATACATTAGAATTAATAAAATTAGGAATACAATATATCAAAAATAAA
>CAUJNA010001525.1:30000-42996 GCA_963377175.1 Effrenium voratum
GAGGTGCCTCGAACTTGCTGTCCGAGCCGGCCCCCCCTCTTGCGGCTGCTGACGTAGGTAGTAATCATCCTCTCTTTGCTTGGGAAGCCCCACCCCCTCCTGCCCGTTCGACGAGTGCGGACGGGCGACTGGACGGCGTCGGGGCGGACGGAGGTGCAGCACGAGATGTTCTCACACCTCGCGTTGATCAGCGTGGAGCTGGCAAAAAGCTTCTGGCCCAGGAAGCTGACCGCTTTTCGGCATCTTTTTCAAGCGCGAAACGCTCTTTGAAGCGCTTGTAGAACATATCGTTCTTCGGCTTCAGGCAGTGCGCGAAGAGGAAGCTGTAGGGGTCCCTGGTCGCCTGCTCGTACAGCCGGTACAGTTTGCCCTTCAAGAGCAGGGCACTCAGCTCCTTGACGGCGTCCAGCTTGTGCTGGTTGTGCAGTTTCCAGCAGCAGAGGAACTGCATGTTGACGCGCGCAGCCGCGCTGATGAGCCGCAGCTTCTGGGTGCTGACCCAGGTGCTGATCTGCAGCTGACAGCGTGTCCGCGAAGTCGTCCATGACCACCAGCACCTGGTAGAGCCGCTTCACCTCCAGCTTCTTGCTGGCGTCGGTGATCTTGCGCTGCTGCTGGATGATGCGGCGCAAGGCGGACTCGTCCCACTCGTCCCAGTAGGTCTGCTCGCGCCCTGCTGCTGCTTGATGTACTTCTTGACGGGGATCCAGCCGTCGTCGATGTTTACGCTCGGGCTGAAGACGTAGATCCTTTCGAAGACGCCTCGATACTGCTCCAGAATCAGGCTGATCAGCGCCACGGTCTTGCCCGACTTGCTGGGCCCGAGGAAGATGCCCGTGCGCGGCACCTAGGCCACCTACTCGACGTGGGGAAAAGCTTGATCTTTCCCATCGTCCTATTACCCAAACCCGAAGACGGGAAGCCGGCCAGCGACTGGGCCCCGCACCTTCTGCTGGGTGGTGCGGCGGTTTGGCGGTAAGCTCGGGTGGCTTTACGGTCAACAATGTCCTGGCATCCATTTGCGTTGGCGTCGTATTCAACGATCTGTGCAAGGTCATGCAGCAACGCGCTGTCAGGTCGGCCTAGCGGGAGGAAGCCCAATGTAGAGCCCAGGTTGTGAAATCTGGCAAATATCCCGAGGCAGCAAGAATGGTCCACTCCCGATCAATCTGCAGTGCGACATGGCCAGGCAGGTTGTTTTTGTACTTAGAAACCACTGCGTCTGGCTTGCTTGACTCTTTTACGGCAACACATCGGTGTAGCTTCAGAAGCGGGCTCAAAATCTCCTGCACGGCCCTTTTTGATTGGCGTCGCAATGGGTGTCTGGATCGTGCTAGTCTGGGTACACCGACCTCGAAAAGTTTTTGGGAGATGCTTGATGTGAAATTTTTGAAGGGTCATCGCAATGTTGTGGGTGCAGCGTCTGGTCAACTGAATTGAATGCTTGATGAGAGTGGCCCAATCTTGAGTGCCGCTGTGGCTTGATCCTGGATTTGGCTGCTGGGCATTTCAAATTCAGGTCTGCGACTCTGGTAGGCTGCTTCGAAGGTGTCGTTCAAGACATCTAAAATGGCAACATTCTTAGGCAATCGAGAACAGGTACGCAGAACTGAACTAGGCAATCATGGGGCATGGCAACTAAACGCTTTGCCGCGCAATCCATCTTGGGTGGATGAAGCTTTGTGGTTCTCAACCGGGTGACCCCAAATCCAAGAGGCTTTCAGTTTGCGCGCCTAGAAATGTGTACGCTTTTAGTGGCGGATGTTTCAGAAACCGCTACTGTATTGCCTAGCTGCAGTGTGCACGAGGTGTTGCCAGAGACTGCAGTAGGGTTGATGACGGCAAAATGCCAGTCAACTGGTCCGGGATTCTTTGCCTCTCCGATCCGGCACGCCTCCAAGGTAAATCTTGAAACGCGCAAGTCGGGGAAAAAGCCTGTAAAGAAGTGACAAATTTCCTAAGGGGCGGCAAATGCAGTATAGGACCAACAGGGTCGCGAAGACCAGCGAAGACACACAAAAAACTAGAGGACGATTGGCCCGAAAGCATTGAAAGCCATACATGTGAAAGGGATAAACTTGCGAGTGAGTTTGTCCTGCAATGCTGGCGTGCTTTTTCGGGTGATTGCAACGAGCTGCTACATGCTGGATGCATGGGTTGGTCGAAGCGAAACACCAAGATTTTGCAAAAGACATGCCGTGCTGGCATGCGTCCACCCATGCCAAGTGTCCGTGGAAGGCTTTGAGACACTGAAAGTTTTCCGGCTTGAGCCATGCCATGCTCGACGGCGGTTGCTCAAAGACTGCCACGCCTCCTTGTGTGGCAACTGCTTTGAAGAGTTCTCTGCTCCTCCTGTGGATTTCCCGGCTCTGTGCTACACGCGATGCTTCTTCGGGAGATAGGCCAGGCACGCCGTGCATGCAGGTTGGAGTGCGTAAGGCCCGCAGTCCCCCGGGGCGGAGTTTGAGTGTACTATACTCCTTCTCCTTGCACGGCGGAGCTAGGCTAATCAGGCTGACGATGCCTGACCAAGAGATGCGCATACGCAGTGCATCGTCGAGTATGTCGTGCTCTGAATTGGCCTCTAGGTCAAAAGCCTCGAAACGCGAGAGGCCCTGCCTGTCGGCTGCTGCTGATATGGGTGCATGTATTCCTGCGAAAACATCCAAGAGGAATCCTCCCTTGATGTGGGGTAGCATGCGCTCCCCAGCTGTGCGTGCAATGCTGGATGGGCAATCGGAGTTGCCTGTCCTATGCTCGGCTGCAGGATGGTGCGTTGGTGCGGATGGTGGGGGCTGGAGCGCCTCGTTCGCGGGCGACAAAGCATGCGTTGCAGGCAGGCTTGTGGTGTGGCCCGGATAAGCAGTGCTGAGTGTTACCGGCTGCTGTCCGGAGGAGCGGCCGGAGCGGCCTCCGGACTGTTTCAGGTGCGGTTGGAAGGATGCATGCGCTTGCTGGCAGCCTTTTATGGCGCAAACGTGCGCGAACTGGCAGTTGTCTGTTTTGCACAGGCCTTGTTGGAATCTGCGGCAGATTGGCTTGCCTTGATGCGTTGCCGCCCAATTGTCGCGTGTCTTCCCCTTCCCCTTTCCTTTCCCCTTCTTTCGGGGTGGTTCCGCCTTATGCGGCCTGGGGGCTGGGCGTTTGACAGATCGTGCTGGATTAGGCGGTCGCTTGGCGGGCTGCGCCGCTAGGGGCTGCCTGCTTGTCTTTGGGCGAAGCATGAGCAGGGAGTGTATTTCCATGCGGCCATGCGTGAGTTCATGGTATGCATCGTCCATGGACCATTTGCGCTGCAGTAGGTCGGTTGGCGATCGGCATGCAGGAGCTCCGAAGTTGTGACTGTGCGGAGTGAGAGGGCCGGGTCCGGCTGAAGCAGGCACATGTTGGCGTTAAGCAGATGCACTGCTTGGCAGAGGGCGAGTGCGTTGCGAAACACTTGCTGAATGCGATGCAGCCAGCCGGCGGTGAGTGCCTTGAAAGCGTGTGCCAGAAGCTGTGTTTCGGTGCGCGCGGCTTTATGGGAGCGCGCCTCCACAGCTTCTTGGTATTGGGGGGCTGAGAGGCCGTAATTGCCACGGTATCCACTTGAAGTGCTTGGATTTGGTCATCTCGTAGACCATGCTGAGCAGGCGGATGCTTGGCATGCTGTCCGGTCCTAGGAGCTCCCCCGGATAGTTCTTTTGGAATTTGTCTACCAGGTCCTGCACAACTTCTGGAGTCAGTTTGGGAGGCAAATGTTCTGCCCATGCGATGGCGGGTGATGCATGCGCCTCCGCGTTGGGCTGGCCTGATGGCTGGCTCAATGCTTTGGGCATGTGGGTATGCGTCTCCTGCAATGATGCGGCTCTGCAGTTTCGAATGCTTTCCTAATGCGTGCAGCTGGGATGGAGTGCGCATGGTCTGCCACTTCCAGTGCGGACCAAATCTCTGCAGGCACCTCATCGAGTATTGCGTTCAGGTCTGATGCGTCAGAGTACGCATATGCAAAAGTCGGCAATTTCTTCAGAAACCGAGACCCAGGATATGCTCTCCGGCACTCGGGCGTTGCGCAGCGCGCCTGCTGTGTCACTGGATGCCTCCAAATCTGCCATGACCGGGAAACGGGCACGGAGAGCAGTGGTGGCTTGTGCAACAAAGAGCTGAAGAAACGGGCAATGCAAGCGATGTGTGCCCGAAAAGAGGGGCAAGCCGAACGTGCCAACCCTAGGTACTGAGGTGCGGGCCGGTACGTCCAAGATGGAGAACTGCATGGACAGGGCCCCTGTTCTTGGCCTCGGAAGGACAGCAGGGCGTAATCGGGTGGGTGCGTGCAAAGTGCTCTCTGTGTCACGGCATGAGCGAGAAGGCGTGTTGGCAAGCCTTGTGCTTGCAGAGGTGCTCTTGGCCCAGGTAACTAACGCAATGCGCCGGGGCGGTAATGCCTAGGCCGCAAGCTGTGCAAAAAGCGGAAGGTAAATCTGCGTTTGAGCTGTACACTGCATGCGCTGCTGCCCCAATTGCGAGCTGCGCTAGGCAGATTGCAGATGAACTTGATGCGGGTGGTGTCTCATGTGAGTTGCCCTCCTCTGAGTCTGGAGGGTCGGAGTCGCTGGAGGAGGCGACTTCTTGCACAGCCCAAGCCTCTGGGTCCATAGTGCAGGGTTGGGCCTGCTGTTCCCTTTCGTAGACGAACATGTTCAGCTCTGAGGGCAATGCGTGCAGCGTGATGCTTGTGGGGATCGGACCCGCTCCCACTGAGCATGCTGGGTTCGAAAACTGCATGCTGGCCGCCCCTTGGTTGGGGTCTCGTGGGCGCCACCCCCTTATCAGTGCGGATGCGATCTGCGACTGCACTCAGAGGCTTTCGACTGTGTCGTCTCGGCTGTACAGTTGCACTGAGGTGAGGCGGTGGTGTCCCTGCTGACGCCGGGACTTCTCTGGCAGGCGAAGTTGCGCTGAGGCGCTAAGCAGCGCCACTTTCAAGCTATGCAAGGTGTATGCTTGGGCCTCGTCCTGGTTTAAGTTCGAGGCTGTGCGGGGGCATCCACGGCAGTTGAACTGCCCACCGCAGCATTGCCAGAGCTTGTGTGTATGCCATGGGTCTTTGGAAATTTGCAGGCGCTTCCTTAGTGATGCATGCTATAGCCGGCAGCACAAAATCGGGCGAGGGCAGGTCGGGCGATTTGGCTGCACTGTGAGTAACCGAAATGCTCAAACTGCGAAGCCAGAAGAGCGCCCAAGAAGATTTTTCATCACGGCCGGTTAACCCGAACAGTGTACATGCCCAGGGTTGCCCCAATTTGGTGGTTTTGGTTGCCCAGCATGAGCCGCGCAGGGCATGCTGAGTAAGGCTGATGTCTTGCACTCGGATGCGCTGAATGTCCCCGAAACGCATGCTGGTGTGTGCTGCCAAGAGGAAGGAGCCTAAGGCAATGCGTAGGCTGAGCGTGCATTCTGCTGAGCAGACCTCCCAAGCTGCTAATACGGCTAAGGGAAGCGGCAAGGCTTCTCTGCGCTCCTGGTTTTGCTGTGGCGATGCAAATGCCCTAACCAATGGATTGGCAAGTGGCGCTATGAGAGAGTGGATCTGGCCTATGCGGGCCAGCCACGAAAGTGCTTTGAGCATAGGCTTAGGAGAGATGCGGACACTGGTGCGGTCCTCAGTTTTTGAGGTATCGCAGGCATGCATCAGGTCTACAATATGCACAAGTTGGAGGTCTCCCACTGAGGCGTCCACGGCGCGTGCAAAAGCGAGGAACACTCGTATGCAGCGGAAGTACTGGGCCAGCGTGGATGGAGTGAAGTCTCTCAGCGAAGCTTCGTAAGCAGCTTCAGGCGACTGGGATGTGATCGCTGTCACATACATGGAAGAGCAGGTGCCAACCTGCTCCAAAAGATTTTTCCAGTCGTTAATGCACTTCATCCGTTGAGAATGCTGAGAAACGGCTTGGGTTTCAACAGTGGTGATGTTAGCGCGCGGAGCGGATGTTTTGACTGGAGCGCCAGGCATGCAAAGCTTTGGCGGGTATGCGGTCGCCTGAGCAGGTGCGGCTTCTGCAAGAGTGGCTGGCGCCAGTTACGTGTCAATGCAGGCGCGCTTCTTGCGAGGTGCGGTATGCTGCAAGTCCTGGGCCGAAGTTGGTGCTGCAACATCTGTACGCTGGCTCTCGCCCCTGTGTCCAACGTTGGGGGGGGGGGGATGAGAGCTGGATGCAAGTGCAAGGAGAGAGGCTGTGTTGCTGGCGGATGCATGCGAATGCGAGTGCAAGCTGGCAACGCTATGGGTGGGCACCAGCCTAGGCGCCCGTGCGGCCTTCGGCTTGGCCGTAGGCTGAAAGACGGGGTGGTCTGCAGAAACTGAGGCATGTTCCCAGGCACTGTGTCATTCACTGTGTCCTGTCTTTGCAGCCATGTTTCATTTAGTGATTCAGGAACTCAAGGCCCGCCTTGGCCAAGGCACACAAATCAGCGGGGCAATTGCCACTCCGGAGCCTAGCAGCCCAGCACCTGCAAAGCAGCATCACAAGGCTTTCCGCTCTGCCGGAACGGTGGCCCTTACTCTGCCTGGGCAAGAAGGCCAGACAGTGTGTTATTCTTTGCGGTACAGATATCTGGGGGCCGGCTGTCACCGAGATGCTTACATGGTGAGTGATCTGAGGCACCCAGAAGATGAATTCAATAGGTTGGTGATGAAGGTGTCCAACAGCCATGATCGGTCGATGCAAGAAGACATCTGCTGCATAAATGCGGTGAGGGATCAGGCTCCGAGTTTGGCGAAATTCTTTCCTGAAATGCTAGCCTATCTCCCACACATGACGTGCAGGGGGATATGGAAAGAATCGAGCCATTGCCTGCTCCTGCAAACTGCAATGGGTGATGGACAGAGTGTGGCAAGACGAGCGGCGGAGCTGACACAGCAAGAGCTCTATGTGCAAGCAGCTCTTGTCATGATGCAGGGGGGCCTGTTTTTGTTGAATGTGCAGGAGGCGGCCTTTGACAATGCAAATGGCCAATTGATCACGGACCTGCACCCTGCCAACATTGTGGTCACAAAGCGGCTTGAAGGTGGCAGGCATGAGTTTGGCATATGTGACACCAACGGCCTCGCTAAAACCAGGCGAGGCCACCACCTGAATGCGTTTGTGTCGCAGTCCGGAGCTTTTCTTCCGCTCCAATATCCAGTTGGTGACGTGCGACCTCAGTTGCTCGACTGCCTTGCCAGGCCTGGCAATGTCCTGCCCAGCATGCTCAGCAATGGCCCTCCCTGGGTCACAGCAGAATTTGCGAACTGCCGGGCAGAATTTGAGCGGCGCCTGCAAATGCTGGGAGCAATTAGGGAAAGGAATGACGCCAGGCCCCTCTCTTCGGCAAGGCTTGAGCCCTTCAATAAGCCAAGCAGTGTGTTGGGAATGGCACCTCCTCCAGCACCTGTGCGCGCTGATCCATGGGCATTATCATCGCCAAGTGTGAGCCTTCCGGCTGCTGATCCATGGGCATTGTCGTCGCAAAATGTGCCAGAGCCCGTGCGCCCACCAAGCTGGGTACGGTATGCGCGGGAGCCTGTCGTCAATGTCACTGCCGATGATTCAGTGTCGCAGCAAGGCATGCCCCAGGTGGGGCCGACTGACTCTGTGTCGCAGCAAGGCATGCCTAATGTGACACCGAATGACTCAGTGTCACAACAGTGCCTGGCTGACGAGAGGGACTTGACAGGTTGGCAAAACTTGCCACAGCCAGTGCAGCAGCCGATTGCAAAGGCGGGGCCTGCCCTGCACACAGTGCAAGTGACAGGCTCAGCCGCTGTCCAGCAGTGGAAGCGACACCGGGCTGAGTTGGCACAGGACCCTCAGGACCTGGAGTCCATGCCAGACTGGGCACCGGACGCAGAGTCGGGTGACTTCATCGGAATGAATGATGAGATGACATTGAGATCTGAGGAAGCTGTCCTCGATGAGCCATCATCAGAAGCAGCATCAATGCGCTTCCAGCCCTGTACGGATGACCTTATTGCGGCAGAGCAGGACAGACAGTGTGTCATCCAGCAGGAGGAGGAGGAGCGACTGCGATCGCAAGCTGTCATTGAGTCTGATTTGATTGACATCACACGCTGGCAGGTGCCATTGGTGCAACTGTCGACGCGGCCGATGCCAGCAAGGAAAACCTTTGAGCACCAATTGAATCGTCAAACATTTTGCGTGCTGTTACAATTGGTGCGAGTGCTATTCGCAGTGCTCAACCATGGATTGAGGCAGGATGGCATTGACTGTTCTGAGGCCGCCCTCCAAGATTTCAGCACCTTCAAAACGGCCAGGAGAACCATGCAAGTGTGGCAGTACCTGACGGACCTGGGTCTCACTGAAATGGATCCTGACCTTCCGGTCCTTGAATGGGCGGTGCATTTCGACAAAGAGAGCGTCCATGCGGGTCTCAGAAGAGCACTGCAGGACGCCCTGCCGGTTCATTGGGTAAGCGGGCAAAACGCCCTGCGCTGGAAGCTCACAAAGGCGTGCGTAAGCCTGGCACGGAAGCTGCAGACTGAGTTCAATGCGAAGCCGCACACTGAGGAATTTGAAACTCAGTGGGCGCTTCGAATCAATAAGTGGGCAGTGGAGCTCCACTGCGACAAACCAATTCTATTTGGTGCTTCACGACCTGTCGCAATATGTCAGACACGGGGCTCGAAAGGAGGTTTTGGACTTTGGCGACCAATCAGTGGCCACGTCAGCGCAGGAACCCGCTGAATCGTGGGGCCAGTCATGGTCATGGGAATGGAGCAGTGGCTGGCAGCAAACATGGCAGTCGATGCTCCGCCCAGAAGACGCTGGGCGGACATTGAATCTGCATCGACTGGGGGCAGTGGAGGCCTCAGCGCTGAGCTGAAGCCAACCAGTGTGGTTTCAGTCTCGGAGGCCAAATTGCCAAAGCGGCATAATTCAATACTAGACTATTATACGGATGACACGGAGCGCAAAAGAGTGTCACATTCTGCAGGTGATTCAGTGATTGTGGCTCATTGATCACCAGGTCATGTGACACATGGAACTGAACACATGAATGCAAGGTGGCATCGTTATCAGCAAGCAGTTTTGCCTGAGCCTCAGTTCATTCCTGTATGCAAAGCGTGAGAGTTCTGTAGTCATTCATGTTGTGAGCAAGTCTGAGATTGCCTGCAGCAAGGGCTGGGCTCGGGAAAACCGAGTTCGTCACACACTCCGCTTTGCACTAGCGCCATGACCATGGAGCATCAGGAGAGGGGCAGTTTCCCGAAGGCTGTCTCAGCACCTGCTTGGCCTAGCGTACAAGGACATCAACCTCAAATGACGATGTATGGCCACCCCATGTATGGCTTTGCTCCGCCAGGGATGATGCTGCCGCCTGGCCGCTCCAGCAATCATTGGTTAACGAGGCTGACAATCAGAATCAGGACTTTGAAGGCGGCAACCAGTGTGGTGCAAGCGCGGCCGGTGAAAGTGATGATGGCCGCAGTCAAAGGGGATTCGGCCGCAGGGTCCGCCAGAGCCGCAGGTCCAGGTCCAGGTCTCGGCCGCGCCGCAGCAGCAGGAGTGACAGCCGCTCAGACCGCAACACTCGCGACAAGCGCCGTCTTAAAAGGTCACGCAAGGCCCGTGATCGCAGACGGAGGTCGGCGAGCGAATCGCAATCAGAAAACGAACTGCAACCTGAGATCCTAGCTTTGTTTGACAACAACAATCCGTATGCAAATGCAGACTCCATCTCTCGGAGCACATCAGTAATGAAGAAGGTTCCCAAGGCTGGTGTTGTGCAAACTGCTAGACCAAAACGGGCTTATGTTTGTGGCCTGCTGTCTACTTAACTTCCACAGTGTAGCCATTTGCCAACTTGAGTGATTGAGTGCCTGCCATTCAACCAAACCCTGGCAGGCGCAGCTCGGCGTGCTTGTGACAGCAATCAATCCTGCTTGGAATGCGCCAGCCACAAGTGACTTGTCTGTCACAAGCTTCCTGATGCTGATCTTCCTCACGACCCAACAGAAGCCAACGACATGCATAAGCCAGCTGCGCTGTGGTGATAGTTACTTGCAGCTGGCAAAGGTGCTTCGGCAGACTTTCAACAAACTCAAACGGTCCTCGAATTCCTCATGGCCCCAAATCGAGACAATGCTGGGGGACACAGTGGTGCTAAGCAATGAGGCAGTTGAGCAAGTGGCCCGGGAATTTGGCTGGCAGGATGTGTGGATGACACAGCCAGCCACGGCTAAGGCCAAAGCCAAGGCACTGCTGACATCCATGAGTGGCGCCATGAATTCCTATGTAGTGCCAAAGGCAGCCAGTGTGGCAACGAGCGCAAGCCCGCCACAGGTGCCGAGCCTGCCGCCCCCAGCCAAGGCAAGGAGAGCAGGGCCTCCTATCTTCAATTTCCCAACGCCCAAGGCCACTGCCAACACATTGCTTGCTGACAGTGCAGCCCCAGGAACTGGACAAGTGCCGAAGGCAGCGCCACCGGCAGCTACAGATGCAGCTGCAGATGCTGCACATGCAGATGATGCGGCTGCAGGGCCTGTGGCAGTTCCCCCAGATGCAGCTGCTGAGCTACCTGATGTGCCTGGCGAAGCAGAAAGCGAGCAGGAGTTCCCTGTTCCGGGCGAGGCCGAGGTGCCACAGTCGCAAGACGATGAAGCAGCTGCCAAGTGCCAGTTTTGTTTTGAGCGCCTAGATGCAGCTGAGCCTTGGCTAATTTGGGTCAAGTTGTGTGTGGGCAGTTTTGTGTGTTGTATTTAAAGGTCAGTGAGGTTTGCACACACTGTGTTGCTTTGGAATCAGTTGCCGCGGCAGGAGGCAGAAGCACTCGCTTGCTCACACACCTTCCACACGGAGTGCATTCACCGATACATGGCTCATGCGGGAATTCCAAAGAGTCAAGCCTGTCCTTTCCGGTGTGGGCGAAGCCATGGAGCACTGGCAGAAGGCGATGTGATTGATGATTCGTGGCAGGTATTGTGAGTCAGCCAGTGTGGCATAGTGGTCTGCAGTGCCAGATCACTGTCACTATTTTTGTGATGAGTGCTGACATGTGCGGGATGTCAAAAATGGTGGAGTGCCAAAGCTAAGCTGTAACATTATTATGGGCTGGCCTGCATGCAGTGCACCTTAGGCAGGAGGTGACGGGGCCTTCAACACATCTGTTTGGTTCTGCCATGGCAATGAAGTAGCTTTTCATTTTGATATATCGATTGTTTGTTAATGAGTAAGCCACAAATGCTCTTTGACACAGTTGTCCACCTTATTGAATTTGTTTAGTTATCATGTGCTTCAAAGTCTTCAAGCATGCTCTCAAATTATGTCCAAAATCTCGAACTCTCACCCCAAACCCTATCTCAAATTATCTCAAATTATCTCAAATTATCTCAAATATCTCAAATTATCTCAAATTATCTCAAACTCTCACCCCAAACCCTATCTCAAATTATCTCAAATTATCTCAAATTATCTCAAATTATCTCAAATCATCTCAAATTATCTCAAATTATCTCAAACTCTCACCCCAAACCCTATCTCAAATTATCTCAAATTATCCCAAATTTTTCTCAAATTATCTCAAATTATCTCAAATTATCTCAAATCATCTCAAATCATCTCAAATCATCTCAAATCATCTCAAATCATCTCAAATCATCTCAAATCATCTCAAATCATCTCAAATCATCTCAAATGCGCATGTAGCATGAACTGACCTGACATATATTGGGCTAACTTTCCCAACACATTGCGCTTAACTGGGAACATATCAATGATGGGGACATTGATGTCATAAACAATGGGCTAACATGCTAGAGTTACAGCAGCGCAATCCTGCTGGGGACTGTGTATGTGTGTTGCGCGGGGCTGTGACACTGAGTTGTTAACAGTGCCAACGAGGTGTGCGCATTGCATGAGATGATGAAGGTCAGCGACCAGGCGGCTGGCAATGCATGACAGTGCATGTGCGTGTTGCATTGCTTCATGTAGTGCAACGCCTTCAATGTGTGTGTGCGAGTGCGGGTTTGCTCAAGCTAGGCATTGGCCAGCTTTCTCAGCTTCCTGCGGCCATGGTACTCTTGTCCAAGGATCAGTTGGATGCGCAAAAAGAGAAGGGCAAAGGGGCAAGAGCAGTGACAAACAGTGTGCTGAAGGACAAGGAGAACACACCCAATGTTGTGGAGACTGTAGCTGCCAAAGTGCAGGCTGAATCCTGGCGCATTCAGAAAGAGTTCTACGCAGTGAGCCACGGCGTGACGGCTGACTACTTTGCCATTGGAAACTTCCCGATTGATGATGAGGGCCATTGGTCTTTTGGCGGTTCGGGCTGCAGGAGGAATCTGACCCAAGAAGATGCTGAGTGCAACAAGGGGATGGCTTCTGAGGCATGGCATCCGATTTTGGCTGCAGCGTCTGAACTGAAGGAATGGAGGCTGGAGGACATGTTGCTTGGCCTATGCTTGAGAGCATGGAAACATCGGAAAGCAGGTTACTCATATCTAGATATGGTGGAGTTTTTCGCAGGGAGTGGCAACCTGACCAAGGAGTTCATGCGGCGCAAGAAGAACTGTGTTGCTTTGGACAAGCTGTATGGTGAACATCATGATGTTCTCTACCCGCAAGGAATTCGCCTGTGGGTGGATGCACTAAGCAACACAGTGTGTGACTCCTTGAACTGGTTTGGCACCAGGTGCAGCTCATTTGTGATGTTGTGTGCTGCGCAGGCAAAACGGAAAGAGGAGAACCAATTCTGGGGGGACACCAGTCGACTGTTCATTGTGGAGGGCAACCACTTGTGCAATGTCACCAGTCTGTTGTTCTTTGTCAGCTACCTCCTCATGAATGTTCCCTGCTTGGAGCAGCCTGCGGATAGTCTGCTTGCGAAGGTGAGTACAATGCAGCTGGTGCTGGGCTTTACCAAGGTGTGCAGCGCACGGACATATGGAGCTGCCTTTGGGGGCGAGACTAGGAAGGCTTGGATGATTTGGTCGACATCCAGGCATGTGGCAAGCCTTGA